>CM076571.1:242627395-243125224 GCA_034641835.2 Pinus albicaulis
ACAGAATAATAAAACTATCTAATCTAAACTAAATGCTGATAAAGAAATTCTAATTTTAACCCTGGTAATAATATGTGAATACAACTTAGGATTGTTTCAATCTAATAATAACCATGAAAATGTATTATTAATTAAATTGAAATGTGCAGAAACGAATAAAGATAACTCTGTTTAATAAATTAAACAGAGTTATATTAGCATATTGCATTCATCATCATATACCATTCATATATGTATCTAAATGATAATATTCCAATTATACTCAGAAATGATAATATAAAGAGGAAATATTATGAAAATCAAATATATAAATGATAGCAAATTCTTCAAACTAATACCATATAACATAGACAATTAACAATGAACAGATAAAAATACCTCATTCATATTGCAGACTGTCAAACGAAGTATGATACTCTGATCTAGTAACTCCGATGTAAAATTAACTCCAAAGGCACAAAAATGCAACACTTCAAAGATAATTTGAGCACAAAAATCACCAGATGTGATCCTTCATAGAAATATAATAAGGAATGAAGTACAGAAATGTTAGCTCCAAATCCTCAAAATATTACAACTTCCGATCCTTCTCTAAATGCATGAGAGGGATTTAAATAATAAAATTACATAACAAAATCCTAAAACTATTGCTACAATCTATCAAATTAAAACTGAAATGCTATTTTGAATAAAACTGATTCATTGTTTTTCTCCTTCGCTTGATGAAGCCAAGTTGCAAATGTTCAACATATCTCGGAGTCTTGGTGGATGACTCATCTCAGTATGCAACTGTCCAGCATAGGTGGCATCAGAAAATTCTGGAATTAGACAATCGACAACGTTTGATAGAAGTTTGATAGCTGTCTGTTGATTGTTTGGCTTGATCACATGAGTCCACATACTATCCCAGGATATAGTTTGAAGTTTGCCGATTTGTTGACTTTTCCGTTCCATTTCTTCTCTCCACCTGTCTTCAGTCTCTTTTATCTTTGGAAAACTGCCAAGAACACAGTCTGAAATGAGATTAATTGAATATAAGCTGTCATTTTATGAATTGCGTGAGATTATTCATTATATTTCTGGCCCTTGATATTGCTCTATCAGATTTCATTAATTGATGTTCCCATTCTGTAAACAAGATTTCTTTGTGTTTTTCCTCTATCCTAAGAAGATTTGCTTCTTTTCCCTTTTCTGTATCCTGCCAGTTGAGAAACTCAGAAATCTTTTCATCAGCATCATCTATTTCTTGTCTAAGAGTTATGATATTTTGGATCAAAGATGAAGTAATCTCACAAAAAGGTTCTGCTTGTGACAGTTTTGAGCAAAATTCAATTAACTGCTGAGTCAATAATTTATTAGCCTCAAGGGATTCCGATTTGAATTCATTTAACTTTGGATAACCTTTAAACTTATCCAAAGTTGCTTGAAATTCCTTTTCTTGAATCATTCTTGCCTTTTCCTCATTTTGTAACAGACTCTGTAACTTAGAAATTTCTTCATTTAGCTGCTTTTGCTTGCCTAAAAGCTTTTCATCAACCTTCTTCTTTTCTTCAACAAGCTGTTTCTCCAATTCCTTAGACCTGAATGTCTGATCCTGTAGTTGTTGTTGCAATTGGCTGATCAGTTGCTGATTCTCCTTAGCTTGTTCTTCCAGTGAAGCTATGTGAAGATCTTTCTGAGTTATTAGTTGAGAAACTTCTACAACTTTATCAACTGTTGCAGCACTATAAGCTCCTGTATACTGTGACAATTTCGTAAGGTCTTCAAATGGATTCATTTCACTGGTCTTATAAACAATATTCATAAACTCCTCTGATGGAGTAGAGAATATGCCCTGTTCTGCTTTTCTTTTCTTTCTTTGTCTCTTGACAACAGCCTTATGTTTAGGGCTGTAGAATACATCCAAAGGGGGGATTTCCTCACATTTTAATACAATATGACCTGTAGGATGTTCAGGAATGATTTCAACCTCCTGCTCTATTTGTTCTGAACCTTTATCCTGCAATCCAAGCCGTTGAGCAAACTGATCATATTGATTTAATAGCTGAGAAGAAATATCAAGATTAGTGGAAACCGTAATCTCCTTAGTTATTTCTTTTTCTTTCTCTTTATCTCTGCTCTGCTTGGTGCTTTTGTCATCTGATCCATCCTTTTGATTATGCACCTCATCATTGATATTTGTACATTTGTCTATCATTTGAGCAGTATTCCCTTTTGGGGCATCAGGTTTGTCAATAGTGACCACTTTTTGAGAATGTACAATCGGTTGGTTGACAGCCGATTGTGTAATGATTTTGCTGGTAGATGTTTCTACTAGCATTTGGCCGGATGTACCTTCTGTCTCTGATTTTTGGATTTGAGTTCTCAGCTGGTCCAGAGGTACTCTCAACAATCTCTGGCTTCTAAATAAGAGAAATTTATTTATTTCCTCCTGTTGAAATGTAGACTTGATCAAGTCAAAAATCTGAGGAAAATTATCTAATGAGATAAACAAATCATCGAACATATCTGGTTCATGCTCAAAACGAGCACTTGAAACTGAAGCAGTGACATCAAATGCTATCTTTTTTGGATCATACTGTCTTCCAGGAATGGTTGCAAATTTACAACCTCTTATCTTGAAGACTTCCTTTTCTGCATGCTTGAAATCATTTAGAGTGAAATGACCACAATTGAGTGGGAATTGAGGCCACATTTTCTTCTTACTGTTGTTCAAAGACCTAGATATACCTTCAATTGTCAATTGATAAGAAACTTCTTGAGCGAGAAGTTTGTCTGGGACAAAAAGCGGAAGAACATGCGGCTCCACTATACTACCAAAAACCCTGATGTAAGTAAATTTTTCCTCCCCAAACCAATCTCCGATTGCAGACAGGTCGGATTTAGCTTTATCAGAAATCCTAGGGGGAAAGCGATTAAAAATGGTTTGGAAAACGGGAATGAGGAAGCCATGACAGATTCTATATACATTAGCTTGGAAATGACTCTTCCAAAGCAATTTATGATAAATATGGATTGGAAGTGGGTTATCGGGAGTCCATTTCCATCCAAATAAGGGAAATTCAGAATTGAAACAAATAGCATCAAGAATATAGGCACAAAAGAAAAAGGGGGTAGAATTTCCAGCATCCTTTTCTTGTCTGTACTCAAGGATCCTATTGGCCATTCTATTAGAAAGAATAACAGCCCAATCCATAATGTCGGAATTCACAGCTGCTAGGATTAAGGGGACCATTTGTATAGAAAACCTAGCTGAATTATCATTTCCAAATAACCTACACATCATGGCAGCTGCATAGGAATATGGAGGCAGAAGAGAATCTACAAAATACATACCGGATGCTTCATTTCGGTGCTTCTCTGGGTTTTTTCTCCAATTTCTGATAGGGTCGGATTGGACTTTGTTATCATCAGCAAATTCTTTGATAAATTCCTTGCTATACACCTTCTGGGGGTCTGGAAGGTGATACATTGCTTTCAAGTCTTCTGCTTTAAACGAGCCGAAAGGCACTCCAGATGCTGAAACAAACGTTCTATCCTGTATCTTTACACTGTCAATAACCCATCGGACTACATCATAGTACGGCATGATGCTCGCTCTGGCTGCAATTCGATGCAGAAATGAATTTGCAAGTGTTCTTTCATTGATGTCAGAGTCGGAATCCGAGCTATCCTCGTCTGGAACTGATGCCTTCTCCACTGTGACCTTGGGGCCTTCTTTTTCCAATAGGTTGTAGACTTTGTCCCATGTCATTTTCCCAAGACCTTGGCATGATGTATCTGTGACTAGCCTTAGCTTTATGGGCTTTTCTTTTGAGACTGTAGGAGTCTCGGCAAACTTCACTGGTAGAACAGTCTTATTTCTTCTCCCTCTTTTTGACATTTCTACGTCTGCTACCGCTTCTCTTTGTCTGTGAATGAAAGAACTTGTTGTTCTTTGGCTCTGCAAGACAATAAACTCTCAGTCGTGCTCAACAAGTCATTCAAACGGAATGATTTATGAATTTATGGTTTTCATTCATTTGTTTCGTATGTTGCGTAAATGCTCCTTTTGGGTCACACTTAAGTATTTAACACCAAATCACAAACCATATTCATTTGATTCGTTATTGAATGCCTTTCGTACCAATAAATATTTGGCGCTTGTGATATATTAATATATTCAACAAAAATCTTCGTATGCAAAATAGATGAATCGCATCGGAAGTTTTCGAATGGCAAATGAGTATCACAATACGTTTATCCCGATTGATCGATTGCGATTGCAGATCTTTCCGATCTCTGATGGTGGGGTCTACCATATTTTTAAAACAAATGTTCGATTTTCTTTTAAAAGCGCTTATTATCAAATGCACATCGGATCGGGGAATTTCAACTAAGCGTAAAGAGTTTTTTAAAGATTGTCCCGATTGATCGATTGCGATTGACCGCACCGCATCGGAAGCTTTGTTTAATTGTTTTAAACTCTCAGCGATTAGAATTTTCCGATTGGACTAATCGCATCGGAAGATTTGAAATGGGCATATGATATTTCTTTTGAGTGTTATCTCCGATTCTCCGATTGCGATTGAGCTTTTAACTTTGATTTGTTTTTATGATAATGCCTTTTATATTAGATCGGATTATAAGTTTTTTGAATGTTGAATATGAAATTTCAAAACAATGAATTTTATTCCTAAGTGTTTTATTTCTAAAAAGAAAGGGACCCTATTTCTAAATTTTATTTCTAAAATTTAGAAAAAGGGAGGGTTGTTGTATAGTACAACAATTGGCGATTCACGTGAAAGAACCAGTTATCTCTGAAAAATAGAATGAATACTATATCTTAAGTAAGTAAAGATTTTTAAAGGTAAATAAAAATTATCCTAGGATAATCAAAAATAAAATCTAACTTTATGAAAAAGAATAAAAATTATTAACAATCTCTTTCTAGTTTCTTGAGAATAAAAACATTTTGAGTTGTCTTAAGCTTTGATTGGTATTAATAATGAAGTAAGTGGATTTCTTCAAGCTTGGTTTTGATAATATACTCTATTGTCATAGGCATTGCCTCTGCTTCCCGCAAACGTTCATAGTCTCGACAGGGTTACCTTTTAACCATTAACTGTTCATTGTCCCATTCAACTAAGATTATGATTTTTTAAAAGTTAAATTCATAAGATATGTTATCTCATGTTTTTGTCTTTTATTTATTTTTTTATTTCTTTTTTAAGAGCCATTGTTCTGGTTTGGTAGCCAGTTGTTAACAATGCCATTCAATAGTTATAATTAAAACTGAACAAGCTGGCTCGTGATGAGACCCCTTGTCTTATATTAATAAGACATTACCCTGTTTTGATAGGCAGTATTGGTAATGTCAGCTTTATTATTTCTTATGAATATGGTAAGTCGGCTCGTGATGAGACCTCTTATCTCTTAAAAATGTTTTCAATAATTTCTTAGAATTATATTCTAAAAAATCACAACCTAAATGAATGGGGTGAACTAGTCTTATCCTTAAGAATCAATGGATGACAATTTTCCGAGTTTTTTGAGTACCAAGACTTGAATAATCTTTACTTTTATAGATAACTTCTCTCTGCTTAATAAACTTGTAATGATTTACATTTTCCTCAAGTTTTTCCAAAAAGATTATGCAAATAATTGGTATAATCTTTCAAAGTTTAACATCTTATTTAAAACTATCAAGGGAATATAATCATTTCTTTTAAAAATTCTTATTTACACTAAAATAAATATTTAT
Source organism: Pinus albicaulis (assembly GCA_034641835.2). Lineage (NCBI taxonomy): Eukaryota > Viridiplantae > Streptophyta > Pinopsida > Pinales > Pinaceae > Pinus > Pinus albicaulis. Next base: position 242,633,139 of record CM076571.1, read on the forward strand.
AATATTTTCCTTAAGAATTTTCTATCAAGTAAACAGTCAATTAGAGACTTATTAACAACCTTTATTTATATAAAAAAAAAAACAATAAAAGACTTTGCAAAAAGGAATATGTACAATTTAAGAAGGGGTTACCTCCTTATGAAAAGAATTTCTTCAAGATAAGCCCATTTACAGGAAGAGATTCTCTCTTACCTGTTAGATCTTGGAGCATGAATGTATTTGAGCCTATCTTTTCAATGATCTGAAATGGTCCAAGCCACATCTTTTGAAATTTGGTATGCTTACCTTTTTCTTCATGTGCCTTATCCCATTTTAGAACAAGATCACCAATTGACAAAATTTTTGAGCCAGTAGAACTTGCATCAAAAGAAGATTTCACAAGTTGTTGATGTTTTTCATGAACAATTCTAGCTTTATCTCTTTCTTCTTCTAGTTTAAGGATTTGATCATACCTCAATTGAACGGATGAAGAAGGATTTTCTTCAATAAATTGTACTAGGGCTAATGATGGAAGAGTTAAATTTGATGGTATCACAGCTTCTTTTCCATAAACTAAATTAAAAGGTGAAGTTCCAATTGAAGCTTTCTCTGTAATACGATCAGCCCATAGTGCAAAGATTAAAGATTTATGCCAATTCTTTTGATTTTGATCGATAGTCCTTTTAATAATCTTGATGAGATTTTTATTAGTGGATTCAGCTAATCCATTACCTTGTGGGTAATAATTTGCTGAATATTTGAGTTTAAAACCTCTTTTAATTGCAAATTCAATTAAACCGTTTCCTGAGAAATAAGATGCATTATCAAAGACAAGAGCTTGAGGTACACCAAACCTGGTTATGATAAATTGATCTATGAAATCAATAATTGCATCAGAATTGGCTACCTTCAAAGGGATTGCCTCTACCCACTTTGTAAAATAATCGGTTGCAGTAAGAATGTACTTGTGCCGCTTGGAAGAATGAGGTACTATCTCACCAATAATGTCAAGTCCCCATTGTTCAAATGGTTGCTCAATATTTACTGGTTGCAAAGGAAAAGCTGGTTTCCTTTGCCTTCCACTTGCAGTTTGGCAGATTCTGCACTTTCTTACATATTCATGTGTATCTTTAAAAAGGGTAGGCCAATAATAGCCAGCACGAATTATTTTGTGAGCTGTGGTATCACCTCCAAAATGACCTCCCGCTGGTCCATCATGCAACTCCTGCAAAACCTTTTCAGCCTCAGTCTTTTCTAGACATCTCAACAAAATTGAATCATAATTTTTTCTAAACAACACATTATCAATGATCTCATATTTAACAGCTTTTAATCTTAAAGCACGTTTTTTCTTATAACTGAGATCAGAAGGAGTATACCCATTTTTTAAGTAATAGATGAGATCAGAATACTGAGACTCAGAATCCGTAACACTTATCTGATTTACTTGAATATCTTGATTTGAATGATCATTCTCTGGTATGTTATGAGCTCCCGCTAATAATCTGCAAAAACCTTGTCCTCTAACAATCTTAGCTGGTTTAATATCAACATCATATTCTTGTAGGGCTGTCACCCAGTTAGCTCGTTTTTCTCCTACTTCTCTCTGAATTAATAATTGCCTCACTGCTGAGAATGGGACAATGATTTTTGTATGAGTTTTTAAGAGAAAAGGTCTGAAATGCTTGATTGATTTGAACACAACAAAGGCTTGTTTTTCAACATCGGAATAATTCAGTTCAGCTCCTTGCAGATTTGAACTAAAGAATGAAATTGGTGCTTCAATTTTCTGATCATTGAGTTGTGTTAAAACAGCCGCATAAGATGTCTCTGTGGCTAAAGTATACAAAATAAAATCTTTAGAAAAATCCGGAGTACTTAATGCTGGTGCATTAATGATTGCCTGTTTGATTAACTCAAAGGCTTCTTTTTCTTTATGCCCCCATTTGAATACTGAATTCTTCTTGATCATATTTTTCATAGGTAAAACAATTAAAGAAAAATCAGGAATGAATCTTTTTACAAAATTGATCTGTCCAAGAAATGATTGCATGGATTTTTTGTTATGAGGTAAAGAAATATCAGAGATCTCTTTAACTCTGTCTGGATCAATGTATATACCATCTTTTGATACAATAAATCCTAAAATTTTTCCTTCACCTAAAGCAAAGAAAGATTTTTTCGGATTTAATGAAATACCAAACCTTCTACATCTTTCAAATATTTGTTTAAGATCATGTAGATGATTGGTTCTGTTTTTAGAGAATATTGTTATATCATCGAGATAAACAACAACCGATTTATTGATCAGACCTTTAAATGCTATGTCCATGGCTCTTTGGAAAGTTGCTCCTGCATTTATTAATCCAAAAGGCATTTTTTGATAAGCATAAGTTCCCCATTTCGTTCTGAAAGTTGTTTTCAATCTGTCATCTAGATGAACTAAGACTTGATTATAGCCTGAGAATCCATCAAGAAAGGACATAATTTCAGAACCAGCTACTTTTTGGAGTATCTGCTCCATGGTTGGCAATGGGAAATTGTCTTTCAAAGATGCCTTGTTTAAATTTCTGAAATCAATACAGATTCTCATATCACCATTTTTCTTCCTTACAGGTACCATATTGGAAACCCAATTGGAATGCCTGACAGGAAAAATGATTTTGGCTTTCAAAAGTTTATTAAGTTCTGATTTGATTTGATCTTCAAGATTTGGATGAACTTTCCTTAGCTTCTGTTGAACATGTTTAATATCAGGAAGCATTGGAATTGTGTGCTGAATAATTGAAGTATCATATGTTTTTAAATCATCATAATTCCAAGCGAAGACATTTTTGTACTTGCTCAATAGTTTAATGAAGGCATCCCTTTCCTCTGATGTTAAATTAAGTCCTAAATTAACATTTTGAGGTTTTGAATCAGAACCAAGATTCACTAATTCAAATTTCAAAGTAGAACTTTGAAGCTTGGTATTAGTGACTTTCTTGAATCTGTCTTTAATATCATACAATTCCTCCAATCTAACAACAGATTTCGGAATGGGATTTTCATTACTTTTTGAAGAAATTTGTAAATCATGCTCTTCTTCATCAATAATTTGATCATCATATGATTTCTCAGAAGTCATGAAGTTCAAGATATCTTGATCATGGTAAAAACTCTCCAATTTGTAACATTGTCTGGGACAGATGGTCTAAAAAGTAATTCTATTGAAAATCTATCTGGGCTAAAATCTTCAGAAGGTATGAGTCTGGAAGCAACATTGGCTAGCAAGTCTGCTGCTGAATTTTGAGACCTAGGGATGGAAGAAATATTGAATGCAGAAAAGTGTGTGGTGAGTTCTTGAACCAGCGATTGGTAATGTTTGAGGTGATTTGAAAGACAGTGAATTGTATTTCTCACCTGTTTGACAATAATTTCAGAATCGCCGAATACTTTCAAATATTGCACTTTAAGGCCAATTGCTTTATACAAACCTTGGACTAGAGCTTCATACTCAGCTGTATTGTTCATGCATTCAAATTCTAACCTACAGGACAGCATTGTCTTTTCACCTTGCGGGCTAACCAAGATACACCCTGCTCCTGAACCTTCGTTAGATTTAGAGCCGTCAAAATATAAAGACCAAAATAAAGAAGTATTAACAAGATTATTTACAGTTTCCCCAGTATCACTAAAACATCTTGATCTATCAGTTTGTGTATAGTTTTCAATCTGTGATGTTAAACTGTTTACTGAGAAAGGGGATGGTTGGGCAGTGAGATTTCCAAAAAATGAATCTGATGAATAATTTCCCAAGATGTTGTTATTAAATGCAATTGGTTGATTTTCCCGTTCAAAATCTGTTACAGTATGGGTCATGTGTTTCTCTCGATTGATTTTTATTTGATTTGGCTTTCCCCCATAAGCTAACCACATGTGAGACCAATCGGTAGAAATATACCCGTGGAGTTTTTCAGACCAATCTCTACTTAAAATCAACCCATAAAATTCAGGTATATCAGCTATTAAGATATCAATTCGTTGAACTACCCGTGGATCAGCTGCTAACCTGATAGTTACGGAGTTAATCTCTCCTAAAAACTGGACCTTGCTTCTGTCTAACTGTACAATGTGTATGGAAGACTTTTGGGGTTCTATGTTCAGTTTAGAACAAACTGAAGCTGGCATTATATTGGATGATGCCCCTGAGTCAATCAAACAATTGTGTAGGTTTCTGTTGTAGATTTCAAAAGTCAAAAGGAAGGGTGGAGTGTGAGAATTTGATCTATCCCCAATCAGGACTGAATCAGTAGCTTCTATCATACCAGAAGGTGGTTGACCAGAATCATTTGCAGCTTTAGCACTGGGAAGAGGTGAACAGGGAACAACATTCAATTCTTTGAGAAGCAATTTCTGTTGATGTTTTAATTTGCTAAGTTCAAACATAGTTATGTTTGCCTTAGTTTTCTTCATATCATCAACAATATTGTAATCCATTGAATCAGATACTACTAATGTTTTGGATGTTGGAAGAGTATTTGAAGTTGAAGGTGGGTTTTGGGGAACTGCTGCGGGTGATTTCTTTGTAGGTACTTTTTCTTTTGTTGTAGCAGCACCTGCACTCCGTTTCTTTGAAGTTGTCTGAACAGGTTCGGGAGTACCTTTACTCCTAGTAGAGACAGGTAAAGCTTCTTCATCATTATCTGTATCGGAGTTGGGCAGTATGAAATCCCACATACCATGACATTCAACAATTTCCTCTTCATTATCAGTTGATGAGATTGTTTCCTCTTCTTCCTCTTCTTGATCTGATTCTGCATAAGATACGATATTTGACGGTTTTGATTCGGTTTTCTTATAATTCTTGAAGGGCCTCTTGGTTGAAGTTTCAGCTACTTGTTTCTTAATTTCAATCATTTCATTTGACATAGTCTTGAGAACCTTTTGGAGGCCTTCCATATCATATGGATCTTTTGAGATTTTCTTCTTTGAGTCTTCTTTGAATGAAACTTTTTTGGTTTTTCTTTCCTCAAGAGCTGCTTTCTTTTCTAGAGCATTAATACGTTTTTTCACAGCAAGTGCTTCTTTCATGTTTTCAGCAAGTGTTGGTTTTGCGGCCCTGTCTACAAAAATAGCTATATTGGCAGGTAGGGCAGTAATATACCACTCACTTCTGATTTGTTCACTTGGTTTGGAAGTCGTTGGGATTTTATTCAAAAGTTTATTGAAACGAGCATTAAATTCCTTAATGGGTTCCCTATGCTCTATCCTAAGATTGGAGAGATCATTTATTAGTGTAGCTAAAGATCTATCGTCTCCATACTTAGTGAGAAACTGTTCTTGGCAAATGTCCCAACTAGTAATAGAATCAGAAGGCAGGGAAAAATACCAGGATCCTGCTGATCCTTGCAATGTATAAGGAAAAAGCCTAACAACGACATCTTGCTCAGTTACTCCCTTCAAATTAACTGCTAACATGAAGTTATTGATATGTTCCTCAGCTTGGGTTCCATTTTCTGGATTAAACTTGGGCAGCCATTTTTCAGGAGCATCAGGTAATGCATGTAATGGTGCGGGCATATTGACTGCACCAGGTCTGGTCCATGGATCTGCCATTGTAATACCAGTGGTGGATGATACTGCTGTTGAGATTCCAGATGTCTGGGAAGGAATTGATATTGAGGAGTGAGCAGGTTGAGATGTTGAAGTTCCCAATTCCTGGTGAACAATGATATGTAATGAGGAAGTGGATGGTTGACTTCGCACTGGGGAAGATGAGATGGAAGATGTGGATGAAAGTGCTTCACTGTCAGAATCTTCAGTATTTTTCTTTGCCTTTTTCCTTTTAGGTAAAGGAAATTCAGTAGGTTCAATACCGAGCTTTTCACTCTGAAGTCTAGTAAGAGGGGGAGGTAGATTGAATTGCGAAGTCTCACTGCTTTGAGATAGCTCAGACTTCTGTGGTGAAATCGAGAAGCTCTGAAGTTTCTGGATGAGAGACTGAACTTCGGGAGATTCAAGACTTAATTGTTCTGAAGTATGGTGGGTTTGAGCAGTGATAGTAGATACCTCTTCTTCTTGCTTGGATGCTGGGGAATCAGCGGGCAATTTGGAAGTACGAGGTGATGTGGAGGGAGAATTACTCTTAGAATGGTTTGTAGATTTGGGTTTGCTTGCCATTCACAGTAGGATGCCCTCCTTCTAGCGCCAAAAATATTGAAGCCTAGAAAATCTCTGCTTCAAACATTGGGGGAAAACCACCCGGTCGGGACCTTAAGACAGCTCCTTTTCCGTTTGCGATGGTGGCTCTGACTGGATTTAAAGGACCAGTTTCCTTATAACTAAGTGGATTGAATTGAATGGGTGAAAATGGGACTAAATTGACAGAATAATAAAACTATCTAATCTAAACTAAATGCTGATAAAGAAATTCTAATTTGAACCCGGGTAATAATATGTGAATACAACTTAGGATTGTTTCAATCTAATAATAACCATGAAAATGTATTATTAGTTAAATTGAAATGTGCAGAAACGAATAAAGATAACTCTTTTTAATAAATTAAACAGAGTTATATTAGCATATTGCATTCATCATCATATACCATTCATATATGTATCTAAATGATAATATTCCAATTATACTCAGAAATGATAATATAAAGAGGAAATAATATGAAAATCAAATATATAAATGATAGCAAATTCTTCAAACGAATACCATATAACAGAGACAATTAACAATGAACAGATAAAAATACCTCATTCATATTGCAGACTGTCAAACGAAGTATGATACTCTGATCTAGTAACTCCGATGTAAAATTAACTCCAAAGGCACAAAAATACAACACTTCAAAGATAATTTGAGCACAAAAATCACCAGATGTGATCTTTCATAGAAATATAATAAGGAATGAAGTACAGAAATGTTAGCTCCAAATCCTCAAAATATTACAACTTTCGATCCCTCTCTAAATGCATGAGAGGGATTTAAATAATAAAATTACATAACAAAATCCTAATACTACTGCTACAATCTATCAATTTAAAACTGAAATGCTATTTTGAATAAAACTGATTCATTGTTTTTCTGCTTCGCTTGATGAAGCCAAGTTGCAAATGTTCAACATATCTCGGAGTCTTGGTGGATGACTCATCTCAGTATGCAACTGTCCAGCATAGGTGGCATCAGAAAACTCTGGAATTAGACAATCAACAGCGTTTGATAGAAGTTTGATAGCTGTCTGTTGATTGTTTGGTTTGATCACATAAGTCCACATACTATCCCAGGATATAGTTTGAAGTCTGCCGATTTGTTGACTTTTCCTTTCCATTTCTTCTCTCCACCTGTCTTCAGTTTCTTTTATCTTTGGCAAACTGCCAGGAATACAGTCTGAAATGAGATTAGTTGAATATAGGCTGTCATTTATGAATTGCGTGAGATTGTTCATTATATTTCTGGCCCTTGATATTGCTCTATCAGATTTCATTAATTGATGTTCCCATTCTGTAAACAGGATTTCTTTGTGTTTTTCCTCTATCCTAGGAAGATTTGCTTCTTTTTCCTTTTCTGTATCCTGCCAAGTGAGAAACTCAGAAATATTTTCATCGGCATCATCTATTTCTTGTCTAAGAGTTATGATAGTTTGGATCAAAGATAAAGTAATCTCACAAAAGGGTTCTGCTTGTGACAGTTTTGAGCAAAATTCGATTAACTGCTGAGTCAATAATTTATTAGCTTCAAGGGCTTCCGATTTGAATTCATTTAACTTTGGATAATCTTTAAACTTATCCAAAGTTGCTTGGAATTCCTTTTCTTGAGTCATTTTTGCCTTTTCCTCATTTTGTAACAGACTCTGTAACTTAGAAATTTCTTCATTTAGCTGCTTTTGTTTGCTTAAAAGCTTTTCATCAACCTTCTTCTTTTCTTCAGCCAGCTGTTTCTCCAATTCTTTAGACCTGAATATCTGATCCTGTAGTTGTTGCTGCAATTGGCTGATCAGCTGCTGATTCTCCTTAGCTTTTTCTTCCAGTGAAGCTATGTGAAGATCTTTTTGAGTTATTAGTTGAGAAACTTCTACAACTTTATCAACTGTTGCAGCACTATAAGCTCCTGTATACTGTGACAATTTCGTAAGGTCTTCAAATGGATTCATTTCACTGTTCTTATAAACAATATTCATAAACTCCTCTGATGGAGTAGAGAATATGCCCTGTTCTGCTTTTCTTTTCTTTCTTTGTCTCTTGATAACAGCCTTATGTTTAGGGCTGTAGAATACATCCAAAGGAGGGATTTCCTCACATTTTAATACAATATGACCTGTAGGATGTTCAGGAATGATTTCAACCTCCTGCTCTATTTGTTCTGAACCTTTATCCTGCAATCCAAGCTGTTCAGCAAACTGATCATATTGATTTAATAGCTGAGAAGAAATATCAAGATTAGTGGAAACCGTAATCTCCTTAGTTATTTCTTTTTCTTTCTCTTTATCTATGCTCTGTTTGGTGCTTTTGTCATCTGATCCATCCTTTTGATTATGCACCTCATCATTGATATTTGTACATTTGTCTATCATTTGAGCAGTATTCCCTTTTGGGGCATCAGGTTTGTCAATAGTGACCACTTTTTGAGAATGTACAATCGGCTGGTTGACAGCCGATTGTGTAATGATTTTGCTGGTAGATGTTTCTACTAGCATTTGGCCGAATGTACCTTCTGTCTCTGATTTTTGGATTTGAGTTCTCAGCTGGTCTAGAGGTACTCTCAACAATCTCTGGCTTCTAAATAAGAGAAATTTATTTATTTCCTCCTGTTGAAATGTAGACTTGATCAAGTCAAAAATATGAGGAAAATTATCTAATGAGATAAACAAATCATCGAACATATCTGGTTCATGCTCAAAACGAGCAATTGAAACTGAAGCAGTGACATCAAATGCTATCTTTTTTGGATCATATTGTCTTCCAGGAATGGTTGCAAATTTACAACCTCTTATCTTGAAGACTTCTTTTTCTGCATGCTTGAAATAATTTAGAGTGAAATGACCACAATTAAGTGGGAATTGAGGCCACATTCTCTTCTTACTGTTATTCAAAGACTTGGATATACCTTCAATTGTCAATTGATAAGAAACTTCTTGAGCGAGAAGTTTGTCTGGAACAAAAAGCGGAAGAACATGCGGCTCCAATTATACTACCAAAAACCCCGATGTAAGTAAATTTTTCTCCCCAAACCAATTCCATTGAACAGATGGTGTCGGCTTTAGCTTTATCAGAAATCCTAGGGGGAAAGCGATTAAAAATGGTTTGGAAAACGGGAATGAGGAAGCCATGACATATTCTATATACATTAGCTTGGAAATGACTCTTCCAAAGCAATTTATGATAAATATGGATTGGAAGGGGGTTATCGGGAGTCCATTTCCATCCAAATAAGGGAAATTCAGAATTGAAACAAATAGCATCAAGAATATAGGCACAAAAGAAAAAGGGGGTAGAATTTCCAGCATCCTTTTCTTGTCTGTACTCAAGGATCCTATTGGCCATTCTATCAGAAAGAATAACAGCCCAATCCATAATGTCGAAATTCACAGCTGCTAGGATTAAGGGGACCATTTGTATAGAAAACCTAGCTGAATTATCATTTCCAAATAACCTACACATCATGGCAGCTGCATAGGAATATGGAGGCAGAAGAGAATCTACAGAATACATACCGGATGCTTCATTTCGGTACTTCTCCGGGTTTTTCCTCCAATTTCTGATAGGGTCGGATTGGACTTTGTTATCATCAGCAAATTCTTTGATAAATTCCTTGTTATACACCTTCTGTGGGTCTGGAAGGTGGTACATTGCTTTCAAGTCTTCTGCTTTAATCGAGCCGAAAGGCACTCCGGATGCTGAAATAAACATTCTATCTTTTATCTTTACACTGTCAATAATCCATCGAACTGCATCATAGTAAGGCATGATGCTTGCTCTGGCTGCAATTCGATGCAGAAATGAATTTGCAAGTTTTCTTTCATTGATGTCAGAATCGGAATCCGAGCTATCCTCGTCTGGAACTGATGCCTTCTCCACTGTGACCTTGGGGTCTAATTTTTCCAACAGGTTGTAGACTGTGTCCCATGTCATTTTCCCAAGACCTTGGCATGATGTATCTGTGACTAGCCTTAGCTTTACAGGCTTTTCTTTTGAGACTGTAGGAGTCTCGGCAAACTTCACTGGTAGAACAGTCTTATTTCTTCTTCCTCTTTTTGACATTTCTACGTCTGCTACCGCTTCTCTTTGTCTGTGAATGAAAGAACTTGGTGTTCTTTGGCTCTGCAAAACAATAAACTCTCAGTCGTGCTCAACAAGTCATTCAAACGGAATGATTTATGAATTTATGATTTTCATTCATTTGTTTCGTATGTTGCGTAAATGCTCCTTTTGGGTCACACTTAAGTATTTAACACCAAATCACAAACCATATTCATTTGATTCGTTATTGAATGCCTTTCGTACCAATAAAGATTTGGCGCTTGTGATATATTAATATATTCAACAAAAATATTCGTATGCAAAATAGATGAATCGCATCGGAAGTTTTCGAATGGCAAATGAGTATCACAATACGTTTATTCCGATTGATTGATTGCGATTGCAGATCTTTCCGATCTCTGATGGTGGGGTCTACCATATTTTTTAAAACAAATGTTCGATTTTCTTTTAAAAGCGCTTATTATCAAATGCACATCGGATCAGGAAATTTCAACTAAGCGTAAAGAGTTTTTTAAAGATTGTCCCGATTGATCGATTGCGATTGACCGCATCGCATCATTAAGCTTTGTTTAATTGTTTTAAACCTCGATTAGAATTTTCCGATTGGAATTAATCGCACGGGAAGATTTGAAATGGGTATGATATTTCTAATGAGCAAGTATTCGATTCTCCGATTGCGATTGGAGCTTAACTTGATTTGTTTTTATGATAATGCCTTTTATATTAGATCGACTATAAGTTTTTTGAAATGTTGAATATGAAATTTCAAAACAATGAATTTTATTCCTAAAAGCAGGGCTTATTTGCGGAATGAAAATGACAAGAAATGGAAGATGGAAATGGAAGATGACAATGGAGAGTAGAAATGGAAAATGGGCAATAAGCATGTGAATGAGAAATGACAATGGGCAATAAGCATGTGAATGAGCCTCTTGATTTTATTTGTGGTTATGAATGGACAAAAAGAAATGGAAAGTGGATGTGAATGTAAATGGAAAACATGAAGTGAAATGAGGTGAATGGTTTATTATGAGGTATGGATATGATGGAGACAATAATATCTGAAAGTTTTCAAGTGTTTGGATCTGATTTTGCATCAGCATATTTCCTCTTTGTTGTTGATCATCCTCTTATGAAATAAATTGGTCTCTTAGAGAGACACCATTCTCTTGTAGTCATTTGTCCTTCCTCCTAGAACCTGTAAAAAAAACTAATACTTCTTCTGCAATGGAATGTAAGATTATCAAAGGAGAGAGGTGATCAATCTCTCTAGTTATGATATTTACACACAAAACTAAGAATTTGTATTAATGAAACAAGTCTTCAAAGGAAAAATCAAAATAATTTATACATGTTTTGGAATTAGTTCCTCAAGTTGAATGTAGCTTCTTTTTAGCAATTTATTTCATTATTTGCCATTTCAAACTCTAATGATGGATTTCTCATTGTGTAGATCTTGTTGAGACCTTTCCAATGATACTTAAATCATCAAAATCTGATTTTGTATGAGAAAGTTAGGCTGATTTGAACAATGAGGTTTTTTTAGCTGCTAAAAATCTTGAATAAAAAGTTAGTCATTCATCTTTCATCATCAGTCCAAAATTACTCAATACCTTCAGAAAAGTGAGCAAATAACTTATTCATTTCATTGATTCAAAGTTTTTTTTTTTTTTTTTTTGAATTTTTTTATTTTTTTTTTTAATTTTTAAATGAAATAAAGCATGGATGAAATAATTGTTCTTATGAATATTTTTGAAACAAAGTCATACCAATGCCTCTTTCATGCAAAATAAAAATAAAAAGCTTGAAATTTCTAAAGTCAAATTCCTAACTATGAAGGAGATGAAGGCAGAGTCCTTTTCAATTTATACAACTTGCATTTGATGCACATGTGATAATGTGCTTGCCTCAAATAATCCATTTGTCATTCATCATATGCCACCACACATGAATTCTGCCACATTCTCCCTCAAGTAAGGAGATTAGTTCCTTGATTATTTCTCAAAACCGTGACTGTTTTCATAATAAAAAAAACATTTTTCTCTCACGCACACTGCAAATTAGTGCTCTGAAGAACCCTGAATTTCTCCCAAATGGCTGCGAATTTCAGAAAGTTTTTATAGGATTACCTAATTCACCCCGTTCCCGAGAAAACCCATGTTTTATTTTTTTCTAATTCGTCCTGGTTTGCTCAGAAAATTCGTTTTAAAATCGGGTGTTTTTTACAATGACGCATTTCGTTTTCTGGCAATTACTTGTGGTTTGATTTGTTTTTATTTTGCAGGTTTTGAAGTGTAATGGCTTGTATCTCACATAGAAGTTCAGATTGATCTTCCTCATTCCAATTACTTGCAATGGAATCTACAATCTTCTCTTCATCAACAGTCTGAAATCTTCTCTTCATCAGCAATTTTTTTCATATGATACACTTCCATTGTATGTCCCTACAATTGAATTTGTAATTTTCTCTTCATCAGCAAATTGCAATCTTCTTCTCATCAAAAATTTGCAATCTTTTCCTCATCAACAGTTTCTTCATGTGATATACATTCATTGTGTGCAAATTTTTTTATTTTTTTTAAATGATTTCTAGTAACTGTTGTTTGAGGAAAAACGAATATGAAAAAGAGAAGGTTTTTTTTTTTTTTTTAAATTGTAGTGCATGGGTATTTGTGTGGATTGAAGGTCTGCATATATGTGTAAAGCCAAGCCAAAGAATGGCCTCATGCATATGCGTGGGTCTTATTTCCATGAGATTTTTTTTTTTAATTGATTTGTTAATAAAATTATGTATGTTATATTTTCAAAATTTTTAAAAATACACATATATATTCATTAAACAAAACAATTTATTGAAATCAAATTTTTTAAATTGTTGAATCAATTGAAATGATGAAGTTTTATTTTGTCTCTTTTTTTTTTCTTTTTTTTCTTTTTCACATAACAATTCTTTTTCTGATCTTCCATATCACACAAAGTGCAGGAGGAGAGCATACTCAAGAATTATTAATTTTTTTTTTTACATAACAATCATTTTTCTGATCCTCCAGATCACACAAAGTGCAAGAGGAGAGCATACTCAAGAATTATTAATTTTTTTAGATGTAAGAAATAAGGCTACCTAGTTACACTTCCCCGGCAACGGCGCCAAAATGTTTGGTCAATTTAGTGTGTCCTAAATTGCTAACATAAATTATCAACCCGGGATTCGTAAGCTGACGAAGTGTGGCGCACTATATGTGCAAGATAACCTATCTCTTACTTTTTGTCGTTTTTGGATTTTTATGAAATTCTAAAAGACAAGTATGGTTATGGATATTCAAGGCAATGATGTCCTTTATAATGATTTACCAACTTGAAACTGAAAAAAAAAGAATTTGAAACATACAATGACAAAACTTGAAAGGAAATGAAAATGTGCTACTGAAATGAAAAATGTGCTGCTAATCTAATAAATTAAAACATTGAACTAGTGAGCATGAAACCAAACTATTCTTGCTGTTGTCTAAACACAAAAGAAACTATGCTGAAAGAAATCCAAAAGTTGCAATAAAGTAAATCTAAATCAAATTACATCAACTTGTCTTCTGATCCCTCATCATTAGTCCAACTATGATTTTCGGAAGTAACCATAAACAACTTGAGTAACTGATATCTAACTTGCAGAAAGTAAACTAATATCAAAACACACATTCATAATTCAATCCCTCACCATCAGTCCAGCTGTGGCTTTCGGAGGTAACTGAAGATGTCATGCACAATTTAATATTTCTAACTTGCAGAAAGGAAACTATTATCAAACTACACATCCATAATTCAATCCCTCACCATCAGTCCAGCTGTGGCTTTCGGAGGCAACTGAAGATGTTATGAGCAATTTAATATATCTAACTTGCAGAAAGGAAACTAATATCAAACTACACATTTCATAATACAATCCATCACCATCAGTCCAGCTGTGGCTTTCGGAGGCAACTGAAGATGTTATGAGCAGTTTAATATATCTAAATTTGCAGAAAGGAAACTAATATCAAACTACACATTTCATAATACAATCCCTCACCATCAGTCCAGCTGTGGCTTTCGGAGGTAACTGAAAATGACATGAGCAATTTAATATATCTAAATCTAACTATGGAAACAAATGTGCAAGACTGAAATAAACAAAGCAGTACTGGAATTAAACAAAAACTAGAAAAATAAATTAGCAGCAGAACAATATTGATTCCATGTCATTAGTCAAAAGATATGCAAATGCCCGGGCTGCCATGAAAAATTATGCTAAAAGCTATGATTTCAGAAAGTAATCTAAGTAAGGAAATATGACAAAACAGAATTGAAAGCAACTTATCTAGAAAACATGTAAAAGCCTCCTTGGATAGCAGGGGCCCTCTGCTACCAATTTGGTGAAGTCCTTCAGCTCCTTAAAGATAAGATCACAATAGCATCAAAGAACTAAGCTTATTTATTCAAAAACTCATAAATCTACATCCCATTCCATCTTAAACTTTGTTACAAATCTACTTCATCATTACTTCCTCATTACTTTCTCATTACCTATAATAGGAGAAAGCTTCTCCTATTTATACAAAATATGAGGAGTCATTTCATTAATGGGAGTCCATGAATCTCTCCCTCCATCTCTAGAGTTACAATCAAAATAGGAAATGATAAGACACATGTCTTTCTAGAGTTTTAACACAACTTGAGGAATGAGACACATATCCTCTTAGAGTTTCAATACAACAAGGAAGTGAGACACATATCCTCTTGATCCCATAATCTTCTCGAACCAAATTCGAATTTGGCTTTAGAGTGCCACATAAGGGTCTTCTAGAAGTCTCATTTTGACCTACACATGTCACAAAACTCATAACACATATATAGATATATGAAACTATGTTAATTTTCCAGTTTATAATCATAAATTCACTTAAAATACATAAAATAAATAACTTTGGAAAACAAGGATCCTAACCCATATATTTATGTAAATGGTTATTTGATGTAGGGTTTTAGGTCAAATGGCTATGAAATAAGAGCTAAATGGTTATGACATAATGGAAATATGTATGAATATGGAGAACATTTTTGAGACTCAACAATAATCCAAATTTTTTGCATTTCAAGAAAGCTTTCTTCAGGTGTTCTAAGTGTTCATCATCAAAACCTGAAAAAATAGTAACATCATCAAGATAAATAACTACAAATTTATCACCCACAAAAGCAATATCCATTGCCCTTTGGAAATTTTCTCCTGCAGTCATGAGGCCAAATGGCATCCTAGCATACATGAATGTTCCCCAAGGTGTGGTGAAAGTAGTTTTCTTTTGATCTTCCTTCTCCACAGCCACCTGATTATACCCAGAAAAACCATCAACCATGGATAACCTGAATGCTCTAGTTACTTTCTGCAGAACAAAATCCATCTTTGGTAAAGGATAGTTATATTTTAGGGAAGCTCTGTTCAAATTTATGAAATCTACACATAATCTTATCTCTCCATTTTTCTTCCTGACTAGTACCAGATTAGAAACCCAATCTAAATATCTTAATGGAACTATGATTTTTGCTTGAAAAAGTTTCTTCACCTCTTTTTCAATTAGAGCCAGCAATAGTGGGTTAATTTGTCTGAGCTTCTGCTTGTGTGGTTTAAACCCATCTTTCAGCGGTATTTTGTGTTGAATAATATCCAAATCATAAGTTTTCAAATCTTCGTATGACCATGCAAATACATCCATGAATTGTTTAAAATGATCTACATACCTTTATTTGTACTCCTTAGGAACTCCTCTAAACAATTTGACTATTTTAGGCTCATGTTGAGTTCCTAAATTACAGTCCTCCATTTCCCCATCTTGGGATACCTTTTTCTGGTTTATTTACACATCATTAGCATCAAACAATCTCTCAAGAGGTACCAAACCTCTGGGCAAAATATTATCCTTCAGCTGAATTATCTATTGATCACCAATTGAATGTTTTAGATTTTTAGACATATCACTTTGACCACTTTCATCAACTTCTAAATCAATTTTACTGTCCTCAAAATTTCCAATCATTGTTATAAATTGATTAGTTTGTTCATCATCCTCAAAAACCTGCCAATTTTTTATATTATCAGGGATTTAAGGCCTGTATCTCAATTCAATTTCATATCTCAATCTTGGATTAATTGGTGGCTTAAATGTGTTGGTTGCAACTGCCAATGAATCTGACATTTTTTTCTCATCTCGAGGAATAAACTGTAAATTGAAAGCTTCAAAATAATTTTCAACTATATCCCACACCTCATTTCTATAAGACCTCAATCTGGGATGTTTAGTCTAGCACCAATTCTTAATTTGTCTTATGATTAATTCAGAGTCACCAAAAATAGATATACACTGAATTCCCATATGTTTAGTTGTTTGTAGGCTTAGAATCAATGCTTCATATTTAGCCACATTATTACTAGATTCAAATTCCAATTTGAAGGAAAACGGTAAAAAGTTACCTTCAGGAGATATAAATATGAATCCAGCTCCAGTACCCTCCTTAGATAATGCACCATCAAAATAACACTTCCAAATTTTATTTGAACACAGCGCTTTATGTACATTGGCTGAAGAGAGTTTTTTTTGTGAATCTTCAACAAATTCTGCATCTTCATGCAGCATAAAACAAGAGAGATCCTCTTTATCTTGACCATAAATAGGGGAATTACCTGCATCTTTATTGGTAGTAGTTTTCAAAAATATGGTTTCTCTATATAACCTCCTTTCCTCCCCATTAAAAACAGTAATAATAGCATATGTGAAATCCATTTTCAAAACTCCTCCAAGCTTTGCCCCCTAAGATCTAGACAATAACATTCCAAATCTGGCTAGAATATCAGCTACTACCACATCCATCATAATACTCTTAGCTGTAATTTGAGCTAAGGAAACAACCATATCTTTGATAAGACCTACACACTTCACCCTTTTTGAATCAAAGGAATAAATGTCTCTATATGGTTTAGTGATTTTTAAATTTAACTCTTTCATCACAGATAGTGGCATTAGATTATGTGATGCACCAGAATCTAGCATACAATTATGTAAAATGAAATCATGCAACAGAACTGATATATAAAAAGGTGGAACAGAAGAATCTACCTCTTCAACATGAGGTCCAAAGGTAACCACTAGTTTCTCTTCTTGCAGATTCACTATATCACCCACCTCATCAGACTGAGATAAATTAATAAACTCTGCAATTTCTTTCTTATAACCAGGTGTTTTGACCAACTCAAGAAGTGGTACTTGAATCTTTACTTTTTCTAATTCTTTAGACAAACTGAAATTTTGATTTTTTTTTGTTAACTTTTCAGGTTCTTATTGGTTTTTATTTGATTTTGCATGTTGATCAGGAACAGTAACAATTTTCTCCAAAATATTAGGGTCATTAGATTTTATTTGAGGAGCCTCAGCTTGCTACTTCTCTTTCTCGTTTTCTTTATTCATGGGCTATTTCCACTTATCTGATTTTTTAATAGGATTCTTCTGTAGTGCAGTCGCCATTGAAGTAGGTATTGATTCTGATTCCTCTCCTTCATCATCCTGAGTTCTCAACCTCTTTTTTGACCTCAAATCATATTTTTTTTGCAACTCTGCTTGCATAAAATCAGTAAATTGTTTGCAATAATCATCCATTTCTTCCTGATCAAATGAGACATCAGTTTCTTTACATTCTTCTACATATTATTTCTCACTCTCTTCTTCTATCTCACCATCTTCCATATACATAGAAGAAATTTTATCTTCATCTTCTTTCTGATCATTATCAGCAGAATGTGATGGGGTTGCCTCTATATATAAAGGTGCTTAGACTTGATCTTGATATTTTCTTTCTCTCTGTAGAATTTGTAGGGGCTGTTTTCTGAATTGGGGGTTGAAAATCCCTCTGTTTTGTTGTGCAGGTTTCTTGTTATCTAATTCCATCTTTACTAATTTTTTTGACAAATTTTTAATGACCTTAGTCATATCATCTATCCTTTGATCTTGTGATGAATCTTCTTCTTTAGCTTTTCCTTTGTCTTGAACCTTTCCAGGAGCAGTCATGTTTGCCTTAATTTCTAAGGCATTAGTTTGAATATGTTCAAGAGTGGAGGTTCTTCTTTCTCTCAAGGTAAAATTGAAATCTGATGCAAATTCCCTAGCAAAAAAAACCCTTGCTCCAATAGGAGGAGGTTTCATTTCCACAAGCAAACTATTGTACAACTTATTAAATCTTTTGACAAAATCACTCATACTTTCATTTGATTTTTTCTTTATAGCATTAAATTCTGTTAAAGAATAAACATGGTCTCTTTTTTCACCCCATACCTGGATAAATTGTCTTTATAATTCATCCCAATCATTGATTGAACCATTTGGTAATCATTTGAACCATTTTCTTGCCTCTCCACTTAGAGACTACACAAAAAGTCTCATTACAACATCAAGATGTTCTATATTAAAGTTTTCAGCAAAAGTGAAAAACAAAGGCAACTGTTGTTCTGCAGTTATTTCATCTTCACCAGTAAATCTAGGGAGCAACTTAAGGTACTCTTGAGGCGTTTCATTCATTGGTTGGGGTAGATTTAATGGTGCATATCTATTCATAAAGAAAGCAAGGGCTACTATTTTTATGCCCTGATTGACTGCTCCTTGAGCTGGGGTAAAATGAATACCAGTTGTAGGTGGGGATAAGAGGGGTGGAACAACTGATATGGGAAGGGGTATATGAAAAATAGCAGAAGAAATGGCAACTGAATTAGGTTGAGATTCTGTGAATGGAAATGATACAAACTCAAAAGATAGCTCTTCTAATGTTGGTTCTTGGAAATGAATGCGTAAGGGTAAGGATTCTTTTTCCGAGAAAATGAGTTTCCAGGAAATTTCCTTGGATGACAAGATATGAGAACTGTTGCCTAGTGCAAGCATTATGGCATCAGGTGTAGAAAATATTTTTGTTTTCTAGACCTTATTTGAAACTAACTTTTCTAGATCTGACAGAATAGGGACCTTTTTGCCGAGAGTTATCTGACCTTGTGTGAGGCCTCTTAGGAGCCAAAATTATTTAAAATAAAGCACAGCTTGGTATTTCCTCCTCTTTGAACAACCAAAAAAAATGTGAACAAAACCCAGGGAAAACCTTTGAATTTTTGATCCCCGGAAATGGTGCCAATTAATGTTGTACCTTAAGAGACAATCTCTTAGCTATGATAAGGAATCAATGCTTAAGACATTTATATGATTATGTCACAAATTTTTATGTCTCTATTTTATTAACCCTCAAGTATTTATAATCAAACCCTTAAATATCAAATATGATGAATGCTTCACTATGCTACCATTTTTTGATGTTGAATGAAGTGACTAGAAGAAAATGTAAGAAGAATTCCAAACTAATATGTTGTTTTATACAGAAAATATCATCTCAAACCCCAGAAGAAATATATGAAATAAATAGTTAAAACAAAGGAGCACTAATTAAGGTTTTTAACTCTTATATACAGAAGTAAAAAGAGACCTACTGCTCATAACCTTGTTTTATTCATAGATAGAAAATACATAATGTAAAATTGAATACATTTCAACATAAAAAAAATGCCAGAAACTTGCTTACTCATTCATTAATCTTTGAATCTCTGAGTACAAAAATATTTTTCTAAAGGTCCCAAAACTCGGAAACTTTCTTTCCCATGAAAATTACATTAAATACAGTAAAAAGGAATTTGGAACTACTGTAACAAATCCTAACTACCAAAACTTCTTTAAGACTTCGAAGGTTGTCTATTACATGCCTTGAAAATGTCTTGTTACAATTACATTATCTTTAGAAAATAACATAAAATAAATATCCTAATCTCTAGGAATTGCTGATGATGTGGCTTATTTTCCTTGGTCAACTTATTTATCTTTCTTTGCTACTGATCCTTTTGGCAGGTCTATTTTCCAAGCTCTACACCTTTTCCATATTTCTACCTTTGTCCTAGATGAATGTGTCAGATTGTGATATTCCAATCTGAATGCAGTGATACAATCATAAGAAGGAATTTCTGTGAAAAGAGTCTTTACCATCCACAAGAGTTGAAAATTTCTCTGCAAGAAGTTGACCATTGTCTATCCTTTAAGCACCTGAGTCTTTTCATGCCTGTTATCAACTTTTCTTTTTGCCATCACTAGTAAGTTCTCATAAGAGCTCCAGGGAAAAAGATTTCCTTCAACTCCCCAACATGATGGCAAGCCTACTCTTGTCATTTTATCAAAAGACTTATCAAACTAACTTACTGCTTCCTTGATTTCCATTAGTTTCTTTTTTGCAACCTTTCTGAGATCATTTCTGACAATCATTTTATTAATTTCTACTACTTACAATATTTTGTCCTGCATATCATTCTCCTCTAATTCTTGATCTAATTTAGAATTAATAAAATCAATAAATCTTCTGGCCCAAATGTCTCTATTAATTCCTTTTTTCTTATCAGGCATCATTGGTTCTTCACATTCTAAAATAAGGCTTTTCTCTTTTGCAATTATCATCAGGAATCACCAATCGGATTTCATTTCTGAAATGATATCAGTCCAAATGATATCTTTAGCTTATATTAGTGAGAGATTTCCTTTCATTCTTTCTTTGAGATTTTTAATCTCAGCTTCAACATTTCGGAAATCCATTTTGTATTTGTTAGCTTCATTTTCTATGACTTTCATCAATTTTGTTGCAGTCTTCAGATCTGTTTGAGCCTTCTTCTTATCTCTTTCAGCCATCTGCAATGCAGTATTTAATTGAACAATTTGTGCTTGAGGGTATTCATCACCTATAGTAAAACCAAAAGTACAGTTATGATTATCAGTATATTTTGCAATGAAATTGCAGCCTGCTTTATTTTGGATAGTTCTTCATTTTTCTGCTGAGTTTCTGCAACAATTTTTCCTTTTCCTTCTCTACCTCTGACACTTTTGTAGCCATTGAATGTTCTCCAGTAGGTAACTTTAACTTCTTCCTTAATGTGGATATCTCTACCTCAGCACTTTGCATGAGTTTCTGCACAACAGTCTTATCACTGGGGTCTACTCCAATTTTTATAATAATTTTTTTCAATTCTTCATTCTAAACTGTTAAGGCTCTTGAGTTATCCTTCTCTAACTTCAGTTGTTTAATTCCTTTACCCAACATATTATCTACCTCTATTTCCATTTAATTAGTCTTTTTGAGGTCATTTATAATCAATTGACATGTTTTCATATGAAAATCCATTTTATCCATCAGTGGAATTTTCTTTACATCCACAGTCTCATTGACAGTGTTAAAATTGCTGGAAGAACCAATTGACATATATGTAGGATGTGAAAGGGAAATTCTAAATTGATCTTTCTCAAGATCCTTTACAGTTAACAATCTTGTTTGCTCAGTAATGACTTGATGTTCAACTTGGGCCTCCATGCTGGCCTTCATCCTCCTATTTCTTTCTTCAATTTGTGAAAACAGTTGTTTAATCAAGGGCACCTATTCATGAGAAGCTTCATGATTCCTGGATGAAGCAAGACCATTTTTTTCTTTTCCCAAATGTAAAGAAAAACTAGGTGTAGTAGATGCAGGCTCTTCAATAAGTTTTTTTCTCTTCATGGCTCCCTACTCCTCATCATCTAGATCAATAACTACTTCCTTGGTTCTTTTAGTTGTTTTCTCTGCTATGATGGGACTTTGAATGTTTGCATCTACTGAACTCATCACACCTTTACATGCTATATTCTCTTGTTCTGGCCTGCTTTCATGAACGAAAGCAGAGTACCCATTCTCAATTATTCTATTTGAAATAACACTGTAAGGGTCATAAGCCCAACTTTCTCCTAGTAGCATATGCATGTCATCTAGCATTTTTTTTACTTCATCAAATGCCTACCTCATATTTACTATGAAAGGGCCTACAACCATGGGTAATTTATACATGTGCCCTTTCTTCATAGGCACGAAATGAACCTGATCAACATCTAGACTCTGCGTAATGAACTCTAATGGAAAAAGCCTCATTGATACAAAAGTTGGAAGTCTGTAAGGCTCAACAATTGCTCCATATAGCCTTATTTCAGAATATTCCTCGAAAACAAACCAATCTCCATATTTACAATTGTTTCCTAAACGCAGAAACTCCTAAGCTTTAGGTAAGAAACAGGGAGGAGGAATTCCATTCAATATTTGTATGAAGTTGGCATGTAATAGCTAGCAAAATCAAACAACCGAGCCTCATTTTTCTCCCTTCTAACTACATCTGTCCAGAATATCATTGATTGTCTTCTTTTATTTACATCCATAATATTTAGACCTAAATGCATGAATTCTTCCACATTCTGATATAAGAAAAAATATACAATTAATAAAGGAAATTTAAAGGAACCTGTTAATGAAATTCTCATCAGCTTTGAATTGACTGCTTTCTGCCAATATGATGGAATATCCAACACCATTTATGGCTTCATCATCATGGCAAACATCCCTAGAACTATTTTATCCACTGTATTATCATCGTCTTTACCCAGAATTTTTACAATATTACTCAATACTGGACAATTCTCAGCATCAAAAACCCCCATATCAAACTCTTTGCAATCTGGCTGAAACTGCTTCATGTCAGGCTTCAAATAAAACATGAACTGATTGAATTCTTCTCCTACAATATTATCATAATATTGTAGCAGTGAATCGTCAGAAAATTGGATGGATGACTCTAACTCAGGATAGAAAAGGGCTTGGCGGATTAATAGGGTAGACACCTACAGAACATTCTCTCCTTGGGAATTCATGACAAAAAACTTCCCTGGGTACATGACATATACCAACCAATAGATAAATTCAGGGAAAAGGTGGGTTTTGGGAATGCATGCAGACAAAACTCCAGACTTGAAAATGGTAGAATACACAGGGGAAGCATTATCATTCAAGATAACTTGCTGGTAGAAAGGGAGGTGAATTATTGAACAGAGGGTATCTTGAATATCCTTCTCGGTATCCATGAGAGGGATATGGCTAGTTGAACCTGATAAGGATGACCTTTTATCCATGGTTGAAAAATTTACGTGAGAACAGTTTACAGGGTGGTCAAATTTGCAGGTGGTAGAAAGCTAAAACAGGGTGCAGTGCAACAAATCACAAATAATTCGAAAAACAGATAAAAATTTTCTTAAATAGGTGGCGCAGGTTTTAAATTTAATGCTGACAAGACGCACCAGCAAGCCGTTAACTCTGATCGACATGGAAGACAATTGTGACCAACTCAGCATCTCATGTCACTGCAGGGGCTCTCGGGATACGGAGGAAAATTTTGGCTAGTGCCCCCACACACAATCTCCACCATTCATCTCTGTTGTTCCCACAGTCAACCCGGTCAACTGCGGAGGCACTCATCATGGTATCTGTTAGCCCATATAAATTCCTTGACAAGCAAGTAAGGGGCTAATTTGTTTTATGAGCCTTCAAGGAATGCATTTCCCTTGAAAACACATCATCTTTGAAGCCTTTTATGTTCCCTTCCTTTGATTGTTTCCCTCTGTTGTTCTTGAGTCAATAAGCCTTACTGATGGTAAAATATGTGCCCCAAAAGGCCTTTATTTGCACCTTGTATCTCTGCAAAACTCTCCATTTTACCCTTTTTTTCCTCTTTTCAATGTCCCCTTTCCATCCCATAATTTCTCCCTTAGTCCTCCTAAATCTCCCCAAAATCCCTTTTAAATTCTACCCTTACCCATTGTTTGGTCAAATTCCCCTTTTTTCCCCTTACCGTTACACTTTCCCAATCTTAAAATTCATTAAAAAGGGCCCAAAAAACCCACTTTCTACCTTATATTAGGGCCTAGCCCCTTTTCTGCCTACCCCCAACCACTTCCCCACGTGACTCGCACCCGGGACCAAGCGTTTAAGCCCCGGGCGCTTATCGCAATCGGAGCCGTCGGGCGGGCATTTTCCTTTGTAACGCTAGAAAGTTCTGATGCGATTGGGTTTTGATATCAAGACCCGCGATGTATTCTACACCGTTGATCCGCTATCCCGATCTGACGGTTGAGTGCAAATCGCACTCCCCGCCCCGATCGCAATCGCAACTTTCATTGTGCCACCCCTTCCGCTCCTTCCAATTGCGATGCTCTGATCACATTTGGACCGTCGATCTTCCCGCTAGATCGGACGGCCCAGCACTAATCGCACTCCCACTCCAATCGCAATCACAATTTTCATCGTGCCACTCTTTGTCTCCCTCCGATTGTGATTCCCTAATCAAATCACAGCCATCCATTCATTCCAAAATCCAACGGCCATTGCTTAATCGCCCCATCCCTCCAATCGCAATCGCAAGTTCTACAATGTGTCTCCCTCCGCCTCCTCTGATTGCGATCTCCCGATGCAATCGTGGCCGTCAATCTCCCCCTGAGATCTGACGGTCCTAAATGAATCTCCCTCCACCCATGCCGAGTCCCACCACATACGCTCTTTTCATTGCGTTTTCGTTCATTTCTATGCATTCCACCCATTTTCATAAACCATTCCGTTGATTAATCTCTACTGTCAATCCCGTCACCAGATCATGATCGAATGGCTCACAAGCATTTCCCCACCAAAACCCTGTTTGTCGCTGTTTACACCATATCACTGCATTATTCACCATTGTTTCATCTAAAAACACTATTTTACCACCACCGCGCTATCGTTCTCCCGCCCTCCATAGCCATTCCCCTTATGCATGGTTTTCATAACCGAGTTGCGTGTTTTGCAGGGTTGTCAAATGGTGAAAGCCACCGTGATTACACAGTCTTTATTACAGCGACAAAAAACGCAGAAAGGACCATTGTCAAGGGCTGAACTCATTAAGAAAGGTATGAAAAGACATATGACAGGGCTTGCATTAAAGGAATATAGTTTAAAAAAGCTTCTCCAGAGCCATTAAAGCATAGATTTCGCAGTCAGAGGCAAATGTGGAAGCGGCAAAGAGTATCAGCGGGAAAAGCAGAATGTTTAGGGCCTGTAATAGAAGATTTTGAACCTTAAACCAAGTATTTCAAGGCAAGGTACCAGGTCAAAGACATCATGGATCACATTGAAAGCCCAGTGCACAAGAAAAAATGCTATCAGAGTTTCACATCAGCAGATTGTTCGTTTCCCTAAAGGACCAAGCGCCCATATTGTTTCCTTTGTTTACCGTGTTCCTGAAGAAATTTCCGACCTGACCACAGTCCAAAGCTACCAGAGAATTTATTTCACAAGTATGGCGGACTATTCAGTCATTTATTTACCTCTTGTTTATTCAACAAAAGTACTACAGAGTACTGCAGCCAGAGTACATCAGAGTCTAAAGAGTGTCAAGGATTAATGCATGAGAATTTAAAATAGAATGGGCTTCGGCCCTCTTTCTTTTCTGAGTTGTAATGCTGCATTTAGTTTTCCACCTACCTCCTATGCTCCTCTTTCAGCTATAAAAACCATGAAGAAATGCATTGTAAAGGTTGTTGATGAGATATCTGAGAATTGCAGATATTTCTCTTGAGGCATGTTCACTGTGTAAAGTTGTAAGATAGGCTGAGGAAGATGCTTTCAATCTAAAATTTCAAGCTATTGGAAAATGTTGTACCTGATTGGTGTTGCTCTTAATATGACAAGAACATTTCTTTGGATCCTAATCTAAAGCAGTGGTGATGTTTTTCTGTCTTTGTGTTTTATTTCATTTCATTACATTTCTTTTGGCACGCATCAGAAATTTGGCATAGGATTTACCCTCGTTAGGTACCCTATGTTGCTGCTCTCCCTGCCTTTAAAGTTTTCTTCTTAATGTGTTATCTAAGGATAGATTTCAATTGGTTTAACCAGTGTAGTGGATGTTATTGCCTGCTAGCTGATGTATGAATTAATGAATATGTTTCTTAGATGTTCTTGTCAGGATTTAATTGAATGAATTGGGAACACTGGGAGTCTAGAACTTTGTCTCTGTCTCACTAGGATCCTTTTCAGTTAATTAAACCTTTCTAAGTTCCCTCAAGTTGCTCCTTTGCCCTCCTTTGAGAGTTGCCTCTGAGTATGTCCAATCAGGTCTAGAGTTAAATGACCTCTGACCTAATCTATAGATAGAAATTGGTTTACCCTCATTCTCTCACCTTCTTTCCTTATTGTTTCATTCCACCTATCATTTTAGGATCCAATGCTTTAGATGACTAGCCCAACTGAAAGCCTGCATATTGAACAGTGAGTAAAACCTTTCCTGACTCCATTTACCCAATGGTCTTGAATTTTCTATGAATTTATCTCCCCTCAGCCTAATTTCTCTTCGCTCAGCCTTGTCTTGTATTGAACCCTTGCTTTCCTGATTCCCAACAACCAAACTCAAAATCAAACATACAAACCTTCTGCCTATAACTAGCCTAACATCTTAAATTTGAGCCTCAAAGACATATACCTTTGATAATCATAGAGAGATCCCTCTTTGGACCTAGGAGGGCTAGATCCTAAGGTCTGAAAGTGGTTTTTATGTTGTCTCATCTTTTGGTCTTGCCAACCTGGCCAAAACATGGGAACCCCAACAGTATCTAGTGTGCTAGTTATGCCCACGGGTTGGGACTTTTGACAAGGACTTTAATGATCAGCACTTTCTACCAATCAAACCAATTAATGTTTAACATTTAATACCGAACCCACAACTATAAAGTTTAAATGTTTAAAAGTTAACTTAAATTTTGACGAACATACATCTTTTTTCATGCTAAAGTATAAGATTTTGATACTTTAACATATTTTCCAATAATTTCTTATTTTTATATTTTCAAATATTTGAAAAATAAAAGGATATGCATATGATCCACAACACTGGGCATGCCTCTAGTTCGTGGTTATGGCCAGTGAAAATGGTGCACGGTACCACTGTGCCAACTGAGTAGATTGTATGGGAATCAACACTACTCTTCATCCCATAAGTGGATGCTCGGAAGGGATCAGGCATAGAGGAGAGGGTCCTCTGCTGCCAATTCCGAGTTTGTGGCTTGGGTATGTCTAACTCTCTTGGGGAGTGTCGAGTTAACGTCACTCTTGCTGCTCTAAGCTTTAGGATATTATCACATTTTATTGTATGGTGAGAGTGTGAGAAAATTTGACAATAACAGTGCGTGATTTTCTCTTGGTTAGAGAGATGTCTTTATGAGAGGTAAGAGACTATGAAAAAAAAAATTGCGAGGTTCTTCAGTTCTCTACACTGATTTACCTACTCGAAAATTCTATCACATAGCCTGCATGTTATCCTAGGTTGAACCTGGGTCATGCTTGGTTGGCATGGGTCATTCTTGGTTGGTGTGCCTTTCTAACTTGCCCAATATGCCGAAATGGGTATGGAGTAGACTGCATGTGGGAAATTTTCCTTCCAGTTGAGGTCTGGATTGATAAGATCCTGGTGTTTGGTCTCTAAGAGATGTATCATGTCAATTAGAGGGCTTAGAGGGCACACTTGTGGGATATAGGTACAACACTGCTCCACCGCTACTCATGGTGATTACCTTGACATACTAGGCAAAACATTCTTGAATGGGGGTTCCCATCCTATTCATTTGATGGTGTGACTGGGTATTAGCAATGTAGGACTTCTAATTCAAGGTAAGTGGCGACCACATGATTGTGTGTGTTACATAACACACATGTTGGTCTTCTCCATGGAAGGTGGTTGGGGGTGACTAAGGGTTCCCCGACTGGCCGCTTTTCAGCTGACGGGAAGAGGATGGATCTACTCATCACATATTCTTGGGTCGTCGAGCTATTCATGGATTCAGTGTCAGTGTCGTCTTCTCGAGAGAGGAAAACTATGGCTTCGTGCATACTAGCTAGCATCGCACAGAATATAGGGACATAGTGATAGTGGCATAATGGGTGATTGCCTCCACATATTTCACATGAATACTGGGTGGCTAGGTCAGTGTGGTATACTACATGGACTAGATACCATCACGGAAACATTTCTAGGGTTGGGCATTTTGTTATGAATGATTGCGTTCGTTATAGAGTGCACAACGTTCAATAGGGGGGGGGATGGCTGGGAGTCTTTCCGGTGACTGTTGTTCCCCCTGCAGGTATACAATGATGCGAGGCTCTTCTCCAGTTGACTGGATGGTGGGATCCTCTTGATACGATTGCTCGGTGGCATGTAAGGCATCCCTGTATCATGGAATTTTTGGGAAATGATGGGTATAGTGCCCATAATTACTACAGGTAGCGCATGCATGGTTAGTACATAATTCCTTGCCTTGACTTTTGGTGGCCAGTTCCTTTTTATGGGAACTTGTTGCTGCGATATTTGCTGCAGAGCTCAGGAGTGGTTTTAACTCGTCTAGCTCTGGGCAGATGTGGGTAGGGTGGCCTACTATGTCGCATATGGTGCAAGGTTGTAACTCTCATTGCATGGTGGGATTCTCAACCTTCTTTCCTCTTTTATTGGTGTTCTTGGTCATAACCATTAGTTTTGTGATGGGAATTTCCTTAAAAGGGATGTTTGCGATTGTCTCCTGAACAGGTGGCTCTTCCTCAGGACTAAGGGTGATTAACCCTGTAGAGGTGATGTGTGTGGCTCCTGTCCTGGTAGGTGGTACCAGGTACCAAACTGGGATTGCAAATGATATGTTTGGTAACACCACAATGGCCAAGACTTGTTGGGACACAAAACCAACTGGGGGATAGAGGAAAGGATTTTGGGAGGCAGCGTAGGCTAGAGAGGTTGTCGTGGCTGAGGACTTGGTGTCGTTACTGCTCGTCTCCATCTCTTAGCTAGCTTCGGTGCTTGATGTGGACATCATGCACACCGGAGCCTATGTGACAATAGATGATGATTATGGTATCACAGGGGGATATCCTAGGAATTACCGAAGGATGGACGATGATTTGAACTAACCGGGGCCATATTATTGGTACCGTGTATGCGTCTTGGTAGATGTTTCTACATAGGGTAGGAAAACATCAATATTTTTTAGGGGTCGCTTGTCGTGATATGTAAATTGGTCGACAGTAATTATGCGATCCTCATGGGGGAACATCATAGTTCGGAAGATAGAGGAGGCTATGGTTGACATGGCATAGATATAAATTCGGCCAAGGAGTATATTGTAATCCAGTTGATAATCCAAGACTTCAATGTCTATAAGGACCATCTTGTTGGCTAAGCAGACCAAGACATTTTGGTAGAGACTGATGGGGGCTGATGGGCACCTGTCGTATGCTCTGAGTGTTATGTTTGATGGCTTTAGCTTGAGAGACACTTCTTCTAGACTTTCTTTGACATGATGAATGTGGATGCACACTCGTCAATGATACATCGATGAATGGTGATGTTATGAACTAACACCGGTATCTGGAATTCGACCATCGAAGGAAGGCTAGGGGTGGCTTTATCTAAATCGAAAGCCATTAGGTGTGAATTGGCAGGGTCGATGGCGCCTAATGCAGAAATTAAGGCTTTCCTTTGCATTGGGCATGATTGTACTACCTCCAAAGCTAACATGGCGGCGGGAGATTGGGCTAAATCATCCACAATGCTATAGTTATGGGCCGCTTTGGAATGGTTTCCTGCCCGCCTAGTTGGTCCCTTAGCCATATTTAGAAAATGTTCAATAGGTATCTTTGATACGATCAATGGTGTTGTTGGTGCACTTGTACTAGCCCCTAACGAATTGGTATCGGTGGGGTATCGCAATTTCAGTTTCATTTCTAAAAAAACATTTCCTCACCAGTCATGTAGATTTCATGGTTGTTTTCTCCTAAATTTTCGGGATTTGTTTGTTGTTGTTGGGTGCTAATTGTCCCTTGGTGGGGGAAAGGCTCCTACATGATGGTTATCTATTGTGAGGATCCCCCCTGTCCACGGTTACCTTGAAGCTTCTTCAGCTCAGGGAGATTGGGATAGTGGTGAGTGTAATGGCCGTATTCACCACATATTGAACAAGAATGGTTGGTCCGAATATTTCCCCTATTGTTCTAACCTTGGGAGTTGTTTGGCTCCTCATTTTGATTTCAGTTGGAGTTGCCTCTAGCTTGAGATCGCAGAGGGCATTGTTGATTTTTTCCCCCCTGTCCAGGATTTTCCTTTGGTTTTTTTTTTCCTTTTTTCCTTGTTGTGTTAGGAGGATAGCTAGGATTATCCAGATTGTATGGTTCGCACAGTTATGCTTGGGAAGGTTGCACCAAGTTCACCAGTGCATTGTTCTACATGGGTGGGTTTTGTGTTGGGGACTGGGAATATTGTGGTCCTTCTCCCTGGTTTGTGAATGGGTGTTGGAGGGGATCTCTTCCGTCAGCATTTATAGCTGCGTACTAGGTCCCCTGAGCCAAAGGATATGGACCTCCTTTTTGATGGTAGTACGAAACCGCCCTAATAGTCATGTTTTGTGAAGGTGCATAATGACTCTGGTAGCCAGGTTGCGGGATGTTCTGGTTAGAATCATATGCGTAACCGAGGTACTGAACGTTGCTTCTTAGGTGATTTTGGGTCAATGACCCAATCAAACCATCTATGAATTTCGATGTGCCTGGAAATTATTTGTAAGTTTGCAAGCACAGGGCATTAGGCACGATATTGTAAATTTATCCTAACTGCATGTAGATTGGCTTGAGTTGTTTGGCCTTGCTAATGGCGTCCTCTTCGTACTAGGTTTTTGAGTTGCTACATCCTTTGAAATATATGCAATGAAAATTTTCAGGAACAGGTCTAAAAATACTCGATCGTCGAGTTTGGCTTTGCACAAACTATGAAATTGTTGCCATTCATGGAGATGGTCTAAGATATGGATGTCGGGTGTCTGCCTAAAGTGGGTAACTGAAAATAGGTAAAGAACGCAGTAGCGACAGTGCTAAAAGTTCTATGTGTAACAGATGGTTGCTCCACATACCATTTTGCAGCTGGTTTGGTTAGGGTGAGCTGAAATAGTCTTAGTCGAATAGTAGCGTCGATGATGTTGTTCGATGAACACCATATGTGGAAAGTCATGATATGATTTCCAGAGTCTTCCACTTGCTTCCCTTTGAACTTTTGAATGTCTGAAGGGAGATTCGTGGGCATGGGTGGCCATATTGGGTTGTGTGTAATAGGGTCGTTCGTTAACTTGGTTAGATCGGGCAAGTTTAACGAAGCTAAAAATGGTTACTTCGAGTTGAGATCCATTGCACATTGTGAAGACATAGTGTTCTGGTTAGGTGTAGGGTTTGTCTACGACGTACTTGGCTATGAGTTCACTTGGCTTCCCGAATGGGTAGCGCTCCTCTTCCCCCTAGGGGTTATGGGAGGACTGGAATGTGGTGACCCTATGGGGGTGTCCACTAGTATAGTGTTGGCTGACCGAAGAGGTTCCCAAATAATGATGCCCCAATAAAGGATGAACCGATAAGGGTGGAAGTGTTCCGTCTTTAACACCTAATGGAGAAATACCTGGAACCCCTCCCGATAATGGGGGGAGGTCAAAATACGTCTAGATCGATGAGCTCCCGTTGGGTCCATTATGGCGTCGACTAGGTATGTTTTTGGAAATATTTGAGAGGATAGAGATTATAATCAAAGAAAAAATCCAATCGCATACATAAAATAAAGCAAAAAATGAAAGATAAATTTTCCCTTTAGATTAATCCTATGTGACCAACCAATCAAAAAATATGGTTTTTTTGTTTTTTCATATGATACTCAAATCCTAGAAGACCTAATTGTCCTCACACTCTCAAGTGTAACTGGGCCTTGAGAAGATATCTTGCGAATGCTGGCACAACGTCCCGAAAGAGCTGGTGACGCCCCCAGTCAACCGAAGAAAATTGACCAAGGTAAAGGTAGACGATCTAGTGTTGCCTACACCATCACATATAGGGAAGGATTCCCTAGATTTTGCCACTAAGTGCCATCGTCCCATGTGAGCATTTGAGTCTTGAACTTCTTGGTAAATCAACTACTAGTACTGAATATTAAACGGGTCAGGTAGCCCCGAATAATACCACACACACTGGGCCTAAGCTTACCCCCTCTGAATCGAGTCTCTGTCGCGCTCGGGTTTTCTTTTCCATGGGTGGATAGACGGATTTTAAAGATCCCTAAAAATTCAACTTCTATGTTTCAAGATGTAAAATGACCAAGGCAGCTTATTGGATGCCTACACCCTTGGTCCTAACTTAAACTATGAATTATCTTGTGGCCTTGTTGGGAGAGTATATGAGTTTATTAAAGTTAGTTTTAAGGTGGCTTTGATTCACTTATGGTGTAAAAGTGTGTGAACAAGAGGTGAGAAATCACATAGTTTTAACATGTGGATATGCGGTGATCTTTTTCAAATCCCCTATTAATCTATGTTTGGTTGTTCCTTGCTATAAGAAAATCATGTACGGATATGGGCCGCTTACAATGTTGCCTAGTTAATCTAAGTGATCAACTAAAGGGAGATGACAAATTATCAAAAGAGAGCTTTCATATGCTTTCCTGGGGTCACCAAAAGGTGCAAAGGTAGCAAATATTACTTTCTCTCTAAGGATAATTAAATCCTAGTCCCAACTCCTAGTGCCAAAAAATTAAACTAAAATTAATGACTTTAAACTAAGAAAAATGAAAATTTTAGCTAAGCATATGTGGACTAGGGCCACTTACTCCAGCTAATTACCAATGTGTTTTTGGTGTCTATTCTCACAAAAAAATAAGTTATTTCAGATTGCAAGTAAATTTCCCCTACTTAAACTATGTGGTTTTTTTTGCAAAAATAAAATTTTAAAACTAACACCTAGAACTACTCAAATGCAGCCAACAATGAGTTTTAACCAGTCATGGGCCACCTCACACAGTGCTGGCAGTTTTATTATGGGTTGCTGGTCACTTTACAAATAGGAAATGAAGGAAATAAAAGAAATTTTCTGCCTCTGGTTTCTGCATGCAAATGTCTCACATAGGCGTGAAATCTTCACACAGGTCACTGTTGAACGCACGTGGGCCGGCACGTCTGTCTGTGTAAAATGTGCACGAATTTCTTGCAACAAATTTTTTTGAGCTTCTAAAATTAGACCTCTCACTGAGGGTGAACGAGAAGAGAAGGAGAGAAGAGGGGTTGTTCAAGCCAAACTCCAGAGCAAATAAAAAGGTCTCTAGAATAGGCGCAACCACATTAATTAGAAAGTAAAATTAGTGGAGTCACCAATCCTGTGTTGGTGGATTTGGTGCACAAGTGTACCAATCCACACTTGCTTAAGAGGAGTGGTCACTGTCTCTTAAGCTTATGGTCATAGGAAGATAAACAAAAGAGTTAGCAGGTTAGTGAATATGCTATAAAACAAAATACACTAGATAATGATATAGTATGCATATGTAGAGAGAAAACAAGACTAAACTAAACAAATACATGAAAGCTCATATAGAGATGGAAAAAGAAATAATACTAACAGCGGCGTCAATTTCCCCTCTTATTGTTTGATATTAAAGAGAAAGATAGTACATTTACACACTTTCCAAGGGGCCCTTATAACTATGGAGTTCTAAGACCCGATGCAAAGAAATTTTTACCTCCTAACTGCCTAGTGCAAGGTCTCTCTCTCTCTACTGCAAAGGATTGGAGTTGTTGGATGGCCAACAACTGAATCCCCTCTCTACTTCTGCTTTGGATTACACACAGCTAGATTGCTTCAAAGAGATTTTTTCCAGCATAACAATGTGCTCTTTATTTTTAATCTTTTGGTGGCTTTTTATAGATTAATTCAAACTCTCCTTCCCTCTCTTGGTACATTTATGGATGGTGACCCAAGAGAGGGGGTTGATTCCATTGTGTGCCACATGATTCCATTGTGTGCTCCCTTGAGGTCATAAGGAGGCTTAGCCGGCTATCCTTGGGCAGCCTCAAGAGTGGTATCATTTTCCTGGAGTGTGCCTTGTGGTCCCGGAAAGTGACTTCCATCACTCTCAGTTCTGTGTGGATTTTTGAGGGAAATCCGCGCAAAGGCGCGCCTATCGAAGAAAAATGTGCGCAAAGGCACATTCTGCTAGTGTCTTGAGTGCGCAATTTTATTTTTCTTCTGATCCCTAGAGATTTTTAAAAATTTTAAAATTCTCTAATGTGCCCCAGCCCTGTAAATCCTTTTGCCTGACATTTAATAATGTCATATTTTCTTGTCCAATTTTCCAGTGATAGTACACATGATTTAATCTACATCCAAAAATAGGTAACAATTTTGAACCTACGTTGTTTTTCCTCTATTCTATGAATATGGTGGCGAATATCAAGAATTCGAAGAAAGGGTTTTTGAAAAACATAGTAATTTAGATGTATCTCAAACTATTTTCCAAAATTCAATATGGTTGCAAATTTACAGCAAGTTCTTCAAAGCAGTATTGTACAAAATTTCCACAAAACCCAGATTGGAAAAAGTATCTAAAAAATTATATTTGGGCACGATTTACATGGCTATGGAATTGAATCAAGCGATTATAAGAGATTTTTTTGTTTATAATATGAAAAATTATGCTCCATTAAAATATATCCTCAAAATAAATCAGGGTCAAGAAGATATGGCTGGTTATTTAACACCAATTTGTATAAAAAAATTTAAAAAAAAAAAAAATAATATATATATATATATATATATATATATATATATATATATTGTATAAAGTTGTAAATTCGTTTTTTGAGTTTAGGGGATTGGACCTTATCCATCCTCCACGAATTTTATGTATAAATAAAGCCTCAAATGGAATATAGGAGAAGGGAGAGGATGTAGAGAGGAATTTTATCATCATTTTGAGTTGAACTTTTGTAATAGATTTGTACTTTTGTTTGTAAGCTGAAGTTTATATTCTTTGAATGAAGATTTAATGGTTGAAGCTCTGTGTTATATTCTAATATAAGTTAGTTTCCAGGCATGTTTTTAGGGAGGTAAGGGCCCATCGACTCAGGTGACGTCTTGGATTTTATTCGTAGAGTAGAATGTTAGTCAGATTATGTTTCTTTCCATGCATTTTGTTTGATATTTAGATTCATAAATCTCAGTTTATATTAGGCTTACATTTCATATCTGTTAGTATAGTAATTTCAACATGATTAAATTAGAATTGATTTTATCAGGCTTAAGAGTCAAACAAATTTAAAATTGGTTTCTTAACACGTTTTGGTATTCATAATTTTAATCTACAGAATTTATATACTTAATTTGGTACTAATATTCATAATTAAAAAAAAAATTGTATATGCCTTGGAGTATTTGGTATTATTTAGAGTTTCAATTTCCATACTTTTTGTACATAATTCAGCACTAGGTTTTGTGCTAGAACTAGGTATTAAAAATATGTAATTTGCAAGTTAGGATTCTTTAATTGATTAGAGATTTGCAGCTACTTGGTAAAATATTCCTACAAAGAATAAGAACCTATAATATATCTCTAAAATTGTTTAGCATTTATTTTTGACAGTTCGTTAATGAATTTCTTGTAGTTTACTGCCTTGTTTTCTTTACTTGCCTCGTATGCTTTTTCTTATAGTTGTCGAAATTTACTTTTCTGCAGCATGTTTAATGGGTTTTGATCACAGAGGATTATAACCATTGAAGTATCAAGACCTAATACGCTACATAAATAAAACCACGTGAACATTGACTATCGGTAATAAAATATTGTGGTTTAGAACACGATAAGCATTAGAGTACCACAGTGCAGTGCCAAGTAATAATCCTTAGTGATTGGTTCTTTCTAGAGTCAGTTGTTAGCATATGTTAGAGTAGGCTCTAATCCTGTAATTCCTATGCTAGCATCTCCAAGTATTATGATCCCAGATTCAATAATTAAATGTTGAATTAGAATACATATAATTCCATCAACATTTTTGGCGTCGTTGCTAGGGAGGTGCTAAAGGGTTTAGAGCATAGAATCTTTCACAATTTTTCTGTGTAATTTTAATTGTAGAGAAACTAGAGAGCAGAGAAAGACGGTAAGACGTGAGTGAAGATACATGCATCTGATTTGGTTTGGGGTCGATCCAAAGTTTGGTTGTCTCTAATTGATTTTTTAGTTTCTTTTTCATATGCGTAGAATTAAATATAGGATCCAAAGCCTCATTTTTATCTCTTCTTCTTTTCAAGTGTGTTTTCCTTTAGATTAATTCATGAAAAGAAGAGAAGCCTAACTTGTGTGAAAATATAACTTGGTTACAACAAGGTCTCAGTAGCATGGCAGCGCTTCGAGTACATGATTGTTTTTATTGCCTTTGTTTTAAGTGTGTTTCTTTATTATATCTTTAGGATTTTTAATAAGAATTCCATACACTAATCTATGTGCATGAAAGGGATTAGAAACCAACAAATTAGTATTCAAGGATGATAAAGAGTTTGGGAGAACTCTCTCAAATCCTAGTAGTAATTGGGATCTCTGCATCTCAGGAAGAACAAATATTGACAATAACCAAAAAATTATTTTCCTTCTCAGAAGCGATAGAAGAACAACTCCAAGAACCACATCCAAAGGAAGAATTTCACCCTTGCAATCTTGTTGAAGAAACTAAAGAATCATGGACCACATCCAATGGAGAGCAACCATTACAACCTGAGATTGAAGAATTTTCGATATGCCTATATGTGGATCCTATAAGCACACAAGAGGATAGTCGTCTCATAATAGAAGATCTGCATGGCATGCTAAAGGAGGATTCTAATTGAGCCAAATAAAGAGGTAAACCAAGAGCATTCTGATTTTTTTGAAAGTTGATTTCAAGAAATTATAAGACCATACCACTACTTCATTCTTCCTTACTTCTTGACATCACTTTTAAAACAAATGGTTCTTCATACTTAGGGATGTATTGAAGATTATATTATAAACTTGAGTATGAGTGCAGTTTTATAATTGTTACGCACATGGTTACATTGGAAATACTCCTATACTTGAGGAGAGGAATTTATTTTTCTCAAGTAGAGTAGGATAATAAATAAATACTGCATATAGTAGTTAGACTTTAGTTATAAAATATAGTGCAACATATTTCTCATTTGTTTTGTATAAGTGTGTATGTTAACATCTAAAATCTAATTAGTTGAAAATGGGAGATCTGTGTTCCTATTGAAAAATCTTGTTGGGGTCTCTTTCAGTTGCATATTATTTTAATGAAGATTTAAACTCAGACATATTTCCAAATCCAGTATGGTTCAAATATTACTTTTATTTCCCACTTAATATTTCTTTATGATAGTTATATTTGTTTCTGGTTTTTATTTTCAATAAAGTAAGCTATGACCATTATTGTTGGAATCTTATGTGAAGTTGGAAATGATTTCATTGCAACATTTTCTATTATTGCATGCCAATTCTTTAGTACCATATTTCATCTAACTAGTATCCAAAATTCTAGTACCAATTTTCTATTTTGCAACAAAAATTAGGATTCAAGGATATTGTTCATTTGGGATGCTTAAATACTGGAAGAATATTTTCAATAGCGGAAAATACATATTCATCAACCTAATGGAACACTTGGGGGAGTATATGATGATACCTTTCCTTTTTCCTTAAGTTTTTAAAAATGATGCATTCATGCTTTATCATTACTTATATGTTTTAAGACTGCTATTTCACACAGATGATCAAATAAGCAATCATTTTCATAAAATTTGAATTAAATGATAATTCAAAACTATTCATAGCTTTTATACATTTTCTTTTTTTGGAATTTCATTTCTCTTATTCATATAAGTCTCTGATTATCATTATGAAACAATTTCTCAAGATATAAATACCAAAACATACTAAGTGGATCATAAAAAAGTGAAGAGGTCGATACAATGATACCAATGAGAAAAATCAAATTGAATATTAGAACCATAACACCAAAGCATGATCTCTAAGCATATTTATTAAGACTTTCAAGAGAGTTGATGAAGTCTTTGTTCATAGTGGAACACTACTTTAAAAGCGAAAGAATATATGAAAACTATGATTAGTAGTGTTAGCCACCTATAATATTTTGTTATACCAAAAGGTGGCTAAAAGCTTTGGGAGCCTCCAAGGAAAAAATTTTATCAATAAAAGTTGTTGGCTCTTGAAGTCTCTATAAGGCCTCCAGCCCTTTCCCTCTGTCCATATCCATACTACTGTTTATGTCCAAAAACCTCAGAAACCCTGCTGATTTCCAAGTTAAATACTGCTGCAAAGGACCCCTTCTCCCTTTTTCTTCTCCTCACAACTAACTCGGTTCCTTTTTCTCCATCTCCCATGGAAATCCTTCATTTCCGCATTTCTTCTATTTTCCCTCATCAAAATTTATTTCCTAAGGTCTAAGACTCTTTCTTAGCCTTACCAGAACCTTCATTTCCCTTTAACAGCCACATAAAACACATTTTTTCTATGCGTTGGACTTAAGCCCCTCAGGCTAAGCCCTCTACCCCTTCTTCCTCTATGCGCCCGAGCGCCTGAACCAAATGCTATAACCCTCGGGCGCTTATCCATTTTTCTCCGCCCAAAGCACCAACAACCTTTGTAATTCATGAAAATTGGGTTTAAATCAATTTCCAAAGGCTCCGCCCATATAAATCGATGGAATAATCTTGACCATCGATCTGCTCCACAGATCAGACGACGCAGCACGCAACTTATCGTGTGGACCCCTCCCAACTATACGTCACCTCTCAAAACCGCTCGGTTTTTTCCGCACCGCCTTCGTGCGAAGGGTGGTTTTAACCCGACAGCCAGCGATTCCATACATTGGCTGCCACGCGTCCCCTGTACCATCCAAAAACCACTGCCTAAAGCCATTTCCCAGCACGTTATCCGTCGGACGAAGGCCGCCCAGCAGAATCTACGATAGTCGTCCGATCTGGCCCCATGCATCCGACGGCTCTCATCCGTTTTAATCACCTGCCCTTTAACGAAGCTACATGTGATTTATCCAGCCCCCGGCGCAATCGAGAACTCATCTCCGCCATCGATCTCTGCAGATCGACAGTTCACATCCAATTTCCTGATCCCATGGCCCAGTCAACATATCTTCGTCGTTGACTTTTCCAATCACCCCCGACCGTTGATCACCGTGCGATCAACGTCTCTGATCGCCCCACTCCCCTGCACACCTTCCGATGCAGATTTCCATATAGACGCAGGATTTTATAATTTCGTTTGTATTTTTCAGGTTTAAGGTTTTTTCCGCCATGTTTGAAGAAGACTCGAAGGACGAGGGTGACGACTCTCGTTTTTTCGATTTGTCAAAGGAGATCGACTGCAGGGTGTAGAACTATGTTGTCAACAAGGTTTCATGAGCCTTTGTTACCATGCGCCCCTGTAAAACTTGGAAAATATGAAGAAATCACAATGAACGAGTATCAGATTGCAGAGAGCAGAAATGGATCAGAGCAAAGATTTAGTGGACAAATCGGCGGGGATTACGGCTAAGACAGTTATCAAAAGCCTAATCCCCAGCCTAAAACACAGTTTGAAAGGAAAACCTAAAAAGTGTTTATCAGACAGGATGCCTCCATCGCCATATCTGAGGCAAATTGATTCCTCAACCACCACAGTGCCACCTATTGCCTCAAAACACTCAATCAGGAGCCGAATTTATGGAGCAGGATCAGATATTTTGCCTCGAAACAGCCAAAGAAGTTACTTCTGCCATGGAATTTATTGACAGATGTCCGCAGAGTAACCCTAATTGTACACAAATCCTCAAAAGGTTAACAAAGCTCCCACCGAGCTAAAATCATAAGTGTAAATCAGTCAATACAGCGGAACACCTGTACAGTTTCTTCGTTGAGCCCCTCAAAGGCCAAGAAGACATTAATGCCTATATTAATTGATTTTGAGATCTTTTATCAGATCTCACCTCCTCATTCTTCTATAAATACTTCAGTAGAAGATGAGTGAGGGGTTGGTTGGTTGCAGAACTTTGAAATACACTTGAGCTCGAGACTTCTATTTGTATATAGTGTTCACTGGCCCTTGGAGCTCTGCTTGTAATAGATTAGTTAGGCTGAATAGTGAAGATGATTGCTGAACTTAAACATTGGACTTGAAGACTCTAACTGGTTTGACATCAATAACAAGCTTTTTCTTGGGATCCTGGTCTATATTACTGGTGAAGTGCTTCTTTCTTTGTTGATTTTTTTTCCTTCTATGTATGCCATATTTTCCATATTCTGCTGTAAAGAACAGTTTAAACAGGGTTAGGATCTACTGTATATCGGTAACCTTCTATGGCTGAGAAATATTTATCTTAATGTTTTCCTCAAATTTGTTTATTTAAGAATGATTTAATATAGTTTAAACAGTTAGGAATGTTGGCGTTCCCTCGTCCTTCTGTTTACATAAACATCGCTCTTGAATGTGATTTCCGTTATTTGCTATTAAAGTTAAACTAGAGAAGATATGGTTTGCCCTGATTCCTAGATTCTTTTCTCCAAAGGCAGGTTCTGAAAGTTTCCCTTGGTGTTGACGGAAAGCAGACTAGGTTTAAAAGTACCTTATCTGATCTTAGGTTGCATTGTGTTTCTCTTATGTGTTTTCATACTTTCTGAAAGTAATTATGTGCATTACTGGATTGTTTGTTAATTAAGCTGCTTTAATACAGACTTGCCCAAGAAGTTTATGGTTAGCTCTGTTCTTGGTTGGTTTTAAATAGTTACTTAAGAGGCTTTTCCTTGTTTGGACTGACTATAAATCCCTTGAGAAATTATTATCAGTTTCCACCCTTCCAACACTTTATTGTTTCCATTCCATCACTTTAATCTCAATAATCTTGTGATATAGATGACTTGCCCCTTGGATCATCCTTGATGTTGTTGTTCAATTAAAGCCCAGATATGACTCCATAGCCCAATGGACTAAAAACCAGCGTTATATCTATTTGTTACCCTAAGCTGTCCTATTGGCTTGCAACTTCTCACCTTTGAAACTCTTTGCATATAGATCTTTCCGCCTCAAACAGCAAATCATGCCCAACCATCCAAAAACAAAACAAAACCCTTGGACTTCATAACTAGCCTAATATCATTACCTTAAGCTTTCAAAGACAAATCCATATTTGTACATATTGGAGAGATCCCTCTCCGGATTCAGGAGGGCTAGATCCTAGAATCCCAAAGTTGGTTGAAATGATGTTAACTCTGTGATCGGACTTTTGCCAATCTTGCTTATTACAGAGGCCTAACAAGTAGGACTTTAGGTGTCTTTTGGTTATTGTTTGGTTAGCCTCATCCATCTCACATTATAATGAATCATTCATGCTATGTCCTTAGAGCACCTATAAGTACCTTATCCATCCAAGAGATTATGTAGGTAATCTAAGTCACTCTGAAAGGTGTCATCCAATGCCTTTAAGGGTCTTTCCGAAGTCGCTCCCCCATCCACCAATTTCAAAAGTAATATCCATAACATAAAACTAAAATGGTAGGAAACATGGTACTAGAGCCTTCAGTGTAAAATAGGTTTAAGAGGTTAACTCGTCGAGGTTGTTAGCCACCTATAAATTTTGTTATACCAAGAGGTGGCTAATTTTGTTCTTCAAAACTCCAAGAGATAATTCCCCTTTGAGAACCTATCATCCTTGAATTTTTTATGAAGATAACTAATACTTTATTTAATCCTCGTTGCTGTTTCCCTTTTAAACCTGAAAATTGTATTGTTTGCCTGAAGAAAAAGACTGCTGAAAAAACCCACTTTCCCTTCATTTTTCTCCTCCTTTCATTCATAATTAACCTCCATTTTTACACCCTTTTTTCTCATGAAATTCCTCCATTTTCCTCATTTCTTGTCTTCCATTCATAAAAACCCCTTTGATAAGGTTTAAAACTTCTTTTTACCTTATCGCAAGCTTTCAAAATCCTTTGAAATACTTGAAAAATCATTAAAAACAGCCTTTTTGTGCTAAGGCCTTAAGCCCTTTTTCACCCTAGCCCCCTAACCACTTCCCCACCATATAACCCGCGCCCAGGACCAAGAGTTAAGTCCCGAGTGCCAATCGAAATCGGAGGTTTGCGATGGGCACATTTATTTGTTTAAAGGAAAAAATCTCGATGCGATTGGCCCCTTTTCTTTTTAAACCCCCCTGACTCCTCCGCTCTCCTTCACGTAACCTAGAGCCCGAAATCGGGTGATAAAACATAATAAAAAACTTTGTCGAACCTTTTCCTCCTTTATATTTCATAAACAATCCAATTTCCCAACTTTTTCATTAAGTGCGATGGTTCATTGGTTGGGCGAATACCAATTGTTGATCTAAACCAATCAACGATCTTCGGGATCTCGCATCGGAGTTTTTCATTGGACGTGTTTGAATAGTTTATTTCTCTCCTCCTATTGGCAATCTTCTGATGGTTTCCCAGCCATCGATCTCTTCCACCATACTCAGATCCGACGATCCTTGTTGCTCTATCCCAAAGCTAGCATACCCGACTAAGGCATTCATAAGTAAATCTATTATGTCGATCTGGTCTTCAGATCAACGGTCTTTGTTCAATCACATCGCAAATTTCTTTTACACCTTTCCTCTCTCCCCTGCTTATTGGCGATCCCGTGATTAGATCTGGGCTGTTCATTTCACTCATCCGACGGTCCAGATCAAACCTTATATCCTTTGTTAATTTCATAAAACCCAGCTGTATAAATTTTTCAGTGAATACCCACCGTTGATCTCTGCAGATCAACGGCCCACAATAACCCATCCTCCGCCGACCCCTACCTCGTATTCCCTCTCATTAGCCCCAAGATTGAATCTAGGCAATTCATTTTGAATATCTAACGGTCTATGTTTAACTCAGTAGGCCCAACTCATTTGGGACCTACCGCCCCCATTGATCAATCCTAGCCGTTCATCCCCTGATCCAACAATCAATATTAAAACCTCCTTGACCCTACCCCACCTTTTATCGCCCGTGCATCTATTCTCCATCATGCTCTCCTCACTACCGTCCAATCTAAGGCCCCAGATCTAACGGCCAGTGCACGGTTTCGCATAATTTTGTGTCCGGAGGATAATGTTTTAAAATTACGCGATGTGGGTGGTTTTAAAAAGCCACGTGTCAATCGCTAACGCATATCGTGTTCAAAAGGGTAATACCGCCTTCCCTCCTTTTCATCGTGTGAAACCAGTGGTTTCTATGGCTGAAACCACTTTACCCCATTTATATTACATTCCATCATGTTTAATCTCCACAGTTGATCTTTGAGATCTAACGGTCCCAGTTTAATCCAACCATTACACTACCGCCCGCCACCTTTCTTCCAAGGGACTTCATCGATTTACCTCCGTCGTTGATCTTTGTGGCTAATCTCATCCGACGGCCGAGAATCTTTTAGGAACCCCAATTTTTCTTTTAAATCGTGTTGTGTAACCGACTCCAAAAATAGAAGAAAAGAGATATCAACACCTTAGAAATAAGCCACTTCGAGGGGGCAACCTCCAATACATTACATAAATGAAAAATTCTTGGATGATACAATTTACAAAACCTCCTTTCTATATATAGGAGTCCATGGGGCCATAATGTAATCCTAGTGGGCCACAATGTAATCCTAGCCGACCTAACAATAATAATTTAAGGGCACAATAATAACAAAATGGGGGTTACAAAGGTACAATAATAACAATAAGGGGGTTACACTAACAACAATAAGGGACTATACTAGTAATATAGGGACCTAACATGCCCCTCTCCTTAAAAAAAGTGTTGTCCTCAACGCTTGAGTAGCTCTGGGTGCTTCTGTATAAAATTCTCATCCTACCATGTAGAATCTTCAGTGGTTAAGTTCTTCCACTTGATGAGATACTCTGAAATTGATCGATTCCGTATCTATCGAGTTCTTGTTTCCGTGACCGCTTCAGGTTCCAATATGATTTTTCCTTCCTCATCAGGTTCTGGCAATATTGTTT
Organism: Pinus albicaulis; assembly: GCA_034641835.2. Classification (NCBI taxonomy): domain Eukaryota; kingdom Viridiplantae; phylum Streptophyta; class Pinopsida; order Pinales; family Pinaceae; genus Pinus; species Pinus albicaulis. The sequence goes on from CM076571.1 coordinate 242,677,235, forward strand.
GAACTGGAATATTTTCACCTATAACCTTCTTTAATCATGAAACATGGAAAACTGGATGCACTTGCGAAGAAGCAGGAAGCTCCAATTTGTATGCCATAGTACCAATGTTTTGCAACACCTTGTAAGGACCATAGTACTTTGGTGATAATTTATTATCCTTCTTAGCTTGCCTGAGGGACATTTGTTTCTATGGTTGTAGCCATAAAAATACCCAATCTCCTACATCAAAACTTCTCTCACTATGATGTTGATCTTCTTGTTGTTTCATTCGATTTTGTGCCAAATTTAGGTTATCCTTTAAGAGTTGGAGAACTTCTTGCTGATGCTCGATGTGATCTTCCACTGCTTGAACCTTCGAATTTTCCTTTAAAGATGATGTGATCGATGGTGGATGATATCCATAAAGTGCCATAAATGGGGTCATTTTTGCTGCAGTATGGAAGGAAGTGTTATACCACCATTCAGCGAGAGGTAACCACTTGACCCATTGTGTTTGTTTATCAGATACAAAACAACGAAGATTTCCTTCCAAACATTTATTTACTATCTCTTTTTGACCATCAGATTGAGGATGATAAGATGAGCTATGAGCTAATTGAGTACCCAAACAAGAAAATAACTCCGTCCAAAAATTTCCCGTAAAAATGGGATCTCTGTCGCTCATAATAACCCTTGGGCTTCCATGTAGCTTTTGAATTCTTTCCACAAATGTAGTAGCAACTGTACTTGCTTTAAATGGATGAGATAATGCACAAAAGTGTGCATACTTGGTAAGTCTATCAACTACCACCATGATGACACTCTTTCCTTCGGACTTAGGTAAACCCGTGATAAAATCCATTGAAATCTCCTCCCAACGTTGACTTGGAATGGATAAAGGTTGTAGAAGACCCGGGGTCTTAATTGTCTCAACTTTATTTTGCTGGAAAACCAAATATTCCGCCACAAACTTTTGAATATCAGATTTAAGGCCATCCCAAAAAAATTCTTTCTTCACCCTGTGGTAAGTTTTTAAAAATCCTGAGTGTCCTCCTAAAGGAGAAGTGTGCAATTCCAAAAGAATATTTTGTTTTAGTTGGAAATTCTTACAAAGATATAAGTGATATTTGTACCATAAGGAATCATTTTTCCAACTAAATGTATCAGATGTACTAGGATCTTGCTGCAACTTTTGAATGAGTGTCCATACATCTTTGTCCTTCTTCCATTCATCTCTCGCTTCGGTTATCCAATCTGGTTGGATAATAGAAATGGCACAAAGCAATGCTTCCACCTCTTCATTCTTTCTTGAGAGTGCATCTGCAACAACATTAAGCTTTCCTTTTTTGTAGATTATTTCAAAGTCATAACCCAACATCTTTGTGACCCATTTTTGCTGCTATTCTGATGATAGTCTTTGTTCCAAAAAGTGTTTAAGACTATCATGATCAGTTTTTACCTTGAAGTGTCTTCCCATTAGGTAAGTTCGCCATTTCTTTAGTGCATGTAGTACTGCTAACATTTCCTTCTCATAAATAGGTTTCTGTAAATACTTTCCTTTGATTGGACGACTTTCAAAAGCAATGGGTCTTCCTTCCTGCATTAAAACTGCACCAATTCCATTTCCTGAGGCATCACATTCCACAATAAAGGTTTTTGTGAAGTCTGGCGTAGCTAAGACCGCTGCTAGGCACATTGCCTCTTTAAGATGTTCAAAGGCCTTAGTTGCTTCAGGAGTCCATGAAAATGCATCTTTCTTCAATAATGTTGTTAGAGGTGCTGCTATTCTCCCATAATTTTTAAAAAACTTGCGATAATACCCTGTTAACCCGAGAAATCCTCGCAACTGCTTTATGGTTGTGGGGACTTTCCATTCCTTAATGGATTTAATTTTGTTAGGATCTACTTTAACACCCTCGTGAGATACAATATGACCCAGATATTCCACCTCTTGTACTCCAAAGAAACATTTGGATGTTTTTGCATATAATTGTTTCTCCTGTAATAGTTTGAGCACCCTGTCAACATGTTGAACATGATCCTTCCAAGACCCGTTGTAGATTAGTATATCATCAAAAAATACTAGCACAAATTTTCTAAGGAAGGGTTTGAAAATGGAATTCATCAACCCTTGAAATGTAGAAGGTGCATTGGTAAGACAAAAAGGCATGACCAAAAATTCATAATGACCCTCATGAGTTCGAAATGCTATTTTTGGAATATCTTCAGTCTTCATTCTAATTTGATGATATCCCGAACGAAGATCCAACTTGGTAAAATAAATTGCTCCATGTAATTCATCCAATAATTCATCAATCACAGGAATGGGAAATTTATCTTTAATGGTGAGCTTATTATGCTCCCTATAATCCGGACACATTCGCCATGATCCATCCTTCTGTGTACCACTATAGGAGCAAGAGAACTTTTGACTAGGTTGAATTATACCCGCTCTAATATTTTTTCTTCTCAAGACACTTATGACCTTTAGTGTATTTGCTATCACAACTATAGCAAAGCCCTTTTGCTCTTTTTCTTCCAATTGTTTATAAAGCTAACCTTTGTATGTTGTGGAAATCTAGGCATAAAACACTTCTTTATAGAATTGAGTGGTAGGCTTCCTTGTCGCCATAATTTTACATTCAACTTTTCTTGCCAACCTGAATGCCTTCTCCAATGAATCAGGTTCCAAAACGCAAACTTCATGTTGGATGTTATCCTTTAAAGTGCCTATGAAGAGATCAATTTTGTGTTCCTCTGGAATATCAATTACAATTATATTCAATTTTTGGAAGTCCTCAATGTGCTACCCCACTAAACCCTTTTGTTTGATATTTATCAATTGGCTAAAGAAAGTGTTTCTCTTTGTATCCTCATAATGTGCTATCATTTCCTCCGTAAAAATTGACCAAGTGATAGTTTTTTTACGGGAGCAAAGCCATCGATACCATACAAATGTATTTTGTTCTAAATGTAAAGTTTCAATGCGTACCTTTTGTGTGTTTTTCACGTTATGGAGATCAAAATATTGCTCCATCTGTAGTATCCATGTTACAGGATCCTTTCCATCAAACTTCCTCATATCCATTTTTGGAAGATAGTTCTTCCTATTAGAGTTTATGAAATCATGATTAACATTTATTTTGTTCTCATCATGGGGTTCTTCTACGATTCAGCACCATTAGGAAACATTTCTTGTATCAACTTTGTCAAACCTTCCATGTCTGCTTTTAGATCATTCTTCATGTTTTCCATGTTGTCTTTCATGTCATCCATCTTAGCTTCCATGCCAGCTTCCATGCCATCCATCTTAGCTTCCACCCCTTTCTTCAAACCATCCATCTTCGCTTCCACGCCTTTCTTCAAAACTTCCATTTCATTTTTTGTTTCTCTTTGCGAGAGCAAAATTTGGTGCACTTGCTCTTGTAATTTTGATAGATCATGTTGCAATTATTCATCTTCATGAGTCATCGTAGAGCCTTCTTAAGGCTTAATGGGTGTTGAATTATTTTTATGAGGCATCTTTTATAACCCACTACTGATAAATATTCTACAATATGCCCTTGGAATCAATTCAAATTGATTCTTCAAACAAGACTTATGCAATTCGGAAAAAAAATACACACCTTTTTCTTGATTTTGAGGAGCTCGATATTGAAATTGGATTATCTCTGTGATTGCAGCACTTCAATATTTAAATTTCAGCACCAACGTAGCCCTCTAAATTCTCTTTTGAATTCCATAGGTCTAACCTGATTTGGATTCTCCAAGACAAAGTTGTGTCCAATCTCCCACAATGACCTAATTATGGACTGGTTCAGTAGAGCGAACTTGTACGACTTGCCATGTGTCACTGTTTCATCCTTCAGATCTAAAATAGATAGCCAAGAAACTAAAATCCATGTAATTGTGACCAATTTTTACGGTACTCCAATCCGATGCTCAGAGAGAGAGTTATGAATCGTTTCCCACGATCACCTCTTTGAGATGAAATTCGGGAGCCTGAAAAAGCACTACCTTCCACAAATCATATCTCCGAAAATATTGCGAACCAAGCTCTGAAATTTTTTGACAAGTTTCCTCAGGATTTCAGCTTTGCACTCTAAAAATTTTAGATTCTGAACCTTCTTAGAAAAACCTTTATAGCGAAAATTCCACGATGACATGTTTAGAGCAGCGAAACCCTAGAACCCAAAGCTCTGATACCAAATGTTGTGTAACTAGCTCCAAAAATAGAAGAAAAGAGATATCAACGCCTTAGAAATAAGCCACTTCGAGGGGGCAACCTCCAATACATTGCATAAATGAACAATTCTTAGATGATACAATTTACAAAACCTCCTTTCTATATATAGGAGTCCATGGGGCCATAATGTAATCCTAGTGGGCCACAATGTAATCCTAGCCTACCTAACAATAATAATTTAAGGGCACAATAATAACAAAATGGGGGTTACAAGGGTACAATAATAACAATAATGGGGTTACACTAATAACAATAAGGGACTATACTAGTAATATAGGGACCTAACAAACCGCATTTTCCTTCCGCCTAAGGTTTTTGTCCATTTTCTTTGTAATTTCCCCCATTTCATTATAAAGTTGCCCCTCCGCAATATATAAAATCAAACAATCGCAACCGTTTATATTTGTAGATCAACGGCCCAGACTTAAATCTCCACCACCATTGAACCACCGCCTCCCTATCTGACCCAGCGAGCAATCCTCGCCGTTGGATGCTTTCATCCAACGGTCATGATCTAACCTGAAACCCCCAAAGCAATTTAAGCCTTACCCCGCAGGATTTTCTTAATTTTTCTTTGTTTATGCAGGTTTTAATGTTTTTTCAATTGTTTTAAAGGAAAATTGAAGGCCGAGGATGACGATCCCTCAGGCCATTATTCATCTAGGAGATCATTTTGCAGGTTTTTTTCCATTATGTTTCATCAGTCCCTCATGAGCACTGATGCCATTATAAAACCTTTGTAACGCCTGCGCAACAACAAAACACAACATACATTAATCATACAAAGAGTATCAGTATCCAGAGATAAAATCAAAAGCATAAAACCTGTTTGAAGATTGTTAACACAGTTTTGGAAGGATTAAGGCATTAATTCGATTAATCAAAAACCTGATCGACGATTGAAGACAGTTTCAAGACCAGAAGACAGAAATTAGGCTTCATTAAGCCTAAAACATAGAACTCAAGTAAATTAAAGATGTTTTAGGTTAAAACAATAATATATATCAGTCCGAGAAGCCTCCACTGCCACATCAGAGGCTAATTGAATCCTCTGTAGCTACCAAAAGACACCTGCAGCCTCAAAGAAATCAAAGAAGGCCTAGTTATTGCCAGAACAGAAGATATTTATCTAAAGACAGTTGAACATTTATTACCAAAGAAAGAACAAATTCTCAAACTATCAGTAGAGTTATTACAAAGATAAGAAATAGACCTCGAATTCAATCTTTTTGCCCTTTGAGTTTAAAAAGACAGAAATAGAGTAAATAAACAGAATCATAATTCAATTCTCTCCTGCCTTAGGCCTTGCATGGTTTTCAAGGTTTGGAGTTACATTTACTGTAGAATTTATTTCATTTTAAACCTAAAGCTCCTCCACCTCCTCATTTCTTCTATAAATACTTCTGAAGAAGATGAGATACAGGTTGGTTGATCACTAGTTGTAATACTGAAACTCTCTAAAATAATACATAGTCTGTTGCAGTTGAAGAAGAAATTGAAGTCTTGGAAGCCCTGATGATGTTTTTGCATGCTTGTTCTTGAGAAGGCTCTATCATTGGATCCATGAGCTTGTCTGTTGGTGAACTATTCTAAATTGTTTAATGTTTTCTCCTGTTTTCATTTTGTTCCATAATTTCTTACTACAGTAGGGTGAAAGTTTTAGGCTAAGAAATGACTCCTAGAAGCACCTTAGACCTGTTTATCCTTCACTGTTTTATGTTTTCTTCTGCTGAGGTATTTTAGAGTCTTTAATCTCTCTCTTTAGTCCTCCTGCTTGTTCATTTCTCTAATAGTCTGAATAGTTGGTTTCAGCATGATTCATGATTCTCCCTGCTTGTCTGCAGCCACTTAAAGGCTGTTATTGAAGTCTCCCTTTGAAGTATCTTTGTTTATAGTAAGCCAAGGAGGTCTGTTTTGATCATGCCCTTTGTTCTTGCTTAAACATTTGTCTTAAAGGTCTTTTATAGTTGTGATCATAGATGTATTAGGTGTTCCCTCTTCTATGACTGCAATTATCAGTAAATCTCTTACGTTTTTCTAAGTCATTTGAAATAAAATCTTTGAGGAAATAGGATGTGCTCCCAAATCTTAGATTTCATTTTAAAAGTTTTTTTGAAGTCATTATTTGCTTAAAGTGTGGTTTGTAGAATTTATGGTTAGTCTTGTCTATCAAATACATCTTTATTGTTCAATTCATGTTTTCAGATTCCCTTTGTTGAGAATTACATTTCTCTTTTCTAAACCATTAATGTCCATCTCATTCATAAACTAAAGGATCATGTGGCCAAGTTAGATTTTCCCTTTGATATCCCATATCCATTGATAAGTGTGGCATAACATCTTCTTGACTCCATTTCCCAATGAAACTGATACTCCTTCTTTCTACCTTCCTTTCCTAGACCTTTCATATTCTACTGTATCAATTCAACCAAACAAACAAAAAAACACTTGCACTTAATAACTAGTCTAAAACCAATACCCAAAGCACACAAGATAAACCTTTGAAAAAACAAATAATTTGAGAGATCCCTCTCTGAGAACAGGAGGACTAGATCCTGGAACTCTAAAGATTGGTTGATGTTGCCTCGTCTTTTGATTTTCCAAACTATCAAAACACGGGAGACCAACATAATGGCGATCATGGTGGGACCTACTAAGAATACAGTTGCTTGAAAACACTTCTTAAAACTCTTTAGGCCCTTAACTTGACAAAGAACACCGTGTGGACTTATCCCACCGCTCACACCAACATAATGGTGATCACGGTGGGACCCTGAGTAAAATCTTTAAAACAAAACACTCATTGTCCAGTATAACATAAGTAGCCTTCTTCAAGCACTACCTAACAAAATGGTAATCATGATAGGACTTATTTGAATCAGTGACAAACTAAGTAACCCTTAGGATTCTCATAGAACCTTATCAAACCTTGAAAGAATCAGTTACCAAGCCATAAGAGTTAACTTTGTATGTTTAAAACACCTTAGATAAGTGTTAAATTAGATTTAGGACACTCTCATAACCCATAGGACTATAACTCAGAAAAACCCAAAAATATTTCAGTTTGGCTTCATAATGAACATGGTGGTGGAACCATCCAATATTTTACCTTCATAGAAGCTAAAAATCTTCCACCTGGCAACTCCACTAGCCCCAGTAGGCCTATTACTCATCTAGGTCTCCAGATCTCTTTAGGACTGAGTTAACCAGCCTTGAAGAAGTTTAGAAGCCTAGTCCCATACTATATAAGACATCGTGAGAGGTAGAACTTCAGAATAACACTCCCTAAAACTTTAACCTCTCTCATTTTTGAAAAGCAGTCTAGCTTCACATAGGATCAACACTAGATCCCATCCAGACCCAAATCCTCCTTTAATAGTTGACAATCTAGAGAGAATTTTGTGGCAGACTTCTAAATCTGGAAAATCAGCTGCTAATAAGAGCCTCTTAAGAACAAAATCTGTCCCTGAAAACCTTGTTGACTTAGAGTATTTACACTTTGATTTACATCATACAAAGAACATCTTTAGAACTAGATCTCAAGGTGATTTAAACCAAACTGATCTTGACATTGCAGATTTGCAACAAAGCTTTAGTAGAGAAGCCTCACCTTCCACTCCTCCTGATTCTCAACTTCTTCATCACTTTAGCCTTTTCCATAACAAATTTGCTCAAAACCAGTTTGCTGGCCCAAGTGTTTCTTCCACTCCAATCCATACTACCACTGTGCAAAACACTCCATTTCAGCCCACTTTCACTCTTGTAAATCCACCTCTTGTAAATCATCCTTTCTTTCCAACCATGGCAACATGGTATGCCCCATTAGTGTTACCACAACCTCTGCTTCCATTACCAAATGATTATCAATCAAAAATCCCTCATTTCACTGCAAAAGAGTCTACAACAGCTCAGCATCATGTAGATAGGATGGAAGATGTTTTTGATTACATAGAGATAGAAGAAGAAACAGTTAAGATGAGAATCTTCGCCCAAAGTTTAGGAGGAGATGTAAAGAAGTGGTTTAAAAATTTACCCCCTAACAGCATCAATGATCTCCCTGCTTTGTATCAAACATTCATAAATAAATGGGAACTCAAAAATAACCCTCTCCAAATACTAGCAGAGTATAGAAATCTTAAAAGAAATCAAGGAGAGAGTGTTCATGACTATTCCACTAGGTTTAACAGTGTTTACAATGCTCTTCCACCTCACATGAAACCTCCCCAAAGCATTGCCTTGGTAAGATACCCTAAAGGTTTTGATGTTGAAATGGCTTATTAGCTAAGGGAAAGAGATTACTTAACTCTGGAAGACATGCAGAGAGGATTTGTGAGTGTAGAAGAAAACATAATTGAGAAAAGAAATAGGTTGAGATCATAGAAAAGGGTAACTTATAAAGATGACATTGCAACCTCAACCTCAACTTCTGACACTAAAATTGATAACCTAGTGAAGGTAATGGAGAGGATGCTTGAAAAGATCAACTTGAATGATAGAGTGCACCAAGAGAACCTCAAAACAACCTAAATAGAAACAGAAATCGAAATTATAGAAGAGAAAACAATCAAGATAAACAAAAATAAAGTGACCAACAGATTATACCTCCCTTCCAACAAAACTATGTAGATCAATATGATGAAGATAGGGAGATCGAAAGGTTGGGAGAAGTTCATGTGAACTTGATTGGATCAGACAGTGGGGATGATGTTTTCCTCATTGAAGAAGAACAAGGTTTCTTCTCCTCTGATCAAAATACAAACACCTATGAAGATTCTGATGATTATAGATTGGGTTTTGAAAATGTAATCGTGGAGGTGCACAAACAATATGATCTTAGGAGCAAAGGGAACGTAGATAATTCAAAGGATAAAAACACTAGTACTGCTATCAAGAAAAACACAAAAACTCAGCCTAAGAAGACAGCAGAGAAAACCAACATTTTGGCTAAGAAAACAGATTCAAACAAAGAGAAAAGTAGCCAACCTAATGTTGAGCAAAGCATCCCTAGCACTTCAGCTAGTGGACTTAACAAAACTATCCCAATTACCAATCCAAACAAAGTTCAGCAAATCAAAATTGCTGAAAGGAATTCAATTGAAAAAATAGATGTAAATATGAACAACTCAATTGTTCCGTTCAGCCTTGAGGGAGAGATTGCAAAGATAAAATTACCATCCCCCTAGATGAACTAGTAACCCAAGAAGTGTACAAAAACCAAGTTTTAAGAGCTTTAAACTTAGGAAGTGATACTGATACCTTAAAATTGACAGATGACAAACCTGAGTTGTTGTTTGGTCTAGAAGTTAAAGGAAAATATCAAGAGGGAGTTGTTCCTCCCTTCTATGTTAGTTTGAATATACATGAGAAAATTTTACACAATGTCATGCTAGACTCTGGAGCTTCACACAATCTAATGCCCAAGGTAGTAATGGAAAGCTTAGGCTTAGAAATTACTAAACCATACAAAGACTTGTATTCCTTTTACTCAAGCAAAGTCAAATGTTTGGGTTTAATCAAAGATTTATGTGTTAACTTATCTCAAATCCCTGCTAAGAGTCTAGTTATGGACATAGTTGTAGTTGACATTCCCCCTAAGTATGGCATGCTCTTATCAAGATCATGGGGAGTCAAACTTCAGGGAAGCCTTCAAATGGACATGTATTATGCCACCATCCCTGTTTTTGACCAAAACAGAAGTTTATACAGGGAATCTCACATGAAGTACATGGTGAGCAACATAGATAAACCAAACAACTCTCCAATCTATTCTATTCAATCAAGTTTAGATTCCTTTATCTTGTACAACGAAGATGAAATCACTCAACAAGATAAGGAAAACGTAGACCCCATCAGTTTATCAGAAATATCAGAACTTCCCTCAAATCCGATTCAAAACATTGAAAATCAACAACAACAAGAGAATGAAAATAAGGCTGATATACTTTGGACAATAAAATTTGATGGATCTTGTAATAAAACAAGTGCAGGGGCAGGTGTGTGGATTCAAAATACAAATCAGATTTTTTCATATAAATTGGATTTCCCATGCACCAACAATATTTTTGAGTATGAAGCACTTCTCCTAAGCTTACAATTGCTTAAAAAATTAGAAGCCCAAAAGATATCAATCTTAGGAGATTCTGAACTTATCATAAGACAAATCAAAGGGGAATACTCAGCTAGAAATCCAAGGCTTAGGGAATATTAGAATGTTGCCCTTGATTTATTGAAAACCTTTGAAAATTATGAACTTATTTTCATTCCAAGAGCACTAAATCATCTAGCAAATGAACTCGCTTTCAATGCCATCAACTGCCAAATACCTGAGATAAATGAGTAGCTTAGTGTAAAAGTAAAACACAGACCTGCAGTGCCTGATAACGAAGATCACTGGCAAGTGTTTGATTCTAACAAAGACATTGATGATTTTTTTAAATCAGAAAATGATTTTTCCATACCAATATCAGAAAGCAGCCATAAAGAAAATTGTTTGTATATTGAACAAATCCCAGAAGTTGAAATAACGCATTATGCTGATATAAATCATTGTGAGAATCCTTTTGAAGCAGAATTAATTGACAACGCAGACCAAGAATACTTGGAAGTTTTACAATGCAAGAGTGATACAATACCAAGAGGTCTCACACCTTTAGAACACCTTTTCGACTTTAATGATGTAGCCAAAGAACCAAGAATGGAGCCTGTGGAAACAGATGTAGAAGAACATAACATAGGTAACCTGATAGAACCCAAGATGATTAAACTGTCCAGCTCACATAAAATCGCAATACATAGAGCTTTTCAAGGAGTTTAAAGATGTTTTTGCTTGGGGATACAAAGATCTGAAATCTTATGATACTAGTATCATTTAGCACAAGATTCCTTTGAAGGAAAATCAAAAGCCTTTTAAACAAAAACTAAGGAGAATAAACCCTGTTCTATTACCTTTAGTTAAGGCAGAAATTGAAAAGATGCATGGTGCTGGGATCATAGTACCAATTAGATATTTAGAGTGGGTATCAAACTTATTTTCTGTTAGAAACAAGACAGGGGAAATCAGGCTCTGTATTGACTTTAGAAATTTAAATAGAGCCTCCCTAAAAGACAACTACCCCTTGCCCAAGATGGACCATATACTTCAAAGGGTAGTTGGTCAAAAAGGATATCACTCTTAGATGGGTTCTCGGGTTACAACCAGGTGTTAGTGCTCCCAAGTGATCAAATCAAAACTGCTTTTACCACACCTAGGGACACCTTTATGTATGTCAAAATGCCTTTCGGATTGATGAATGCAGAGGCCACCTTCCAAAGGGCTATGTACATAGCCTTCTCTGAAGATATTGGCTTTTTAATTATCATTTACCTTGATGACATAACTGTTTTCTCAAAAACTGATGAAGAACATTTGATTCACTTAAGAAATTTTTTTGAGAAGTGTAGGAAATTTGGCTTATCTTTGAATCCCAAGAAGACACTCTTTGGTCTCTAAGAATGTAAACTTCTTGGTCACATAATTTCAAAAGAGGGAATCAAAATAGACCCTAAAAGGATAGATGGCATAGCAAATCAGCCATCCAAGAAGCCTCAAAGAATTACAATCTTTCATTGGAAAGATTAATTTTTTGAGGAGGTTTATCCCCAACCTTTCTGAGCTATTAAAAAACATTACAAACATGCTCAAGAAATATGTAGGTGTGAAATGGACTACACAAGCTAAACAATCATTTGAACTGGTTAAACAAGCTCTTACTCAAACACCAGTCTTGATTAGTCCAGATTTCACCAAAGAGTTTTATACCTTTTCTTTTGCATCTAAGCATACAATAGCTACAGTTTTACTTCAAAAGAATGACTTGGGGAAAGAACAACCAATATCCTTCTTTAGTAGGGCCTTAAGAGATGCTCCTCTCAAATATAACATCATGGAGAAGCAAGCTTTACATTAGTGAAAGCGTTAAAATACTTTAGAGTCTATATTCACATAATTCCTTTTGTTCCACATACTATTGTCAAGGACATTCTAAGTCAAGACCTTGATGATAAAAAGGGAAAATGGATTGCAACTATTCTTGAATATGACTTAGAAATCAGGCCCAACAAACTAGTTAAAGGGCAAGGATTAGCAAAACTTATGGTTTAGTCTAACTTCCAATCACTTGATATAAACATGGTAGATGTACTGTTGGAAGAAATAGAAGAATCTACTGCTCCTTTCATTGAAGATACATTTCTGAATTCTCCTTGGTATGCTGACATTATTTATGTGCTTTTATATTTAAATGCCCCTCCTTCTTTGTCTAAAACTAAAGCTATATTTTTTAAACAAAAATCTTTGAGTTATTGCATCTTAGATGGGGTATTATATTGGAAAAATGTTGTTGGAATTTTTCTTAAATATTTACTTGAAGATGATGCAAGAAAGATCATGCATGAGTTGCATGAAGGAGAATGCGAAGGACACCTCTACTAGAAGGCCACAACAAACAAAATCCTTAGATCTGGTCACTATTGGCCTACCCTTTTCCCAGACACTCAGAATTTAGTCATGTCTTTCCATAAGTGTCAATTTTTTTATGGCAAAAGAAAACTCCTTCCCTTACCATTACATCCTATCAGAGTTGAGACGCCTTTTCAACAATGGGGTTTAGACTTCATTGGGGAAATTCACCCATCTTCCTCAGCTCAACATAAGTGGATCCTCATAGCCACTGACTTCTTTAACAAGTGGATAGAAGCTATACCCTCTAGAAATGCAAATGACTTTGTCATTATCAAGTTCCTCAAAACAAATATCCTATCCAGATTTGGTTGTCCCAGAAAAATCATATCAGATAATGTTGCTGCCTTTAAATCTAAGAAAATGGTTGATTTTTGTCACAAATACCACATTACCTTGGGCCATTCTACTACCTACTATCCCCAAGGAAATCAATTAGTTGAATCTTTCAATAAGAGCCTCATCAATATCATTAAAAAGTTGTTGGAGCAGAATCAGAAATCATGGCATAGTAAGCTGGTTCATGCCTTATGGGCTGATAGATTAACTACAAAGAAGTCAATAAATATGTCCCCTATCAACTGGTCTATGACATGGATGTAGTCCTCCCCACCTCATTAGGAGTTACAGTCATGAAACTCCTTCAAGAAGTGCATATTGAAGAGAATGATATGCATAGGAGAATCAACCAAACAATCCATTTACAGTAGACCAGAGAAGAAGTCTATGAAAGAACGCAGTTAGTCCAAGAAAATATAAAGAAATTGTTTGATAAGAAGACTAAGGCAAACAATTTCCAGGTTGTAAATGTTGTTCTTAAATGGGATTCAAGAAGAGAAGAGAAGGGAAAACATGGCAAGTTTGAGAATCTGTGGAAAGGGCCCTATATTATTCATGCTGAGAGGGGTCACAATGCATTTTTCTTGAAAGAATTGAATGGAGAAGATCTATATGGAGGTCATGTCAATGGCAAGATGCTAAAGCATTACTTCTGCTAAGAGTCATGAGTTTCAAAGAATTTTATTTTTCATTGCAAATATCATAGTCTGAACATTGCATTCAAAGTTAGAAAAATAAAAATACAAAAACAATAGAAAAGAGAAAAGAGGGTAGATTGTAAAACAAGAAAGGTACAGCCCCATACCAAAAAGAGAAACAAAATCTGAAAGTGTGCAAGCTCAAATGCCACTCCTAAAAAACACACTCCTAGTTAGTCATACAATTTAATCATGACTAATTAATTTTTCAATTTACTGCTGATAGGTTAGTGAAATAGATTTTCCAAACAGTTTAATCTTGGCTTATTAGTTAGGTAGATTAGGATAGAAAATAAAGGTTCAAATAAGCTAAAAATATGAACCTATGAGTTTAAAAATTATGCATGGCTCTAATTTGTTTAAATCTGAGCCAAAGATAGAAATAAATTGGTTCTGATATGCTCAAAACTTGAACCAGAAAAGGAAGTAAGACAGCTCAAACAAAGGTCAAAAAACAGAGCTGAAGAAAAGAGAAGGATGTTCTTATACTTTCAGATCTTAAGCCTTCACCATTTTGATTTAATTTTCTGCAAATAATTGTCTATGTGTAGCTTGTTTTTATGCCATAGATCAGCAACAAGTTAGACTGTTCAATCCTGACTTGTATGCTTTTAAATTTCTTGTTTCAGAATTAAGAGAATAAAAATCTGTTGGACAGTCTAATCCTAGCTGATATTAGTTAGGTAGAGAAGCTTATGAACTCAACTGCTTAATCTGAGTTCATGAAGGAATAAGAGTAGACTTAGATTAGTTTTTTTCTTTTCAAAAGAATGAAATATTGTTGAAGAGAGTTTTCCAGTCTAAATGCACTCTAAAAAGAAGAAAAAATGTTAGGATCATTAGGAATGGGTAGGTAGACATGTTGTTTTGATAGAATTCCATTGTTTTAAATTGCTGCAAAGATCATCAAAAGCAAAGGTTGCTGCCAAATGGATTAAGGCGCTAGTTGAATGAAAGCCAGACATCTGCAGCTGAGGTTCTAGACACCTAAAAGAACCATTTTTCTTCCCCAAGTGGAGCCACTGTTAGCCACCTATAAATTTTGTTATACCAAGAGGTGGCTAATTTTGTTCTTCAAAAATCCAAGAGATAATTCCCCTTTGAGAACCTATCATCCTTGAAGTTTTTATGGAGATAACTAATACTTTATTTAATCTTCACTGCTGTTTCCCTTTTAAACTTGAAAATTCTGTTGTTTGCCTTAAGAAAAAGACTGCTAAAAAACCCACTTTCCCTTCATTTTTCTCCTCCTTTCATTCATAATTAACCTCCATTTTTATCCCCTTTTTTCTCATGAAATTCCTCCATTTTCCTCATTTCCTGTCTTCCATTCATAAAAACCCCTTTGATAAGGTTTAAAACTCCTTTTTACCTTATCGAAATCTTTCAAAATCCTTTGAAATACTTGAAAAATCATAAAAAACAGCCTTTTTGTGCTAAGGCCTTAAGCACTTTTTGGTCCTAGCCCCCAAACCACTTCCCCACCATATAACCCATGCCTAGGATGAAGAGTTAAGTCCCGAGCGGTAATTGCAATTGAAGGTTTGCGATGGGCACATTTCTTTTTTTAAAGGAAAAAATCCCGATGTGATTGGCCCCTTTTCTTTTTAAAACCCCCGACTCCTCCGCTCTCCTTCACGTAACCCAGAGCCAACAATCGGGCGCTAAAACATAATAAAAACCTTTTCCGAACCTTTTCCTCCTTTATATTTCATAAAAAATCCAATTTCCTGAATTTTTCATTAAGTTCGATGGTTCATTGTTTGGGCGAATACCAACCGTTGATCTAAACCAATCAACGATCTTCGGGATCTTGCATCGGAGTTTTTCATTGGATGCATTTTAATAGTTTATTGCTCTCCTCCAATTGGAAATCTTCTGATGGTTTCCCAGCCATCGATCTCTTCCACCATACTCATATCCAATGATCCTCGTTGCTCTGTCCCAAAGCCAGCATACCTGACTTCAGCATTCATAAGTAAATATCTGTCGTCGATCTGGTCCTCAGATCAATGGTCTTTGTTCAATCGCATCGAAAATTTCTTTTACACCTTTCCTCTCTCTCCTGCCGATTGGCGATCGCACAATTAGATCTAGGCTGTTCATTTCACTCATCTGACAGTCCAGATCAAACCTTATATCCTTTGTTAATTTCGTAAAACCCCGTTGTATAAAGTTTTCAGTGAATACCCACTGTTGATCTCTGTAGATCAACGGCCCACAATAACCCATCCTCCGCCCGACCCCTGCCTCGTATTCCATCTCATTAGCCCCAATATTGAATCTGGGCCATTCATTTTGAAGATCTAACGGTCCATGTTTAACCCGGTAGGCCCAACTCATTTAGGACCTACTGCCCCCATTGATCAATCCTAGCTGCTCATCCCCTGATCCAACGATCAATATTAAAACCGCCTTGACCCTGCCCCACCTTTTATTGCTTGTGCATCTATTCTCCATCGCGCTCTCCTCACAATCGTCCAATCTAAGGCCCCAGATCTGACAGCCAGCGCGCGGTTTTGCGTAATTTTGTGTCCGAAGATAATATTTTAAAATTACGCGATGTGGGTGGTTTTAAAAAGCCACGTGTCAATCGCTAACGCATATTGTGTTCAAAAAGGAAATACCACCTTCCCTCCTTTTCATCACGCAAAACCAGTGGTTTCTATGGCCAAAACCACTTTACCCCATTTATATTACATTCCATCGTGTTTAATCTCCACCATTGATCTTTGAGATCTAACGATCCCAGTTTAATCCAACCATTAAACTATCGCCCTCCGCCTTTCTTCCAAGGGACTTCATCGATTTACCTTCGCCGTCTATCTTTGTGGCTGTCTCATCCGATGGCCCAGAATCTTTCAGGAACCCCAATTTTTCATTTAAACAACATTTTCCTTCCACCTAAGGTTTTTGTCCATTTTATTTGTAATTTCCCCCATTTCATTATAAAGTTTCCCCTCCGCATTATATAAACTCAATCAATCTCGACTGTTGATCTTTGCAGATCAACGGCTCGGACTTAAATCTCCACCACCATTGAACCACTGCCTCCCTATCTGACCCAGCGAGCAATCCTCACCGTTGGATGCTTTCATCCAACGGTCACGATCTAACCTAAAACCCCCAAAGCATTTTAAGCCTTACCCCGCAGGATTTTCTTAATTTTTCTTTGTTTGTGCAGGTTTTAATGGTTTTTCAATTGTTTTAAAGGAAAATTGAAGGCTAGGGATGACGATCCCTCAGGCAATTATTCATCTAGGAGATCATTCTAAAGGGTTTTTTGCATTATGTTTCATCAGTCCCTGATGAGCACTGATGCCATTATAAAACCTCAGTAACTCCTGTACAGCAACAAAACACAGCATACATTAATCAAACAAAGAGTATCAATATCCAGGGATAAAATCAAAAGCAGAAAACCTGTTTGAAGACTGTTAACACAGTTTTGGAAGGATTAATGCATTAATTCGATTAATCAAAAACCTAGACCACGATTGAAGACAGTTTGAAGACCAGAAGACAGAAATTAGGCTTCATTAAGCCTAAAACACAGAACTCAAGTAAATTAAAGATGTTTTAGGTTAAAACAATAATATCTATCAGTCCGAGAAGCCTCCACTGCCACATCAGAGGCTTATTGAATCCTCTGCAACTACCAAAAGACACCTACAGCCTCCAAGCAATCAAAGAAGGCCTAGTTATTGCCAGAACATAATATATTTATCTAAAGACAGCTGAACAATTATTACCAAAGAAAGAAAAAATTCTCAAACTGTCAACAGAGTTATTACAAAGATAAGAAATAGACCTCGAAGACAATATTTTTTCCCTTTGAGTTTAAAAAGACAGAAACAGAGTAAATAAACAAAATCATAATTCAATGCTCTCCTGCCTTAGGCCTTGCATGGTTTTCAAGGTTTGGAGCTGCATTTAGTGTAGCATTTATTTCATTTTAAACCTAAAGCTCCTCCACCTCCTCATTTCTTCTATAAATACTTCTGAAGAAGATGAGATACAGGTTGGTTGATCGCTAGTTGTAATACTGAAACTCTCTGAAATAATACATAGTTTGTTGAAGTTGAAGAAGAAATTGAAATATTGGAAGCCCTAATGATGTTGTTGCATGCTTGTTCTTGAGAAGGCTCTATCATTGGATCCATGAGCTTGGATGTTGGTGAAGTGTTCTGAACTATTTAATGTTTTCCCCTGTTTTCATTTTGTTCCATAATTTCTTACTACATTAGGGTGAAAGTTTTAGGCTAAGAAATGACTCCTAGAAGCACCTTAGACCTGTTTATCCTTCACTGTTTTATGTTTTCTTCTGTTGAGGTATTTCAGTGTCTTTAATCTCTATCTTTAGTCCTCCTGCTTTTTTATTTCTCTAATAGTCCGAATAGTTGGTTTCAGCATGATTCATGGTTCTCCCTGCTTGTCTGCTTCCACTTAAAGGCTGTTATTGAAGTCTCCCTTTGAAGTATCTTTGTTTATAGTAAGCCAAGGAGGTCTGTTTTGATCATGACCTTTTTTCTTGCTTAAGCAGTTGTCTTAAAGGTATTTTATAGTTGTGATCATAGATGTATTAGGTGTTCCCTCTTCTATGACTGCAATTATCAGTAAATCTCTTATGTTTTTCTAAGTCATTTGAAATAAAATCTTTGATGAAATGGGATGTGCTCCCGAATCTTAGATTTCATTTTAAAAGTTGTTTTGAAGTCATTATTTGCTTAAAGTGTGGGTTGTATAATTTATGGTTAGCCCTGTCTATCAAATACCTCTTTATTGTTCAAGTCATGTTTTCAAATTCCCTTTGTTGAGAATTAAATTTCTCTTTTCTAAACCATTAATGTCCATCTCATTCATAAACTAAAGGATCCTATGGCCAAGTTATATTTGCCCTTTGATATCCCATATCCATTGATAAGTGTGTCATAACATCTTCTTGACTCCATTGCCCAATGAAACGGATACTCCTTCTTTCTAACTTCCTTTCCTAGACCTTTAATATTCTGTTGTATCAATTCAACCAAAAAAACAAACAAACACTTGCACTTAATAACTAGTCTAAAACCAATACCCAAAGCACACAAGATAAAACTTTGCAAAAACAAATAATTTGAGAGATCCCTCTCTGAGAAAAGGAGGACTAGATCCTAGAACTCTAAATATTGGTTTGATGTTGCCTTGTCTTTTGATTTTCCAAACTATCAAAACATGGGAGACCAACAGAGGCTATGGACGCCTTATGGCATCGTGCAATGACGTGTAATACCACTATGAAAACCCATCAGGGCTATCGACACTCGTGGGAAATGGGGCATTCTTCTTAAATAATTTTCAACCAAAACAAGGCTTTTGTATACACGTATTATGGTCACTCTATAGAGTTATGATCAAAATGAAGCTTGTAAGGATGAAGTCAAGGGTTAAAAAAAACTCCATAAATTTGCTATTAAATAATGGCCTCAAGGTAACATTGAGTCCTATATCATTGTCTTTTCATACTATATCTAAGATCTAGTTTTTCTAGAAGTGGGACCTATGATCACTGTTAGTCATCAGTATTTTTACATGTTTTGATGACTAGATTCCTCGGCTAAGTTTTCTAGAAGCTAATCTCAATTTGTCAATTTTTCATCTAGAAAACACCTTAAACAATTTTTTGTCTTCACACCCCTCCTTTCAGCCTATGATGAGAATAGTCTTCAGTTTCCCTACCTATCACAATTCAGCAAAGCCTCCCTATCTGTAGCCGTTATAAGTTTATCTCTCCACCATCGAAATCCTTTGTTTTCCATACAACCCACTGTCCAACATTTGACAAAGTGACTACCCCTCAATCCCTGATCATCTTGTCATGTGATAACATGTTTTGCCTAAGAAGCCATTCAAGATTTGTGATAAAATTCCTAGGTCTAAGTGGTGGTTTTTAGGGCACATACCTTGAGAAAAGATTTCTCTAGTAAAAAAGTCAAAACCCTGTCTTCAATATCAGTCAACCATCATGTCTTATCATTTTTCAAAGAAAACCCCTTGTCTATCCCTAGGTCACACACCATAAAAGAGGTTGCTTTGTTTTGTTTCAAGCAAAGCTCACAAAATTTCAAATCAAGAAAAAATAGTGAAAGAAGTTCCATAACTAAAGAAAAGGGACATTTTAAGCCTGATTTTATGACACACTGCTAAGTTCTCAGAAAATAAAAGATCATCTACCAAGTACATCTCTGTAAGGATGTATTCAATACATGACAGTGTGCAAAGGAGAGCAAGAGAACTAATGCAAACAGGTCTCTCATAATGAAGTAGTTTGTCATCATAAATCAGAAGAAGTACAATAGGTAAGGTCTACATGGTTTCAAATCCAAAGGGTGAAATAGCCCTGCAAATCAGTTTTTGTAGGTAAAAGCAACAGTCTTTGACATAAAAGAGCACCTCAGGAGAAAGTCTCATGCTATGTCAGTTTACTATGGAAGTCAAAGAAAGTGCAGATTGTGGCCAGACCTACAAATCAACCTTATACAACCAACAGTGATAGTCTTCTGGAAAAAGAGCTTTAAAGAAAATTAGGCATCATAGTGAAGTTATAAGAAGGACATCTGCTTCTTATACTTTATCATGAACTAAACGTTGAAAGATTGTCGCAAACAATTTCACTGCACCCTATGAAAACTCAGTCAAGGGAAAAGAGTTGTTTGAAAGATGCATAACAGCGAGCACTAACCATTTACAAAGCACATTTTTTACTCCTAAATATTCACAGTAATTTTATGCAAAAAGGATGTACATTAATAAGAGGTCCTCATGAAGCAAAGGGCATTATGATTCAAATGATTTTATCAAGGATAAATACTAAAGGTTCACTATTTCCTTTTATTTGTATTTTTCAAACAAACAGACTGACGTCACAATTTTGAAATGAATGAAGTTTTATAGTTTTAAAGGACCTCCATCAGTAAAAAAAAGTAAGGGGCCTCATAGTAGGTCTGAAGGGTCACAAATACTGTTTTTTTTAGAAGCCTCCTTTAAAAGATAGGCAGAGGATAAAGGCACAGTCTCATAGGGCCCAGATTTGGAGTAGATAGCCTTTCTCAAAGGATAACACTGGCAGATCAAAGACCTCCTTCCAGAGAAGAAAGGGCACCCCTCACAGTCCTAAAGAAGCCTCCCTTGAATGATAAGCACGGGATATCTTTTGAATGATAAACATAGTTTGTCTAAAGAGCCACAAACAGTTTGTTCATGGACATTTTTCATTTGGTTAACAGAGGACAAAAATCGCCCATTTAGTTTATCAAACATTGCCTCATTCAAAATAAGAAGAGGGCCCACTTACCACAGTTGCATAAAACCTCCTCCATAACAAGAAGAGGGTTGAAAAATCATCAGGGAAAATACTAAGCTGAGGAGGTCTTGTTGTGAAGACACTGTGCAAAAAAGGAGAAATCAGTTAGTAAACAGGCACACTTTATTTTAAAGGTATTCAAAAGTGATAAGAAAAGATCACAGTTTACTAATTATGCCTTTTTAAAATAATAAAAGGAAGACACTGTACCTGTTGAAGATGAGGTTTTATAATGTAAGATGACCTCCTTTAAAATGAGCAGAGGGTCGGGTTTCCCAGTGTTAACACTGTGGTTGAGGAAAGTTGTCAGCAATGTGCAGGGTTGAGAAATACCAAAAGTTAAAGTTTGTTTAAAAAGGTAAATAGAGAGACACTATGTTTTAAGGAAATCTTCAATTTGATGACAAATACAAAGGCAAAAATATCCAAATCACCACAAGGAGGGAAAAAGTGTTCAAAAGCATTTTAAAAAGAGCTATAAAAGCTCTCAAAGTTAAAGTTCACTTTCCATTGTGCAAATGGACAGAAGAAGAACGTTCCTTTCAAACCCTGGGCAAGCAGTTGGTAAAAATTTCACGACGCGATGCACCTGTAGCGTCGTGCGACGCACCTGTAGCATCGTGCGACGCACCTGTAGCATCTCTCCAAAGCATTTTACACACGGCGCGATGTGCCTATAGCGTCGTGCGACGCGCCTATGTGTGTCGACAAACTGGCCCGCCGGCGTTCATAGGACGACCAGTGCCCAACCCGATAACACCACAATGGTGTGCAGGTGCTACGCGCCTGTCCACAGGAGCGTAGCACCGCTCAAAATACCTTCAATTCACCACAAATCAGATTTTTTTCACAGTGAATTTATCTCCAAAAGAAGCCAACACATTTTTTAGAGGTATTCCTTATTTTCCTTGCCTAATTTTTTTATTTTGAGAGGTGTTAAGAATCAATTTTGTTAAGAAAAAGACACAGTCCAATGAAGGCAAAAACACAGTTTATTCTTAAAACCAACATGTTTACTAACAGACAACAAGACAGTGATTAAGGAGAAAAGGCTTATTGTCTGGTTGTAAAAGGCTTGTTTGTTGAGTAAGGAGGAAAACCCAGTTTTTGAGAAAGGTATTATTATCAGTTGAAACGCCTGTTTTGATTAAAAAGCCAAACATAGTTTTTAAAAGAGAAAAAATAGTGCTTAAAGAAGAGTTCTATTTTTTTTCATTTGAAAGACCTATTTTGATAAGAGAGTTAAGGAAAGCCTAAACAAAACCATGCCTCCAAAGAAGGTCAGCAAGGGTGTTTTTCACAAAAGGTTTGAGCCTATTACAACTCAAGAAATAAATGACTCCCCTTCGGTTCTTTTCAACTTCCATGAGGTAGGGTGCCTTGATTTTTGCCAAAAATTCCAGGAGGTCACCAATCACCCTCCCTTAACACACCTATTCTCCCTGAGGTTGCAAGGAAAACATGTCCACCTAGCAGGACTCGATTTTGTTCTCACTCCTAGGTCAGTGTCAAGGGCCACCAAGATTCCCTATCTCGGTGAGAAAGGGTTCAAACAAGCCTACTTGAACCTAGACCATTACAAACCCTTCCTAAAACCAGAACATCGGGATGCTTGCCAAGCTATATTTCCTTTTTCTCACTTATTTAGCAGCTATGCCCCCCTCATGAGAGTTATCATGAAGTATTTCACATGTGAAGGGAGATATTCCCAAGTTTATTCCTATCACATCATGCTTCTCATGCATTTCACAAGAACTCAGTTACTAAATCTTCCTTTCTTCCTCTGCAAAAGCATAGACAAGATGTCCTCCCTTGTCCAAAATAGGCCTCCTGCTCAGCAAAAGCTAGTCTTTTCCATCATTCTCTCATCAAAATCATCATCCTTCACCAGCTTGAAAAGAAAGAAGTGTCTTGGGAGACTTTCATTTCTCATCCAGATTTTTCCACTGCCTCTTCATCTCATGGCCCATCTCATATATCCTCCTCACCCTCTACTCACTATGTCTCTCCTTCATCAAGTCAAACTACTCGTTAAAAGCAAGAATCTCCTATGATTGATAGTGAAAAAGAGCAGTCCTATGAAAGCAGGCATGAAGTTAGTGATGATGAGGAACATAGGGACACCAAGCAAAGTAGTGAGCATGAACCAAGTGACAAACCACAAAACAGTGACCATGAGTATACTAGTGATGGTGAAGAAATCTCACCAAAGGATAAGGAAGTCAGTGGCACTCAGCAAAGTAGTGAGGATGAAGGACAAAGCAGCCCTAAGAAAAACAGTGAAAATGAACATAGGGACAGTCCACCCATAACTAGTGATGATGAAGAACAAACTGAAGAGAAACCAGCTAGTGAGGATGAAAAACAAACTGAAGATCAGCAGGGTAGTGATGATGAAGAGCAAAGGGAAGATGTTCAAAGTAGTGATTCGGAACACCACAGTCCTCAACAAATTCATGAAACCAATCAAAGGGAGAGTGAAAAAAGTGCCTCCCAAAAAAGTAGTGACCATGGTGGCAGCCCACACACAGAGTCTAAGGAAAACAGTGAACAGGGTAGCAAAGCAAGTGATGATGGAGGCAGCAGTGTAAAGGATCAAGTTGAACAAGTGCTAGAGATAAAACCTCCTCTCTCTTCTCCTCAACACAGCCAAGAACATGTGCTAGCTTCCTCTCCTAGGCAAGGGGCCATGGCTCTTTCTCCAAAAGTGGTGAAGCCTAAAAACGCTAAATCTGCAAAGAAGAAAATCACTCCAGCAGTGACTTGAAATCTCACTAGGGTGCTAAGAAGTAGAGGCAAACTGCCTAAGAAGAGTATTGTTGAATTTTCAAAGAGAAAAAGAGCAAAGAATTCTATCCAAAGCAAGGGAAAAGAAAAAGTTGAACAGCAGGAGAGTAGTCATGAATAGGAAAGAGAGTTTGACATCATACAAATAGACAGTGATGCTGGAGATGATGAAGCTAGAATTCTTGAGTCACTTTTGCAAAACATAGAAACCCAAATCCATGACTCAGAAACTGATCTAGAAAGGTCAAAGGACCTCATACATTTTCTACAAATGCAAAATAAACAAATGAGTGGGAAAATGGAAATTTATGAAGCCCGAGCATTCAAATACCAAAGGGAAGCATACAAAGCACAAGTCAAGCTTGAAGAGTATATGGGCGAATTTTATGATATTGACGAAGAGGAGCAGCCAGTAAGAAAAAGGCCTAAGACTATGGATCTTAGGAAAGCTTTGGAGAAACAGAAGGAAGAAGAAGCAGCCCTTGTTTGATCTTATCTTCTCACACAATTGTTTGCCCAAGAGATAGAAAATGATAAATAATCATGGCTTGAAAGAGCGAACAAGCATTTCGAGGGTAAATTATAAAAAGCAAACAAAGAGTTGGGTTTGAAAAGGAAGATGACCAAGCACTACAAGAAATTGAATCAATTTTCCCGAAGAAAACTCAAAGTTGCTCAAGAAAGGCTCAAAACTGCCCAAAGGAGGTGCCCGGTGAAAAAAGGGGAAAAAGACATTTCTAGGTGTGAAATCTCAGCTTCAGCTTCCTTGCATGCTTCTAAGAACCCATAAGGGGTTTGCTCGCCAAAATTGAGCAAATTTTGACATGATCTTGTTTTTTGTGTTTTTTGGCCCTAATTGCACATTTTTCTAGGCACTGCCATGTTTGCTAGGAGCATCCTCAGCTCATGAAAGTCATTTTTTTGGATTTATTAAATTTGGAGGCATATACCTACAAATTTTCAGATCCAAAGAAGGTATTTTGGTCCCCCAAAGAGGCAAAAATCAGTCAAAATTCATCTTTCTGCCTCACATATCAACAGATGAGACCCTCCTAGGTTTTTTCACTCAGTCCACTTTTTGATAGACTTATAGGGATCGGTTTGAGAAAAATAAAGTAGTTCCAGAAACTAGACATCTAGATCTTTCCAATGAGCTATCACAGGCCTCGTTTTGATATCAAGAAGTCCCTCAAAAGTTATCTACAAAACAAGCTTCTTTCTGCTGCTACACTCCTGTAGCATTTTGGCTAAAAAAACAATTTTCTGAATATGACCATCTAAATGTTCGTTTAGCTATTTTTAACTCCATGTCAGAGATTAAAAGTCAATTTTATTTCTATTATTAGCTTAAATAGATATTTTTGAAGATATTTTGTGCCTTGGGCTTTGCAAAGCCTCAAGGACAAAATCAGATATTTGTATTAGGCCAATGGCCTTCTAGATGCTCTAGGAGGGTTTTTTTCTCTTTGGCCTATATAATCCAAGAGAATTCATTGTAACCATAAGCTGAGCTTGATGTTATAGAGCAATACATAGCATTACAAGCTTTGAATAAATACTTTGTCTTATGAAGTGGATGATCTCTTGCTTGACTTGGATGGTGGAGGAGGATTGTTTGTAGGATTCCATGGCTTTGTGAATGGTATTGTGTTCCTTATATGTTATGTTTACTTAGTTTATCATACATGTTTTCATGCTTCTTACTTGCTGTAGGTCAATAAAGAATTGATTTGAGATATGCCCATGGAGGCACCTCAAATTTCCCGATTCATTACAGCTTAAATGTTTTCATCTTTCTTGGTTATGTCAAAGAATTCTTAATTGCTATTTGGTACCCTAAGAACTAGTTATCAATTTCATTAATGGTTATTATGTATGTTGTCTAGTATGATTCACGGTATGCCCTACTTACTCATAGCTAATCGAAACTCCATTTCTGAAATCTCTCTCTGAACTATTGGTTGTCTTAGTTAACTCAAAGAGGTCTTGTTTCGATCTTGCCCTTTGTCCATGCTCTGCAGTCTTATTTCAAAGTTCCCAATAGCTCAAGATGTGATTTTTAGGAGTTCCCTCTTCATAGACTGAGTTTTTTGTTTGTCTTATTTGTTTTCCCAAAAGTTTGAAGGTGATTTTCCCAAAGTTAGAGGGTCTATACTTCTATGCATCACCTGATTGTTTATTTTCTGCATCTATCAGTTTGAGTTTCATTTATTGTGATTAATGGTTAGCCCTACCACATGAATGCTAGTTGTTTAACTATTTATTCTTAAAACCTCCTTGTCTCTCACAAACTTAGTGTCATCTCATTTCACTTTCACCCAAAGAATCCATTTACCTCGACCAAATAGACCCTGCAGTAATACCTTGTCCACCATTTGAGATAGTCTCGACCTTTTCGACCCCATAGCCCAGTTGATCTGACAAAATTTTTATCTATTTATCCTTTGATCACTTCCCCCTCAAAAAACCTAAAACAAACCAAAACATACTTAAAAACTAGCTTAAAATCTAATCTACATAAGCAAACAAGTTTACATCTTTTTCATAACAAAGAGAGCCCTCTCTGAGTCTGGGAAGGCTAGGTCCTAGGGCTCCAAAGCTTGGTCTGATGTTACCTTGTCATTTGGCTTGCCAATCTGCCAAATCACAGGACCCTAACATAATGGTGATCATGGTGGGCTTATGAGTAATAAACAAACTTAGACTCCCTAAACATTTCAGCATCCCTTAAGAAGACTATCTTGTCGATTTATCCCACCGCTCCCTAACATAATGGCGATCACGGTGGGACATTTTGGAGTTAGTGACAATATAAGTACACCTTAGGACTACAGAAATCCCTTGTCTTCAAGAATATCTAGTGAATCAACCACCTCATCCCCACACTAACATAATGGCAATCACGGTGGGTCCTACTAAGTACATAACAGTCTAGCAAACTCTTGTAGACTCATTAGTCCTTCAAAATTAAAATCAGACAAACAGCCTATAAAATTATTTAGAGTAAACTCTTATTGTTTCACCATCTTAGCAAAATGATGATTCAGCTACATAACACTCTTGTAAACTAGGTTGTATATAGGAACTCAAAAAACCCCAAAAAACATCCCTAGATTGGCTTTTTATCTGTTATTTGTGGTGGACCATAAATACATATCTCTAAAAACAACAAAAACATCCACCTGGCGACTTCACTAGCCTCCAGTAGGCCTAATACTCCACTAAAAACCAGAAATTTCATAAATCATACTACCCTATTCACTTACCTTTCCAAAAAACACAAAGTTCATGATGCAGCCTCTGAAATCAGTGACAAACTAAGTACAACTTAGGGATTCAGAAATCTTCATCTAAACATAGGAAATCAACAGAATAGCCTAAAGAAAAGAACTATAGCTTTCTCCACAATCTAGAAAACTGTTGAACTGAGTTTTAAGTCATTCTTACAAGTTTTCACATAAAATTTTTCTAGAAAATAATTTTCCTAAAAAACATATTTGCCCGTATTGGTGGTGGAACATAAATCTCAAGAACATCCACCTGGTGACTCCACTAGCCTTCATTTTGTTTTTACCTTACTCACATCCACAAAACCCCTAGAGAGGCCAACCTTCCAAAAAAAAAAAAACAACTATCACCCTCTCTAAGCTTTAACTTTGAAATCTGGCTTCACGAAGAATTAGTACCAGATCTCACTCGGACCCGAATCCCCCTATCATAGTTGATGACGCAGAAAATATTTTGTGGCAAACTTCTGAAACCGGTAACTTAGCTACCGATAGGACCATCCACAAAGCAAGCTATGTACCTGAACATATTACATCCTTGCAAGATTCCTAGTTTGACTTGAGTTTAGCAAAATCCCTTTTTAGAAGCAAGTCGCAAAGTAAAATCAACCTTGACGATCTTGAGCCCTTAGATTTGCAACAGAGTCCTAGCAGAGAAGCCTCACCCACTACACCTCTTGATTTTCAGCTTCTCCACCACTTCGGCTCTTATCACCCCAAATCTGCTCAGAATCAATCCACAAGTCCAAGTACCTCCGCCACACCCATTCAGACCACCACTGTGAAAATCACCTCATCCCATACTAAAAATCCTCATACTGTAAATCTACCAACATCTTCCATCATGGCATCTTGGTATGCACCCTTAGTGTTACCACTACTTTTGGTGCCTTTGCAGAATGATTACCAATCCCAAATCCCACACTTCACTGGAACTGAGGCTACTACTACTCAACAACATGTAGATAGAATCAGTGATGCTTTTGACTATATGGAATTAGAATATGAAACCATAAATATGAGAATGTTCACCCAAATCCTAGGCGGATAACCCAAGAAATGGTTTAAAAACTTATCTCCTAACAGTATACATGATCGCCCAGCACTTTACCAAACTTTCATAAACAAGTAGGAAATCAGGAAAAACCCCATCCAAATCCTTTCTGAATATAACAATATTAAAAGGAATATGGGGGAAAGTGTTTAGGACTATTGCAATAGATTCAATAGTGCCTATAATGCCCTCCCGCCTCACATGAAACCTCCACTTGGGATTCATGTAGGCAGAGGATAAAGGCACAGTCTCAGAGGGCCCAGATTTGGAGCAGATAGCCTTTCTCAAAGGATAACATTGGTAGATCAAAGACCTCCTTCCAGAGAAGAAAGGGCACCCTTCACAGTCCTAAAGAAGCCTCCCTTGAATGACAAGCACAGGATCTTTTTTGAATAATAAACATAGTTTGTCTAAAGAGCTATAAACAGTTTGTTCATGGACATTTTTCATTTGGTTAACAGAGGTCAAAAAGTGCCCATGCAGTTTATCAAACATTGCCTCCTTCAAAATAAGAAGAGGGCCCACTTACCATAGTTGCATAAAACCTCCTTCACAACAAGTAGAGAGTTGAAAAACCATCAGGGCAAATACTAAGCTAAGGAGGTCTTGTTGTGAAGACACCGTGCAAAAAAGGAGAAATTAGTTAGTAAACAAGCACAGATTATTTTAAGGGTATTCAAAAGTGATAAGAAAAGATCACAGTTTACTAATTATGCCTTTTTAAAATAAGAAAAGGAAGACATTGTACCTGTTGAATATGAGTTTCTTATAATGTAATATGACCTCCTTTAAAATGAGCAGAGGGTCAGGTTTCCCAGTATTAACACTGTGGTTGAGGAAAGTTGTCAGCAATGGGTAGGGTCGAGAAATAACAAAAGTTAAAGTTTGTTTAAAAAGGTAAACAGAGAAACACTATATTTTAAAGAAATCTGCAGTTTGATGACAAATACAAAGGAAAAAATGTCAAAATAACCACAAGGAGGGAAAAAGCGTTCAAAAGCATTTTAAAAAGAGCTATAAAAGCTCTCAAAGTTAAATTTCACTTTCAATTGTGCAAACGGACAGAAGAAGAACGTTCCTTTCAAACCCTGGGCAAGCAGTTGGTAAAATGTTCACGACACGACGTGCCTGTAGCATTGTGCGATGCCCCTGTAGCATCTCTCCAAAGCATTTTACACACGGGGCGACGCGCCTGTAGCGTCGTGCGACGCGCCTGTGTGTCGACCAACCAGCCCGCCCGGCATTCAGAGGGCGCCCAATGCCCAACCCAACAACACCACAGCGGCATGCAGGTGCTACGTGCCTGTGCACAGGAGCGTAGCACAGCTCAAAAGACCTCCAATTCACCACAAATCAGATTTTTTGCATAGTGAATTTATCTCCAAAAGAAGCAAACACATTTTCGAGAGGTATTCCTTGTTTTCCTCACCTAATTTTTTTATTTTGAGAGGTGTTAAGAATCAATTTTGTTAAGAAAAAGACACAGTCCAATGAAGGCAAAACACGTAGTTTATTCTTAAAACCACCATGTTTACTAAGAGACAAGAAGACAGTGATTGACGAGAAAGGGCTTATTGTCTGGTTGCAAAAGACCTGTTTGTTGAGTAAGGAGAAAAACCTAGTTTTTGAGAAAGGGATTATTATCAGTTGAAAGGCGTTTTTTGATTAAAAATCCAAACATAGTTTTTAAAAGAGAAAAACAGTGCTTAAAGAAGAGTTCTATTTTTTTTCATTTGAAAGACCTGTTTTGATAAGAGAGTGAAGGAAAGCCTAAACAAAACTATGCCTCCAAAGAAGGTCAGCAAGGGTGGTTTTCACAAAAGGTTTGAGCCTATTACAACTCAAGAAATAAATTACTCCTATTTGGTTCTTTTCAACTTCCATGAGGTAGGGTGCCTTGATTTTTTCCAAAAAGTCCAGGAGGTCACCAATCACCCTCCCTTAACACAATTGTTCGCCCTGAGGCTGCAAGGAAAACATTTCCACCTAGCAGGCCTTGATTTTGTTCTCACTCCTAGGTCAATGTCAAGGGCCACCAAGATTCCCTATCTTGGTGAGAAATGGTTCAAACAAACCTACTTGAACCTAGACCATTACAAACCCTTCCTAAAACCAAAACACCAGGATGCTTACCAAGCTATATTTCCTTTTTCTCACTTATTGAGCAGCTATGCCCCCCTCATGAGAGTTATCATGAAGTATTTCACATGTGAAGGGAGATATTCCCGAGTTTATTCCTATCACATCATGCTTCTCATGCATTTCACAAGAACCCAGTTACTAAATCTTCCTTTCTTCCTCTGCAAAAGCATAAACAAGATGTCCTCCCTTGTCCAAAAGAGGCCTCCTGCTCAGCAAAAAGCTAGTCTTTTCCATCATTCTCTCATCAAAATCATCATCCTTCACCATCTTGAAAAGAAAGGAGTGTCTTGGGAGACTTTCATTTCTCATCTAGATTTTGCTACTGCCTCTTCATCTCATGGCCCATCTCATATATCCTCCTCACCCTCCACTCACTATGTATCTCCTTCATCGAGTCAAACTACTCCTCAAAAGCAATAATCTCCTATGATTGATAATGAAAAAGAGAAGTCCTATGAAAGCAGGCATGAAGTTAGTGATGATGAGGAACATAGGGACACTAATCAAAGTAGTGAGCATGAACCAAGTGACAAACCACAGAACAGTGACCATGAGTATACTAGTGATGGTGAAGAAAGCTCACCAAAGGACAAGGAAGTCAGTGGCACTCAGCAAAGTAGTGAGGATGAAGGACAAAGCGGCCCTAAGAAAAACAATGAAAATTAACATAGGGACAGTCCACCAACAGCTAGTGATGATGAAGAACAAACTGTAGAGTAACTAGCTAGTCAGGATGAAAGACAAACTGAAGAGCAGCAGGGTAGTGATGATGAAGAGCAAAGGGAAGATGTTCAGAGCAGTGATGAGGAACACCACAGTCCTCAACAAATTCATGAAACCAATCAAAGGGATAGATAAAAAAGCACCTCCCAACAAAGTAGTGACCATGGTGGCAGCCCACACACAGATTCTAAGAAAAACAATGAACAGGGCAGCAAAGCGAGTGATGATGGAGGCAGCAGTGTAAAGGATCAAGTTGAACAAGTGCTAGAGATAAAACCTCCTCTCTCTTCTCCTCAACATAGCCAAGAGCATGTGCTAGCTGCATCTCCTAGGCAAGGGGCCATGACTCTTTCTCCAAAAGTGGTGAAGCCTAAAAACACCAAATCTGCAAAGAAAAAAATCACTCCATCAGTGACTAGCAATGTCACTAGGGCGCTAAGGAGTAGAGGCAAACTGCCTAATAAGATTATTTTTGAATTTCCAAAGAGAAAAATAGCAAAGAAGTCTATCCAAAGCAAGGGCAAAGAAAAATTTGAACAGCAGGAGAGTAGTCATGAACAGGAAAGAGAGTTTGACATCATACAAATAGACAGTGATGCTGGAGATGATGAAGCTAGAATTCTTGAGTCACTTTTGTAAAAGAGAGAAACCCAAATCCATAACTTAGAAATTGATCTAGAAAGGTCAAAGGACCTCATACATTTTCTACAAATGCAAAATGAAAAAATGAGTGGGAAAATGGCCATTTATGAAGCCCGAGCATTCAAATACCAAAGGGAAGCATACAAAGCACAAGTCAAGCTTGAAGAGTATATGGGAATATTTGATGATATTGAGGAAGAGGAGTAGCCAGTAAGAAAAAGGCCTAAGACTATGGGTCTTAGGAAAGCTTTGGAGAAACAGAAGGAAGAAGAAGCAGCCCTTGTTTGATCTTATCCTCTCACACAATTGCTTGCCCAAGAGATAGAAAATGATAAAGAATCATGGCTTGAAAGAGCGAACAAGAATTTGGAGGATAAATTAGAAAAAGAAAATAAAGACTTGGGTTTGCAAAGGAAGATGACTGGGCACTACAAGAAATTGAATCAATTTGCCCGAAGAAAACTCAAAGTTGCTCAAGAAAGGCTCAAAACTGCCCAAAGGAGGTGCCCGGTGAAAAAAGGGGAATAATACATATCTAGGCTTGAAATCTTGGCTTCAGCTTCTTTTTATGCTTCTAAGAACCCATAAGGGGTTTTCTCACCAAAATTGAGAAAATTTTGACATGATCTTGTTTTTTGTGTTTTTTGGCCCTAATTGCACATTTTTCTAGGCGCTGCCATGTTTGCTAGGAGCATCCTCAGCTCATGAAAGTCATTTTTTTGGATGTATTAATTTTGGGGGCATCTACTCACAAATATTCAGATCCAAAGAAGGTGTTTTAGTCCCCCAAAGAGGCAAAAATCAGTCAAAATTCACCTTTCTACCTCACATATCAGCAGATGAGATCCTCCTGGGTTTTTTCACTCAGTCCACTTTTTGAAATATTTCTAAGGATAATTTTGCAAAAAATAAAGTAGTTCCAGAAACTAGACATCTTGGTATTTCCAACGAGATATCATGGGCCTCGTTTCGACATCGGGAAGTCTCTTAAAAGTTATCTGCAAATCAGGCTTCTTTCTGCTGCTAAGCTCCTATAGCATTTTGGCTAAAAAAGCAATTTTCTGAATATCACCATCTAAATGTGCATTTAGCTATTTTTAACTCCATGTCAGAGATTAAAAGTCAATTTTCTTTCTATTATTATCTTAAATAGATATTTTTGAAGATATTTTGTGCCTTGGGCTTTGCAAAGCCTCAAGGACA
This sequence comes from Pinus albicaulis, assembly GCA_034641835.2. Classification (NCBI taxonomy): domain Eukaryota; kingdom Viridiplantae; phylum Streptophyta; class Pinopsida; order Pinales; family Pinaceae; genus Pinus; species Pinus albicaulis. The sequence continues at coordinate 242,710,174 of CM076571.1, forward strand.
AAATCAGATATTTGTATTAGGCCAATGGCCTTCTAGATGCTCTAGGAGGGTTTCTTTCTCTTTGGCCTATATAATCCAAGAGAATTCATTGTAACCAGAGGCTGAACTTGATGTTATAGAGCAATACATATCATTACAATATTTGAAGAAATACTTTGTCTTATGAAGTGGATGATTTCTTGCTTGACTTGGATGGTGGAGGAGGATTGTTTGTAGGATTCCATGGCTTGGTGAATGGTATTGTGTTCCTTATCTATTATGTTTACTTAGTTTATCATACATTTTTTCATGCTTCTTACTTGTTTTAGTTTAGTAAAGAATAGATTTTAGATATGCCCATGGAGGCACCTCAAATTTCCTGATTCATTATAGCTTAAATGTTTTCATCTTTCTTGGTTATGTCAAAGAATTCTTAATTGCTCTTTGGTACCCTAAGAACTAGTTATCAATTTCATTAATGGTTATTATGTATGATGTCTACTATGATTCACATTATGCCTTGCTACCTCATAGCTAATCAAAACTCCATTTCTGAAATCTCTCTCTGAACTATTGGTTGTCTTAGTTAACTCAAAGAGGTCTTGTTTCGATCTTTCCCTTTGTCCATGCTCTGCAGTCTTGTTTCAAAGTTCCCAGTAGCTCAAGATATGATTTTTAGGAGTTCCCTCTTCATATACTGAGTTTTTTTTTTGTCTTATTTGTTTTCCCAAAAGTCTGAAGGTGATTTTCCCAAAGTTAGAGGGTCTTATACTTCTATGCATCACCTGATTGTTTATTTTATGCATCTATCAGTTTGAGTTTCATTTATTGTGATTAATGGTTAGCCCTACCACATGAATGCTAGCTATTTAACTATTTATGCTTAAAACCTCTCTGTCTCTCACAAACTTAGTGTTCATCTCATTTCACTTTCACCCAAAGAATCCATTTACCTCGACCAAATTGGCCCTGCAGTAATACCTTGTCCACCATTTGAGACAGTCTCGACCTTTTCGACCCCATAGCCCAATTGATATGACAAAAATTTTATCTATTTATCTTTTGATCAGTTCCCCCTCAAAAAACCTAAAAAAAAACCAAAACATACTTAACAACTAGCCTAAAATCTAATATACAGAAGCAAACAAGTTTACATCCTTTGCATAATAGAGAGAGCCCTCTCTGAGTCTAGGAAGGCTAAGACCTAGGGCTCCAAAGCTTGGTTTGATATTACCCTGTCATTTGGCTTGCCAATCTGCCAAATCATGAGACCCTAACATAATGGTGATCACGGTGGGACTTTGAGTAATAAACAAACTTAGACTCCCTAAACATTTCAGCATCCCTTAAGAAGACTATCTTGTCAATTTATCCCACCGCTCCCTAACATAATGGCGATCACAGTGGGACATTTCTGAGCTAGTGACAATCTAAGTATACCTTAGGACTACAGAAATCCTTTGTCTTCAATAATATCTAGTGAATCAGCCACCTCATCGCCACACTAACATAATGGAAATCATGGTGGGACCTACTGAGTACATAAAAGTCTAGCAAACTCTTGTAGACTCATTAGTCCTTCAAAATTAAAATCAGACAAACAGCCTATAAAATAATTTAGAGTAAACTCTTATTGTTTCACCATCTTAGCAAAATGATGATTCAGCTACATAACACTCTTGTAAACTAGGCTACATATAGGAACTCAGAAAACCACTAAAAAAATCTCTAGATTGGCTTTTTAGTTGTTATTGGTGGTGGACCATAAATACATATCTCTAAAAACAACAAAAACATCCACCTAGCGACTCCACTAGCCTTCAGTAGGCCGAATACTCCACTAAAAACCAGAAATTTCATAAATCATACTACCCTGTTGACTTACCTTTCCAAAAAACACAAAGTTCATGATGCAGCCTCTGAAATCAGTGACAAACTAAGTACAACTTAGTGATTCAGAAATCTTCATCTAAACATAGGAAATCAACAGAATAGCCTAAAGAAAATAACTATAGCTTTCTCAACAATCTAGCAAACTGTTGAACTGAATTTTAAGTCATTCTTACAAGTTTTCACATAAAAGTTTTCTAGAAAAGAATTTTCCTAAAAAACATCTTTGTCCGTATTGGTGGTGGAACATAAATCTCAAGAACATCCACCTGGCAACTCCACTAGCCTTCATTTTGTTTTTACCTTACTCACATCCGCAAAACCCCTAGAGAGGCCAACCTTCCAAAAAACAATCACAACTATCACCCTCTCTAAGCTTTCACCCAAAGAATCCATTTACCTCGACCAAATTGGCCCTGCAGTAATACCTTGTCCACCATTTGAGACAGTCTCGACCTTTTCGACCCCATAGCCCATTTGATATGACAAAAATTTTATCTATTTATCTTTTGATCAGTTCCCCCTCAAAAAACCTAAAAAAAACCAAAACATACTTAACAACTAGCCTAAAATCTAATATACAGAAGCAAACAAGTTTACATCCTTTGCATAATAGAGAGAGCCCTCTCTGAGTCTAGGAAGGCTAAGACCTAGGGCTCCAAATCTTGGTTTGATATTACCCTGTCATTTGGCTTGCCAATCTGCCAAATCATGAGACCCTAACATAATGGTGATCACGGTGGGACTTTGAGTAATAAACAAACTTAGACTCCCTAAACATTTCAGCATCCCTTAAGAAGACTATCTTATCGATTTATCCCACCGCTCCCTAACATAATGGCGATCACAGTGGGACATTTCTGAGCTAGTGACAATCTAAGTATACCTTAGGACTACAGAAATCCCTTGTCTTCAATAATATCTAGTGAATCAGCCACCTCATCGCCACACTAACATAATGGAAATCATGGTGGGACCTACTGAGTACATAAAAGTCTAGCAAACTCTTGTAGACTCATTAGTCCTTCAAAATTAAAATCAGACAAACAGCCTATAAAATAATTTAGAGTAAACTCTTATTGTTTCACCATCTTAGCAAAATGATGATTCAGCTACATAACACTCTTGTAAACTAGGCTACATATAGGAACTCAAAAAACCACTAAAAAAATCTCTAGATTGGCTTTTTAGTTGTTATTGGTGGTGGACCATAAATACATATCTCTAAAAACAACAAAAACATCCACCTAGCGACTCCACTAGCCTTCAGTAGGCCGAATACTCCACTAAAAACCAGAAATTTCATAAATCATACTACCCTGTTGACTTACCTTTCCAAAAAACACAAAGTTCATGATGCAGCCTCTGAAATCAGTGACAAACTAAGTACAACTTAGTGATTCAGAAATCTTCATCTAAACATAGGAAATCAACAGAATAGCCTAAAGAAAATAACTATAGCTTTCTCAACAATCTAGCAAACTGTTGAACTGAATTTTAAGTCATTCTTACAAGTTTTCACATAAAAGTTTTCTAGAAAAGAATTTTCCTAAAAAACATCTTTGTCTGTATTGGTGGTGGAACATAAATCTCAAGAACATCCACCTGGCAACTCCACTAGCCTTCATTTTGTTTTTACCTTACTCACATCCGCAAAACCCCTAGAGAGGCCAACCTTCCAAAAAACAATCACAACTATCACCCTCTCTAAGCTTTAACTTTGAAATCTAGCTTCACGAAGAATTAATACCAGATCTCACCTGGACTTGAATCCCCCTATCATAGTTTATGACACAGAAAATATTTTGTGGCAAGCTTTTGAAACTGGTAACTTAGCTACTGATAGGACCATCCACAAAGAAAGCTCTGTACCTGAACATATTACATCCTTGCAAGATTCCCAGTTTGGCTTGAGTTCAGCAAAAGCCCTTTTTAGAAGCAAGTCACAAAGTAAAATCAACCTTGACGATCTTGAGCCCTTAGATTTGCAACATAGTCCTAGCAGAGAAGCCTCACCCACTACACCTCCTGATTTTCAGCTTCTCCACCACTTCGGCTCTTATCACCCCAAATCTGCTCAGAACTAGTCCACAAGTCCAAGTACCTCCGCCACACCCATTCAGACCACCACTGTGCAAATCACCTCATCCCATACTACAAATCCTCATACTGTAAATCTACCAATAGCTTCCATCATGGCAGCTTGGTATGTGCCCTTAGTGTTACCACTGCCTTTGGTGCCTTTGCAGAATTATTGCTAATCCCACACTTCACTCAAACTGAGGCTACTACTGCTCAATAGCATGTAGATAGAATCAGTGATGCTTTTGAATATATGGAATTAGAATATGAAACCATAAATATGAGAATGTTCGCCCAAAGCCTTGGCGGAGAAACCAAGAAATGGTTTAAAAACTTAGATCCTAACAGTATACATGATCTCCCAATACTTTACCAAACTTTCATAAACAGGTAGGAAATCAGGAAAAACCCCATCCAAATCCTTTTCGAATATAACAATCTTAAAAGGAATATGGGGGAAAGTGTTCAGGACTATTGCACTAGATTCAACAGTGTATATAATGCCCTCCCACCTCTCATGAAACCTCCACTTGGCTCAGCATTAGCAAAATTTCCCAAAGTTTTCGATCCAAATATGACATACCAACTAAGAGAAAGAGACCCCGCAAATTTAGAAGAAATGCAAAAGGTATTTGTTAGTGCCGAAGCCAACCTAGCCGAGAAAAGAGCTAGGATAAGATCAGAAAAGAAAGTCACATACGAGATGAGGTCATGCCTTCAATTTCCTCCTCAGACCCCAGAATAGAAAACCTAGTTAAAACCATGGAGAGAATGTGGGAAAGAATGAATCTAAATAAAAAAGCACCTCTTAAGGACAACCAGCCAAATCCTCAAAATAGAAACCAGAACCAAAACTTTAGAAGAGACCCACCTCAAAACAAACCAAGGGAAAATGACCAACAGATCAGACCACCTTTCTATGAAAACTATGTTGATGAGGTAGAAAGAGATATGGAACCACTTAATGAAAATCACTTAAACTTGATAGGTTCTGATAGCGAGGGTGAGGTTTTCCTCACAGAAGAAGAACAAGTTTTCTTCTCCTCAAATCAAAATGAAGCAAATTATGAGGACCCCGAAGATCCTGAGGTAGGATTACAAAACGCTATAATTGAAGTCCATAGACAATATGATCTTAGGAGTAAGAAAAACCAAGACAACTCTAAGAAAGGTAGCTCAGACACTGCTTTTACAAAAACCCCCTATACCATTCTTAAAAGAACAACAGATAGTAACAAAATCATGGCTAAGAGAACTGACCAAAACAAAGACAAAACTAGACAGGCAAGCCTTGATCCCAACTGTCCTATTACCTCTACTAATATTCCCGAAACAACTATATTGAACAAAACCCCGAATCAAAATCAGCAAATCAAGAAAATAGAAGAATTTATGGCTGATCGAACTGAGATGAATCTGTGCAAAACCCAAGCACCTTTTAGTTTCGAAGGAGAAATTGCCAAGATCAAGGTAACCATACCCCTCACTGAGCTAGTAACTATAGATAGGTACAGATCTCAAATTTTTAAAGTCTTAAACATAGAAAATGACGTAGATACTTTAAATTTGAGAGACGAAAAACCCGAGATTTTGTTTGGTCCCAAAATAGAAGGGGAATACCAAGAAGGAACTGTTTCCCCATTCTACGTAAGTTTGAACATCCAGGACAAGATATTACATAACGCTATGTTAGATTCCAGTGCTTCCCATAACCTCATGCCTAAAGTAGTCATGGAGAGTTTGGGCCTAGAGGTAACTAAACCTTACAATGACCTGTACTCATTCGATTGAAGTAGGGTCAAATGCTTAGGCCTAATAAAAACCTGTGTTTCACTCTAACACAATACCAGCTAAAAAAGTAGTCATGGACGTCGTGGTGGCTGATATTCCTCTTAAATATGGAATGCTATTACCAAGATCATGCGCCGCCAAAATACGAGGTAGCCTCCAAATGGACATGTCATTTGCTACCATCCCGGTCTTTAACCAAACTAGGAGGATGTATCGAGAAACTCACATGAAATATATGGTAAGCAACCTAGATAGGCCAAACAATACTCCAGTTTATTCCATTCATTCCAATTTATATTCTTTTATCTCGTACAATGAAAGTGATATAAATGAGCAAATAAAAGGAAATGAAGAAGATTTCAAACCATTAGAACAACATTAGTCATCCCTAGATAGAAACTGATGATCAAAGCTTTATGAAACCTGAAAAACAGCTTAGTAACACGCATGAAAAGGAAACTCTTTGGAGTATAAGCTTTGACGGTTCCTGTGGCAAAACTTGTTCGAGGGCCGACATCTGGATACACAATACTAATGAAGGTCATTCTTTCAGATTAGAATTCCAATGTACCAATAACATTGCGGAATATGAGGCCCTTCTCCTTGGTCTGCACTTACTTAAAGACTTAGGCGCTAAGAAAATATCAGCCCAGGGAGATTCAGAACTTGTAATTAGACAAATCAAAGGTGAATACTTGGCAAAAACTCAAGACTGAGAGACTACAGGAATGCAACATTAGACATCCTTAAAACCTTTGAAAGATATGAACTCACTTGTATTCCTAGGACTCAAAATAGCCTAGCCAATGAGCTCGCCTTTTCCGCAAGCAATAAAAAAATACCATGTTTAAACGAACAATACAGTATCCAAGTCAAACATCGTCCTACAGTGCCGGACATCATTGACCATTGGCAAATATTCAAAGACGATGAACAAATTGGTGATTTTTTGCAATCTAGAAATGAGTTTTAAATAACTAAAACAAACTTGAACATGAAGAGAGAGGTCTTGACAAAAATGAAGACCAGGAGCCAGATTTACCTTCTCTAACAGATATAAACTTGATTAATCATCCATATGAAGCCGAAATATGTGAGGACATAGACCAAAGAGAGCTTGAAGTCTTACACTGTGAAAATGACACCATACCCAGAGGGCTTGCACCCTTAGAGGAATTGTTTAATTTTAATGACATGACCAAAAAACCAAAAATGGAATCTACCGAGGTTGATATAGAAGAATATAACATAGGAAGCATAGAAGAAAAAAAAATGATCAAACTTTCCAAAACTCTCCCTCCTCACATAAAGCATAAATACATTGAATTGTTTAAAGATTTTAAAGATGTGTTCGCATGGGGATACCAAGATTTGAAATCATACGACACAAGCATCATTCAACATAAGATCCCTCTCAAAGAAAACCAGAAACATTTCAAACAAAAGTTGGGAAGAATAAATCCAGTCTTACTACCTTTAGTTTAGAAGGAAATCAAAAAGATGTATGATGTTGGGATAATAGTTTCCCTTAGGTACTCTGAGTGGGTTTCAAATTTGGTATCAGTCAGGAAAAATACCGGTGAGATTAGACTTTGTATTGATTTCCGAAATCTGAATAGAGCCTCTTTAAAGGACAACTATCCTTTGCCCAAAATGGACCACATACTTCAAAAAGTGGTGGGTGCTAAAAGAATCTCATTACTTTATGGTTTTTCCGGATACAACCAAGTGTTGGTTTTTCCTAGTGATCAACACAAAACTGCTTTCACCACGCCTTGGGGCACTTTCATGTATGTTAAAATGCCTTTTGGATTGATGAATGCCAGTGCCACATTCCAAAGAGCCATGGACATAGCTTTCTCAGAAGACATAGGTTATTTCATAGTCATATATCTTGACGACATCACAGTATATTCCAAATCAGATGAAGAGTATCTGGTTCACTTGAGAAATGTTTTTGAAAAATGTAGAAAATATGGTTTATCTCTTAACGCCAAGAAAACGCTATTCGGTCTCGAAGAAGGAAAACTCCTAGGTCACATCATTTCTGAAGATGGAATAAAAATAGACCCCAAAAGAATCGAAGGAATATTGCGAATCAGTCACCCCAGAAACATTAAGGAATTACAATCCTTTATTGGAAAAATTAATTTCTTAAGAAGATTCATCCCAAATCTTGCCAAACTTTTGAGAGATATAACAAACATGTTAAAAAAGGAAGTTGGAGTTAAATGGACTGTAGAAGACAAAAAATCTTTTGAATTGGTTAAAAAAGCACTCACCGAAAACCAGTACTGATAAGACCTGATTTCACCAAATATTTTTACATTTTCTTATTTGCATATGAACACACAGTAGCTGTAGTATTCTTACAAAAGAACGCAGTAGGGCAAGAACAACCCGTAGCTTTTTTTAGCAAATCCCTAAGAGATGCTCCCTTAAAATATAATATCATGGAAAAATAGGCATTCGCATTAGTAAAAGCACTGAAATATTTCTGAGTTTATATCTTGCATTCTCATATCATTGCTTTCGTTCCCCATACTGTCGTCAAAGATATATAAAATCAAGATCCCGATGGTAAAAGGGGAAAATGGATCGTTATCATCTTAGAATATGACTTAGAAATCCGACACACTAAACTTGTTAAAGGACAATGACTCGCAAGACTAATGGCTAAAACAAACCTCCAAGCATTAGATATAAATTTTGTTGACACCTTAGAAGAATAGGAAGAATGCACAGCGCCTAATCTTGAAGAAATGTTTTTAAACTCACCTTGGTATGCTAATATTCTTTACGTGTTATTTTATCTTAATGCTCCTCCAACCTTATCAAAGACAAAAGCAAGATTCCTCAAACAAAAATCTTTAAAGTTTTGTATTCTAGATGGAATTCTGTATTGGAAAAATCCCACTGGTATGCTGCTTAAATGTTTGCTTGAAGATGATGCAGAAAAAATTATGCACGAAATGCACGAAGGATAATGCGGAGGGCATCTCTTCTGGAAAACCACAGCTAAAAAATCCTTAGAGACAGTTATTATTGGCCTACCTTGTTTCCTGACACTCAAAAACTTGTTATGACATGCCATAAATGTCAAATTTTTGATGGCAAGAAAAAAATTTAACCTTTGCCCTTACATCCCATCATAGTTGAAGGTCCTTTCCAGCAATGAGGTTTAGATTTTATTGGGGAGATACACCCTTCTTCGTCTGCTCAACACAAATGGATCCTTATAGCCACTGATTACTTTACCAAATGGATAGAAGCCATACCCTCCAGGAATGCTACCGATTCATTCATCATTAAGTTCCTAGAAACCAACATTTTATCTAGATTCGGTTGTCCTAAGAAAATTATCATTGATAATACTGCTACCTTTTCCTCCAAAAGAATGGTTGACTTTTGTTACAAATATCATATTACATTAGGACATTCCACTGCTTATTACCCCCAAGGTAATGGTTTGGCCGAATCTTCTAAGAAGAGCCTAGTCAATATGATTAAGAAGCTTCTTGAATAAAATCAAAAAGAATGGCATGGAAAACTAGTACACGCACTATGGGCTGATAGACTAACCACCAAAAAATCAATCGGTATGTCTCCCTATCAACTAGTGTATGGCATGGATGCCATTTTCCTGACATCTTTAGGGGTTCTAGTGATGAAGCTATTACAAGAAGTTCAAATAGAAGAAAATTACATGCAAAGGAGGATAAATTAGACTATCCATTTACAACAAACAAGAGAAGAAGTTTACCAAAGGACCCAATTAGCACAAGATAAGATGAAAAAGATTTTTGATAGAAGGACCAAGGAAAATGATTTTCACGTTGGGGATAAAGTATTAAAATTGGATTCCAGAAGAGAAGATAAAGGAAAGCATGGTGAGTTTGAAAACTTATGGAAAGGGCCTTTCATTATCAGTTCAGTTAGCGGAGACAATGTTTTTTTCTTGGAAGAACCTGATGGGATTGAGACTTTTGGAGGTCCTATAAATGGGCAGTTTTAAAAATAGCAGAAAATCCCCATGTTCAAAAAATATTCATACTGAAAGTGCGCAAGTCTAAATGCCACTACTAGTGCTCAAAAGATATCTTGTTCAATTATCTAGCCTAATCATAACTGGACATGTTTTTAATCGATTGCTGATAAGTTAGTGAAAGTAGTGATAGTCAAATTCTGTAAGCTTGACTTATCAATGAAAGTAGATTAGGAAAAGATACTGGTTCCACACACTCAAAACAAAACCAAAGAGGAAAACAGGGATGAAAAACAAATTATGCATCCTAGCCCTGATTTTTCTAAATCTCATTTTGTACGAAAATAATACTTGTGTGCATCTTGTCTTTTATGCCACAAACACATGACAAATCAGACCGTCTAATCCTAATTTGGTCATGTTTCAATTTCATGTTTTAGTTTAGTGAATGAAATCCTGTCAAATAGCTTAATCTTGACAATCGATCTATCATAGGTAGAGAATCAAAGGAGTTCATCAGTTTAATCTGAACTCCCAGAAGATATAAGTGTAGAATTAGATAGTTTTCCTTTTTTCAAAAATATCATGTCAAAGGGTTGCTAGTCCAAGTGCACCTAAAGAAGAAAAAATGTAAGGATTTATAGCCGGGTGGATAGAGATGACTTTGATGCTAATCATGTTGTAAATTTTCAGAAATAACATCTAGAAAGAGAGAAATTTGTGCCAATGGATAAGGCACTGGTCTTCACAAGCCAGAGATCTGAAATTCTGGACACCTCCTGAAAGGGAGCTGCCCTCCCCAAATGGAGCCACTGTTAGTCATCAGTATTTTTACCTGTTTTGATGACTAGATTCCTTGGCTTAGTTTTCTAGAAGCTAATCTCAATCTGTCAATTTGTCATCTAGAAAACACCTCAAAAAAAAATTTGTCTTCCCACCCCTCCTTTCAGCCTATGATGAGAATAGTCTTCAGTTTCCCTACCTATCACAATTCAACAAAGCCTTCCTGTCTGTAGCTGTTATAAGTTTGTCTCTCCACCATCAAAATCCTTTGTTTTCCATACAACCCACTGTCCAACATTTGACAAAGTGACTACCCCTCAATCCCTAATCATCTTGTCATGTGATACCCTGTTTTTCCTAAGAATCCATTCAAGAGATATGATAAAATGCTTAGGTCGAAGTGGTGGTGTTTAGGGCACATACCTTGACAAAAGCTTTCTCTAGTCAAAAAGTCAAAACCCTGTCTTCAATATCAGTCAGCCATCATGTCTTATCATTTGTCAAAGAAAAACCCTTGTCTATCCCTAGGTCACACACCATCAAAGAGGTTGCTTTGTTTTGTTTCAAGCAAAGCTCACAAAATTTCAAATCAAGAAGAAATAGTGAAAGAAGTTCCATAACTGAAGAAAAGGGACATTTCAAGCCTGATTTTATGACACACTGCTAAGTTCTCATAAAATCAAAGATCATATACCAAGTACATCTCTGCAGGGATGTATTCAATACATGACAGTGTGCAAAGGAGAGCAAGAGAACTAATGCAAACAGGTCTCTCATGCTGAAGTAGTTTGCCATCATAATTAGAAGAAGTACAGTAGGTAAGGTCTACATGGTTTCAAATCCAAAGGGTGAACTAGCCCTGCAAATCAGTTTTTGTAGGTAAAAGCAACAATCTTTGACATAAAAGAGCACCTCAGGAGAAAGTCTCATGCTGTGTCAGTATACTATGGAAGTCAAAGAAAGTGCAGATTATGGCCAGACCTACAAATCAGCCTTATACAACCAATAGTGATAGTCTTCTAGAAAAAAGAGCTTTAAAGCAAATTAGGCATCATAGTGAAGGTATAAGAAGGACAGCTACTTCTTATACTTTATCATGAACTAAACTTTGAAAGACTGTCACAAACAATTTCACTGCACCCTGTGAAAACTTAGTCAATGGAAAAGAGATGTTTCAAAGATGCATAACAGCAAGTGCTCACCATTTACAAAGCACATTTTTTACTCCTAAAGATTAACAGTAATTTTATGCAAAAAGGATGTAAATTACTGACAAGTCCTCATGAAGCAAAGGGCATTATGATTCAAATGATTTCACCAAGGATAAATACCAAAGGTTCACTGTTGCCTTTTATTTGTATTTTTTAAACAAACAGACAGAGGTCACAATTTTGAAATGAATGAAGTTTTATAGTTTTAAAGGACCTCCATCAGTAGAAAAAGTAAGGGGCCTCATAGTAGGTCTGAAGGGTCACAAATATTTTTTTTTTTAGAAGCCTCCTTCAAAAGATAGGCAGAGGATAAAGGCACAGTCTCAGAGGGCCCAGATTTGGAGCAGATAGCCTTTCTCAAAGGATAACACTGGCAGATCAAAGACCTCCTTCCAGAGAAGAAAGGGCACCCCTCACAGTCCTAAAGAAGCCTCCCTTGAATGACAAGCACATGATCTCTTTTGAATGATAAACATAGTTTGTCTAGAGAGCCACAAACAGTTTGTTCATGGACATTTTTCATTTGGTTAACAGAGGTCAAAAAGCGCCCATGCATTTTATCGAACATTGTCTCCTTCAAAATAAGCAGAGGGCCCACTTACCACAGTTGCATAAAACCTCCTTCATAACAAGCAGAGGGTTGAAAAATAATCAGGGAAAATACTAAGCTGAGGAGGTCTTGTTGTGAAGACACCATGCAAAAAAGGAGAAATCAGTTAGTAAACAGGCACATTTTATTTTAAAGGTCTTGAAAAGTGATAAGAAAATATCATAGTTTGCTAATTATGCCTTTTTCAAATAATCAAAGGAAGACACTATCCCTGTTGAAGATGAGTTTTTTATAATGTAAGATGACCTCCTTTAAAATGAGCAGAGGGTCAGGTTTCACAGTGTTAACATTGTGGTTGAGGAAAGTTGTCGGCAATGGGCAGGGTTGAAAAATACCAAAAGTTAAAGTTTGTTTAAAAAGATAAAAAGAGAGACACTATGTTTTAAGGAAATCTTCAGTTTGATGACAAATGCAAAGGAAAAAATGTCAAAATCACCACAAGGAGGGAAAAAGCGTTCAAAAGCGTTTTAAAAAGACCTATAAAAGCTCTCAAAGTTAAAGTTCACTTTCCATTGTGCAAACGGACAGAAGAAGAACTTTCCTTTCAAAACCTGGGCAAGTAGTTGGTAAAAATTTCATCACGCAACGTGCTTGTAGCATCATGCGACGCGCCTATAGCATCTCTCCAAAGAATTTTACACATGGCGCGATGTGCGTGTAGCATCGTGTGACACGCCTGTATGTGTCGACCAACTGGCCCGCCCGGCGTTCAGAGGAAGCCCAGTGCCCGACCTGACAACACCACAGCGGTGTGCAGGTACTACGCGCTTGTGCACAGGTGCGTAGCATCGCTCAAAAGACCTCTAATTCACCACAAATCATATTTTTTGCACAGTGAATTTATCTCCAAAAGCAGCCAACACATTTTCGAGAGGTATTCCTTGTTTTCCTCGCCTAATTTTTTTATTTCGAGAGGTGTTAAGAATCAATTTTGTTAAGAAAAAGACACAGTCCAATGAAGGCAAAAACACAGTTTATTCTTAAAACCACCATGTTTACGAAGATACAACAAGACAGTGATTGAGGAGAAAGGGCTTATTGTCTGGTTGCAAAAGGCCTGTTTGTTGAGTAAGGAGAAAAACCCAGTTTTTGAGAAAGGGATTATTATCAGTTGAAAGGCTTGTTTTGATTAAAAATCCAAACATAGTTTTTAAAAGAGAAAAACAGTGCTTAAATAATATTTCTATTTTTGTTCATTTGAAAGACCTGTTTTGATAAGAGAGTGAAGGAAAGCCTAAAAAAAACTATGCCTCCAAATAAGGTCAGCAAGGGTGGTTTTCACAAAAGGTTTGAGCCTATTACAACTCAAGAAATAAATTACTCCCCTTCGGTTCTTTTCAACTTCCATGAGGTAGGGTGCCTTGATTTTTGCCAAAAATTCCAGGAGGTCACAAATCACCCTCCCTTAACACAGTTGTTCGCCCTGAGGCTACAAGGAAAACATGTCCACCTAACAGGCCTTGATTTTGTTCTCACTCGTAGGTCAATGTCAAGGGCCACCAAGATTCCCTATCTCGGTGAGAAATGGTTCAAACAAGCCTACTTGAACCTAGACCATTACAAACCCTTCCTAAAACTAGAACATTAGGATGCTTGCCAAGCTATATTTCCTTTTTCTCACTTATTGAGCAGCTATGCCCCCCTCATGAGAGTTATCATGAAGTATTTCACATGTGAAGGGATATATTCCCGAGTTTATTCCTATCACATCAGGCTTCTCATGCATTTCACAAGAACTCTGTTATTAAATCTTCCTTTCTTCCTCTGCAAAAGCATAGACAAGATGTCCTCCCTTGTCCAAAAGAGGCCTCCTTTTCAGCAAAAAGCTAGTCTTTTCCATCATTCTCTCATAAAAATCATCATCCTTCACCAGCTTGAAAAGAAAGGAGTGTCTTGGGAGACTTTCATTTCTCATCTAGATTTTGCTACTGCCTCTTCATCTCATGGCCCATCTCATATATCCTCCTCACCCTCCACTCACTATGTATCTCCTTCATCGATTCAAACTACTCCTCAAAAGCAAGAATATCCTTTGATTGATAGTGAAAAAGAGTAGTCCTATGAAAGCAGGCATGAATTTAGTGATGATGAGGAACATAGGGACACTAATCAAAGTAGTGAGCATGAACCAAGTGATAAACCATAGAACAGTGACCATGAGTATACTAGTGATGGTGAAGAAATCTCACCAAAGGACAAGGAAGTCAGTGGCACTCAGCAAAGTAGTGAGGATGAAGGAAAAAGCAGCCCTAAGAAAAACAGTGAAAATGAACATAGGGACAGTCCACCCACAGCTAGTGATGATGAAGAACAAATTGAAGAGCAGCCAGCTAGTGAGGATGAAAAACAAACTGAAGAGCAGCAGGGTAGTGATGATGAAGAGCAAAGGGAAGATGTTCAAAGCAGTGATGAGGAACACCACATTCCTCAACAAATTCATGAAACCAATCAAAGGGATAGTGAAAAAAGTGCCTCCCAGCAAAGTAGTGACCATGGTGGCAGCCCACACACAGAGTCTAAGGAAAACAGTGAACAGGGTAGCAAATTAAGTGATGATGGAGGCAGCAGTGTAAAGGATCAAGTTGAACAAGTGCTAAAGATAAAACCTCCTCTCTCTTCTCCTCAACACAGCCAAGAGCATGTGCTAGTTTCCTCTCCTAGGCAAGCGGCCATGACTCTTTCTCCAAAATTGGTGAAGCCTAAAAACACCAAATCTGCAAAGAAGAAAATCACTCTAGTAGTGACTAGAAATTTCACTAGGGCACTAAGGAGTAGAGGCAAACTGCCTAAGAAGAGTATTGTTGAATTTCCAAATAGAAAAAGAGAAAATAAGTCTATCCAAAGCAAGGGCAAAGAAAAATTTGAATAGCAGGAGAGTAGTCATGAAAAGGAAAGAGATTTTGACATCATACAAATAGATAGTGATGCTGGAGATGATGAAGCTAGAATTCTTGAGTCACTTTTGAAAAACAGAGAAACCCATATCCATGACTTAGAAACTGATCTAGAAAGGTCAAAGGACCTCATACATTTTCTACAAATGCAAAATGAACAAATGAGTGGGAAAATGGAAATTTATGAAGCCCGAGCATTCAAATACCAAAGAGAAGTATAGAAAACACAAGTCAAGCTTGAAGAGTATATGGGCGAATTTGATGATATTGAGGAAGAGGAGCAGCCAGTAAGAAAAAGGCCTAAGACTATGGGTCTTAGGAAAGCTTTGGAGAAATAGAAGGAAGAAGAAACAGCCCTTGTTCGATCTTATCCTCTCACACAGTTGCTTGCCCAAGAGATAGAAAATGATAAAGAATCATGGCTTGAAAGAGTGAAAAAGCATTTGGAGGATAAATTATACAAAGAAAACAAATACTTGGGTTTGCAGAGGAAGATGACCGAGCACTACAAGAAATTGAATCAATTTTCTTGAAGAAAACTCAAATTTGCTCAAGAAAGTCTCAAAACTGCCCAAAGGAGGTGCCCGGTGCAAAAAGGGGAAAAAGACATATCTAGGCTTGAAATATTGGCTTCAGCTTCCTTGTATGCTTATAAGAACCCATAAGGGGTTTTCTCGCCAAAATTGAGCAAATTTTGACATGATCTTGTTTTTTGTGTTTTTTGACCCTAATTGCGCATTTTTCTAGGCGCTTCCATGTTTGCTAGGAGCATCCTCAGCTCATGAAAGTCATTTTTTTGGATGTATTAAATTTGGGGGCATCTACTCTCAAATTTGTAGATCCAAAGAAGGTGTTTTAGTCCCCCAAAGAGGCAAAAATCAGTCAAAATTCACCTTTCTGCCTCACATATCAGCAGATGAGACCCTCCTGGGTTTTTTTCCTCATTCCACTTTTTGACAGACTTCTAGGTATCAGTTTGATAAAAATAAAGTATTTCAAGAAACTAGACATCCCTGGGTTTCCAACGAGCTATCACGGGCCTCGTTTCGACATCGATAAGTCCCTCAAAAGTTATCTAAAAACATGCTTCTTTCTGCTGCTACGCTCCTGTAGCATTTTGGCTAAAAAAACAGTTTTCTGAATATGACCATATAAATGTGCGTTTAGCTATTTTTAACTCCATGTCAGAGATTTAAAGTCAATTTTCTTTCTATTGTTAGCTTAAATAGATATTTTTGAATATATTTTGCGCCTTGGGCTTTGCAAATCCTCAAGGACAAAATCAGATATTTGTATTAGGCCAATGGCCTTCTAGATGCCCTAGGAGGGTTTCTTTCTCTTTGGCATATATAATCAAAGAGAATTCATTGTAACTAGAGGCTGAACTTGATGTTATATAGCAATACATAGCATTACAAGCTTTAAAGAAATACTTTGTCTTATGAAGTGGATGATCTCTTGTTTGACTTGGATGGTGGAGGAGGATTGTTTGTAGGATTCCATGGCTTGGTGAATGGTATTGTGTTCCTTATCTGTTATGTTTCCTTAGTTTATCATACATGTTTTTCTGCTTCTTGCTTGTTGTAGGTCAGTAAAGAATAGATTTGAGATATGCCCGTGGAGGCACCTCAAATTTTTTGATTCATTACAGCTTAAATGTTTTCATCTTTCTTGGTTATGTCAAAGAATTCTTAATTTCTCTTTGGTACCCTAAGAACTATTTATCAATTTCATTAATGGTTATTATGTATGTTGTCTGGTATGATTCACGGTATGCCCTGCTTACTCATAGCTAATCAAAACTCCATTTCTGAAATCTCTCTCTGAACTATTGGTTGTCTTAGTTAAGTCAAAGAGGTCTTGTTTCGATCTTGCCCTTTGTCCATGCTCTGCAGTCTTATTTCAAATTTCTCAATAGCTCAAGATATGATGTTTAGGAGTTCCCTAGTCATAGACTGAGTTGTTTGTTTGTCTTGTTTTTTTTTCCCAAAATTCTGAAGGTGATTTTCCCAAATTTAGAGGGTCTTATACTTCTATGCATCACCTGATTGTTTATTTTCTGCATCTATCAGTTTGAGTTTCATTTATTGTGATTAATGGTTAGCCCTACCACATGAATGCTAGTTGTTTAACTATTTATGTTTAAAACCTCTTTGTCTCTCACAAACTTAGTGTTTATCTCATTTCACTTTCACCGAAATAATCCATTTACCTCGACCAAATCGGCCCTGCAGTAATACCTTGTCCACCATTTGAGACAGTCTCGACCTTTTCGACCCCATAGCCCAGTTGATTTAACAAAATTTTTATGTATTTATCCTTTAATCATTTCCCCCTCAAAAAACCTAAAACAAACCAAAACATACTTAACAACTAGCCTAAAATCTAATATACAGAACCAAACAAGTTTACATCCTTTGCATAATAGAGAGATCCCTCTCTGAGTCCAAGAAGGCTAGGTCTTAGGGCTCCAAAGCTTGCTCTGATGTTACCCTGTCATTTGGCTTGCCAATCTGCCAAATCACGGGACCCTAACAATCACAAAGAACTAATAAAACTCAACTGCAAATATTATATGTAATACTTGGATAAATGTAATAATTTGGTATTTGGTTAGTAATAACTAATTTTTCATTGGCTCATCATTTGTTTTGATCATAAAAAATCCTCCTATCTACAAAGCAGGAGACCCCCTTAAATTTATAAATCGTTTCTTTTTCTTGAGCATAAAACTGTTAATGATCGATGAAATCATATGTGATGAGTGATTTGAAATTGATTTTATGTTTAGTGTTAGTTTAGCATCATTTTAATAAATCTGAGATGAACTATTTTTGCTTAGTATTCATCTCATTAGTTCCATTGTTTTTTTTTTTTTTCAAGTCCCTTTTTGCACTAGATCCATATCAACAAATCTCATTGCTTCTTCAGTACCTCACCTTATTTGCATGAGGACATGCAAACCCTCGGGCATGGGGGATTGGTTTTTGGGACCTTTTGAGCATCTTAATTTCATTCTCTTCATCTTCCTTTATCCGATCAGATCAACACTCATCAATTTTAGCTCTTCCAAACTCCTAGACTTACTTTGTTTCATCTTCAGCTTCATACAACTTACATTCCAGCCTATGGTACAAATCAAAGTCCGTAAGGTATACTTGAGGTAAAACATGTTTAAAGGCTCTTTAACTCATTAAAATTTAAGGAAAGTCTATGATTAACCACTTCATATTTCTTCACTTTTATTAAACCGCCATTAAAATCCCATTTCCAAATCCATTACTGTATATTCTAGTCATACCATAAGAATGATTGTGGGACATGAATATGTATAGTGTCTTCTCCTTGTACATCATAAATCATTCAAAAAATCATCATCTAAAGGCTCTCAATAGAAGGATTATTTCATTGTTGTTTATCTAATAAAATAACCGCAAAGTGAATAAAGGTCTTACATAGTTTCCAAGTCCACATTCATACAAGCATTATCTTCATCGTCACCTTATATCATCCATCATCCCTTCCTAGTACATATTTTGTTTGCATGAGGGAATGAGAAGCATTAGGAATGGGGGAATGTTGGGCCCTAGATATGTTATCGGATTGGCTATCCAAATATTTAATTTACAAGCCATAATCATAGTTTTATAACATATTCTGTAACTATCATATTACCAGTTTTCACTCAATGAATTCATTTTACCTTATGGTTGGTTATTAATTATTTCTTGTATTTTTAATGATTAAATGAGTTTTTAATATGGTTTTATCAATGATAGTTTACTAATTTGGTTATGTGGCCAAGAAGCATGTTCCACTATGAAAATTTCGGTACTTAATTCTGCACTTGCACGAATGGAGGGAAAAAAGTCAAAATTATAAAATATGTTTTTATTTCTCAAATAATGGTAAATTAGGTGCTAAACAGGCTTAATATGTTGTTACATTCCTTGGAATATACCCATCTCACACGTGTGGGATCCTAGCACATGATTTAAGCTACAACCAAAAATAGGTAATAGCTTTGAAACTTCCCTTTTCTTCCTCGATTTATGTGCATATGGTGGTGAATATCAAGAATATGGAAAATGGGTTTTTGGAAAACATAGAAATTTACTTGGATCTAAAATTTTTTCCCAAAATTGAATATGGTTGCAAAGTTATATTAGGTTCTTCGAAAAAAATTGTACAAACTTTCCGCAAAACCTAGATTGGAAAAAGTATCTAAACAGTTATCTTTGGGCATGATTTACGTGGCCATGGAAGTGAATAAGGAAATTAAAATATATGGTTTTTTTTATAATATTACAAGTTAGGCTCCATTGAAACAACTCCTCAAAATAAATCAGGGTCAAGAAGATATGGCTGGTTCTTTAACACCAATTTGTATAAAATTACAAAAAAATCAGATATTGTATAAAGTTGTAAAATTGTTTCCTGAGTTTAGGGTATTGGATCTTATCCTTCCTCAATGGATTTTATGTATAAATAGAGCCTAAACAGGAAGATAAGAGAAGGGAGAGGACCCAGAGAGGAATTTTATCATCATTTTGAGTTGATCTTTTGTAATAGATTTGAACTTTTGTTTGTAAGTTGAAGTTGATATTCTAGTAATGAATATTTAATTCTTGAATCTTTGCGCATTATTCTGATCTAAGTTAGTTTCCAGGAACATTTCCAGGGCAGGAAGGGCCCCTCGACTCAGGTAATGTCTTGGATTTTATTCGTACAATAAAATGTTAGTCAAATTCGGTTTCTTTCCATGCATTTTGTTTGATATTTAGATTCATAAATCTCAATTTATATTAGAATTACATTTCATATCTGTTAGTATAGTAATTTAAACATGATTAAATTCAAATTGATTTTTCTCAGGCTTAAGAGTCAAACAAATTTAAAATTGGTTTCGTAACACGTTTTGGTATTCATAATTTTAATCTACGGAATTTTTGCACTTAATTTGGTACTAATATTCAGAATTACATAATTTCTGTACTTAATTTGGTACTTATTCATAATTTCAATTTCCATAATTTATGTACTTAATTCGGTACTAGGTTTTGTACTAGAACATGGTATTAAAAATATGTAATTTACATTTTAGGATTCTTTATTTGATTGGAGCTTTGCAGCTACTTGGTAAAATATTTCTACAACGAATAAGAACCTACAATATATCTATAAAACTACTTAGAATTTATTTATGATAGTTTTTTAATGCATTTCTTGTAGTTTATTGCCTTGTTTTCTTTACTTTCCTCACATGCTTTTTCTTTTAGTTGTCGGCATTTACTTTTATGCTGCATGTTTAATGGGTTTTCATCACTAGAGGATTATAGCCACTGAAGTCTCGAGACCTAGTAAGATACATAAATAAAACCACATGAACATTGTTTGTCAGTAATGAAAGATTCTGGTTTAGAACCTGATAAGTATTAGAGTCCCATAGTGCAATGCCAAGTAATAATCCTTAGTGATTGGCTCTTTATGGAGTTAGTTGTTAGCATATGTTATATTAGGCTCTAATCCTGCATTTATTTTTCTTTCATCTCAAAGCCTTACGATCCTAGGTTTGATAATTAAATGTTGAATTAGAATACATATAATTCCACCAACAGAGCTCTTATTTCCTAGTGAAAATATGCCCCTAAAAATATGAATTTATCCTATTTCCTTGCACAATTCCCAAGATAATTTCTCTGATTTATTCTCAAGCCTCTACACAAAAAATTTTGTACAATGAATAAATAGATATGTGTCTTCATTCAATCTCAATATCCAATTTGAATTGCATGACCTACTAGGGCTAAATTAAGTAGCTACAACTAGTTAACTGAGAGTTAGTTGAGTTAACAAAATTAAAACTACTCAATTAAACTCAAGAACTCAAGTTTATTTGTATTCTAGAACTAAAGATCAGTTAACTAACAGACACTAGAGTTTAATCCCACTAGATAGCTAAATTTTAGCTACCAACTAGTACAAAACTCACTGAAAGCCATCTAACTTGAATTAACTAACAATAAACTAGTGATAGGACACATCACACATGTAATTGATATCTAAATCAAATATCTAGGAAACTGAATTCAAATTAGCATCTTTGACTAATGCAAAATTCCAAGGATCCGTCCCTTCCTATAATTTCAACACCCCCTCTTAGTGAGGAATGGCTTCTTGGAAGAAACCTGTCCACCTGGATATGTCTTAAACTCTACCAAGTTCCTTGTTGTTTTAGTTGCTCCCTCTGAACTATAATGCTTTTCCACTTTATTTTGCAGAACCTGTTTTGAATACCCATTCTTTCCTATCATGCTTTGCTTGGCTTGAATTTCCCTATATTGGAAGTACATGATTGATTGGCTTCCTCCACTCACTCTGGGTTATGGTCCTCATCATCATCATCCTCCTCATCAACCTAACTACTAACTAGCTTAACTTGAAACCAATATATTAGATGAGGCTCCATCTTGAGAGCTTTGTCTCGCTCTTTCTCAACCACCACATATTTACTCTGGAAACTCTATGCCTTTCTTCTTAAGGTTTCACGTCCATCAACCTCCAATTTGTAGAGGCTCTCGATCCTGACCCCAATCTGCTTGACTTGTCCTGAACCAGAATGCTTGAGGTAGGCCTTCCCTTTCCTGAATACAACATCATGCCCTTTTTCTTCAATGGTTTCTACTGAGACAAAGTTTTTCTTCAATCCTGGGACATACATCACATTATTGAGATGGAGGAGGGAACCAGACTCCCTTTTAAATCTTACTATACCAACTCCTTTTCTCATGCAGTTTCCATCATCTCCAAGCTTGATACGGAATTTCATTTATTTCTCCTCCAAACTATTGAAGAAATATTTTTTTCCCGTCATATGGAATGAATCCCCTAAATAAATGTACCACGCACTACCTTGAACTGAGCTTGTCATGCAATCTATAAAATATAAATCCAATTCAAACTTAGAAGAGAGTGCTTCTCCTCCTGCTAATATTGCTTCTTGCTTGTTAGATTTTTTGTTTGGAAATTTTGTAGCATAATGTACAAATTAATGACAATGAAAACACTTGATCTTGCTAAGATCCTTCTTTTCCTTGCCTCCATTCTGAATAGAATCATTTTTTCCTTGGACCTTCTTACCCTTGGCCTTCTTCCATTTTCTAGCTAAAGAAAATTTCTCCTCCTCTTCTATCCCATATGAGACTCTATCTCTTATGCTCCTCCTTATCTCTTCCTGCACAAGATCTGATCAGAGTCTCTCCCAATCACAAATCTTATCTCTACCATTCACTACATCCTGGAAACTATGCCAAGATTTATGAAGCCCAAAATTATGAAGACTTGCAAGATATGTTGTTGGAAATATCTCTCTAACACCTCCAAGTTTATCCCTCACTTGAGAAAACCTAGATATAAATGTAACAATGGGATCATTCTTTCCCATTCAAATGTTCCTCAATTTTTCCTTCAAATCAAGTTTCCTGGCATCACTATTGATTTCAAAATGATCAATACGGGCCTTCCAAATTTGGAATTTTGTCTCCTTCCCATAAAATTTGGAACAATATGGTCTCTAACTCCTTCTAGGTTCATCCTCCTAGCTTTGATAATATCCTTCCTCCATTGAGTTAGATATTGTGCATCTGATGCAGGAGGCCTAGGAATATCAAGTTGATGTATTCAAAAACCCCATTATCATCTAAAAAATCCTTCGTTATATCCTTCCATGCACATAAATTTTATGTCCCTTTCATTGCATTATTTGTCCTCCTTCCATAAGTTGAAATGATTCCTACACTTGTAGAATTACTCCACTAACTAATCTCCTCTTCAATGTGCTTTGAATCTAATCAAGGAACTTGGTTTTATCTTATTTTCTACTATGATTCCGTGTATAAAATCCTTGAAGCCTTGAAAATTATAATGAGATCAAAGTGATAAAAAAGCACACAGTATTTCTCTACCAAAAATTTTGAAAAAAAAATAATAAAAACACAATCACACATAGAACACGCAATATATCTCGAGAACCCAACTGGAAAAAAATCGTACTTTCTTGTATTGAATCAAATAATCAATCCTATCTATTACATAGATTCATTTACTTCAAGCTTGAAGCTACTTGCAATATTGATCAACTCTCTACACAAGGCTTTCCCAACAATTTGGAAAATAAGGCCTGATAGGAGCTCTTATTTCCTAGCACAAATCTGCCCCTAAAATATAGGAATTTATCCTATTTCCTTGTGCAATTCCCAAGAACATTTCTATGTTTTCTTCTCAATCCTTTACACAAAAATCTGTGTATAATGAACAAATAGATATGTGCCTTCATTCAATCTAAATTGGCAATTTGAATTACATGACCTACTAGGGCTAAATTTAGTAGTTGCAACTAGTTAACTGAGACTCAGTTGAGTTTAAAAAAATTCAAAATACTCTACTCAACTCAAGAACTCAAGTGTATCTCTATTATAGAACTACAGATCAGTTAACTGACTTTCACTAGAGTTTAACTCCACTATATAGCTAAATTTTAGCTATCAACTAGTACACAACTCATTGAAAGCCATCTAACTTGAATTAACTAACAATAAACTAGTGATAAGTCACATCACACATGTTAATTGACAACTAACTCAAATGTCTATTAGAATGAATTTGAATTAGCATATTTGACTAAGGCATAAGTCAAATAATCCATTCCTTGCAACAATTTCAACACATAATGGAACACATATTTCATTAAAATTGGAAAATTTTTATTACATGAACATAATTAAAATTATTTGTTTTAGTCATTTTGTAATTCTAGTAGCACCATTTAATTTCAAATTTAATTAAATATGTGTTATATGGGCTTCGAGGATCATGAAATTGCAATCCCAATTGTTTGACTATCTCTATAACGATGAAATTTTCCTTTGATATTGAGTTGAATAGAGCATCAATATTTTTCTTCTTGACATGTATCTTTATATGAAAGTGTATAGTTATTTCCTTATGTTTATTTTTTTTAAGGCTACTTAGATTCACCTCATTCCACTGATGTACATATGATCTTCTCATCCATGTCCGAGCTTATTTCAACCTAGCTGCTCAAATCAATGGGCATGAGATTCTTATTATTTACATGTTTCTTTATGTTCTGTAGGTTAAGCTTTGGATGAAACTTCTATTAATTATATTTTGTATGATCATTAATGTTATAATGGTTGTAGTGATTGTTGGGATCTTTACACACGTGTTTTATGGTTATTGTATTTTTATCTTCCCCCCCTCTGCACTTCTTCTTCCTCTCCTTGAAAGAATCTTGTTTCTCCTACTTCAACCCATTTGATTTTCCTTTATTATGGCCTATCATGCACTATGCCCATACTCAAGTCATTTCCAACTATCTAGGCTTGAACAACATCAGTTGTTTCGAAAAATCGTTGTGTAGAACCCCAATATGCTTGAGGAGTATGTTTGGATTCATTGATGGAGATATGCATCATTATGAAGATCTTTCTAATTTTTTTAGTTTAATCACGTACACTCTACCCTTGTCTCTACCTAAAGTAATGCCACTAGATCCACTTTTCTTCTACATACCCAATAGGGTAAAGTTGTGACTTTCTGAGGGTTTTAAAATCCTACCACTTAGTCACTATAATATCTCCCTCCAACCTCAAGGTATTTTTGTGGCTTTCCCACCAGGTTAGGGAATGGTCCTCTAATTTCAGTAGAGAAAATGGAATATTTTGTTCTTCCTATATATAATTAACATTAAATAAACTTCTAATTATTACAACCAGTTATTTAATTTCATAGCATCAATCTCACATTTATATTTCTTGACATTGACCTTCACTTCCATTTTGAATAGGGACTTTGAATGGTTGATGGCACTTGAACTAGATTGTTCCTTTTAATTTTCTTTCTTAAATTCCCTGTTTGGTTCTTCCTAATTTGTATATTTCCCCTACGATTTGACATCCACATTAGAACCTCCACCTTCTCCAAATATCCTAAGCTTCTTGGCCAGGGCTACAATGAGGAGGATTGAACTACGATTTATATTTGAAACTTGTACTTCTAGGCACACAAACCTCTCCTTTGCGGGATCTTGAGGATTATTCACATATTCATCGACCATGACTAATATTTTGTGACTTTCAGTTTAACTGATATAGATCCCTTGGAACTCCCCACAATATTCCCAAAGAAACTTACTTTGATAGTAGCATGACTCGTAAACTTCCATGGATATTCCATTGGAAATTCATCACAACATATATACTAAAATGTATTAGAAAATCCAAAATATATACTGTGATGGTTTATTTATCCATATATTTTTGGATCTGTTAATTATTGTTTATTTCATATGCATACAAATTATAATTATGCAAAAAATAAAGAACAATGAAATAATAATCACAAACCTCAAATTGACAGATGATATAACCCAGGAAACCCTTTAGGGAGAAAACCTAGCTAGAAAGTGAGGTTACTTTGCTTTGTTTAGCTAAATGTAGAAATTTATATAACTGATATGTTATACATCCGAGATTCTCTTGATCACACATTATTTGACTTCATGCACAATACAGAATCTCTTCTATCATTGATCATTAATTGTAGAAATAAAAACAATGGCATGCACACATTAAAACCATAAACATTCACACATATGAACACAGTATTTTATGGGAAAATTTAAAGCTGAAAACCCCCAAATATCTGTATATTATATGTCATCGAGATCATGTAAAAATCATCATACAAAGCTCCTCACAAGCTCTCAGTACAATCTCCAATTGCTACACACTAATCAGGTCTGATCTAGAAAATCACATGCTCCAATCTTTGCCACCTGCTAGCCTGCCTCTAATATGCAATCACTGCTGAAGAATGGCTCTGAATGAAATTGAATTGGTCCAGCCTTGCTCACGCAATCCTCATTGGCATCTCCAACCACTGTGTGTTGCAAATCATGCAACACTATAGTCACAACTGATAGTCACACTACTCTTTCACCTACCTCTTCACTGGTCTCCACTGAAACTATCCATGCACTATAGTTAACGGATGTATTCTTTAGTTGATTAATGATTTAATAATTAGTGAATTAATTAATAATGAATTCACACCACTCTCACTAGTGTATCAATCAGTTAGACTATATACAACTAGCTCAACTATGTTTAACTCAGTTAAACTGAACACAACTCCACCAACTACCTCAATAACTCCACCAAAATTTGTCACATGAGTTCGAACTAAATTATCCATGCAATAGCTCCACTTAACCCTCAGGAATAGCGTAATTCCTTCTATCATCTCCTATGCCACATCTGTGCACTTAACTGAAGTGCTCCAAGAGAATAAGGTAATGTTTATAGTCCAAATATTATTAAGAGCTAATAATATTCGACATATCTATTTTTAGACTGGCAATCTAAAAATAGATTCTGCCCAATATGTCTAAAAAATAGAAGTCCATAGTTTTCCAACTCGACCAACCATCCACAAATAAATCTTGCAACTCATAGAATATGATCGACATGTCTAAAAATAGACTTGCTTCTCAAAAATATTCTCATGAGTTCCACTTAGTAAAGGAGACTTCATTCCACTAAGCTCATCATCTTGTTGCAATCTCAACATTCTCTCTCAAAAAGATAGGGATTTATCTCACCGATCCCGGCTCTCGTGGTATTCAAAATTTTTCTCCTAGTGAGCGCCTTCACAAGATATCAACATCCCGATCCTCCGTGGAATGTATGAAAGTAACATGATCTTCCGCCGCATACAATCCGAGGCATATACTAATTTCAATGTGTTTAGATCTATCATGAAATACCGGATTAACCGAGAGTTTAATGCAACCTCGATTATTTGAGAGCAATAGTATCACAAAAGAGGATTCGAATTAACCGAACAACTTGTACCGTGATCTTCCTCATCCATATAGCCTCACATGCAGCCAAACTCACTGCCATGTACTCGGCCTCCGCTGAACTGAGTGCCACGGATCTCTGCTTCCTGCTGTACCAAGAAACTGTTGTCGACCCGATACTGAAAATCCCTCCAGATGTGCTCTTTCTGTCCGTTGGGCTCCCTGCCCAATCTGCATCCGTGAAGCCACATAGCCTCACCTCATCCGATTGTCTGTACCACAATCCATATCCCGATGTGCCTCTGAGATATCTCAATACATGATTTCCCGTCTTCCAAAAGATCTTGGTAGGCTTAACCATAGATTGAGAAAGCTGGTTAACAACATAGCATATGTCGGTCGTGTGGCGACTAGATACATAAGCGAATTCCACCAACTCCGTCGGTAAACAAGTGGAAATCCACTACCCCCGCCAATGTAGCATCCTCTTCTCCATCCACCCAGAAGAGGAGTTTGGAGGTCAACAGGCTGTGCTAGAAATTGCATGTTGAACTTCTCTAGTATCTCCCGGGCATACTTGCCTTGAGACACAAACAATCCATCACTGTGCTGCCAAATTTCCAATCCTAGGAAATAATCAAGGAGGCCCAAGTCCTTCATCTCAAACTCCTTTGTAAGATTAGCCTTGCATGAGTGTATCACCAGTTCATCACCTATCAGAACCAAATCATCTACATAAAGTACAATGATCAGCAACTTACCCTCCACCACAATCTGGTATAGGTTAGGATCTGCCTCACTCTTGGAGAATCCAAGTCTAGTGAAATAACTGTCTATCCATGTGTACCAAGCACGAGGTGCTTGTTTCAACCCATACATCGCTCTCTTGAGCCTGCACACATGCGACTCGCTGCTGAAGATCTCGAAACCTTCGGGCTGCTCTATGTACACCTCCTCCTCAATGACTCCGTTGAGGAACGCAGTCTTCACATCCATCTGATGAATGTGCTACCCCATCTGCGCTGAGAGAGCAAGGATCGTCCGTATGGAAGAGTACCTTGCGACAGGTGCAAAGGTCTCCTCATAATCGATCCCCTTGATCTGTGAGAAGCCACGGGCGACAAATCTCACCTTGTACTTCTCCACACTCCCGTTAGCCGCCTGCTTCACTTTGTAGATCCATCTCGGAATCCACGACGATTTCCTTCCAGCCTTGGGACAATCTCCCATGCATTATTTCTGACACCGAATCATACTCTTCCACCATGGCATCTACCCATACGGGTGCTCCCAATGTACCTTCCTTGAAAGAGGATGGTTTCTTTAAAGGGATGAAACACACTGTGGAGAAATGTATCCAAGATACTCCACAGTGACCGTTCGTCTACGCTGTGATGTAGGAAGTTCCTAAAATATTCAGGACAAGATCTCGCCGCCTGCCTTCTGTGAGCTCCACCCTTCCGATGGCTGTTTCGCATAAGTGGTCTTTTCCACCATGAACTCCTCCTCTTGTGGCCTGACCCCACATCCTTCGAGGCTCATCCTTAGGAACTAATAGCTCCTCATCTGCATGCAAGTGTGGCTCCCTTTCAAGCGAACACTTCATGGCTTTCTCCTCCTGAAATTTGATATCCCGTCGCACAACAGTCTTGCGACTGTCTGGAAAATACACACGATAGTTGTGGGGCGTATCAGTGTACCCCACAAATATCCCAACCTCTGTGGTCGGATCCAGCTTCTTTCTGGCATCCTTCGTCACATGCATGTAGACAGGTGAGCCAAAAATCCTCAAATGAGAAATATCAGGCCTCTTGCCAGAAAACGCCTCCTCTGGTGTACTCATGCCAAGTATCTTGTGAGGACAACGGTTCTGCACATACACTGCAGTATTGCATGCCTCAGCCCACAAGTGAAGGGGTAGGCCCTGATCATGCAACATCACCATAAAAGACCCACGATCATTCTCAGTTCTTTCTCTCGCTCCACGACCCCATTCCGCTCGGTGGGTTATGAAACGCTATGAGCTCTCTTCGAATTCCTTCTGCGCTGCAAAATTCCTTGAATTCGCCAGAGATGAATTCACCACCATTGTCGCTCCTAAGAGCCTTCACCTGCTTCCCCGATTCTTTCTCAACCAGTGCCTTGAACTCATATAACTTTGAGTATGTCTCGCTCTTCTTCTGCATGAAGAAGATCCAGCACTTACGAGAAAAATCATCAACAAATATCACATAGTACCTGTGCTTTGCTGTCGAAGCTACTGAGAAAGGTCCACACACGTCTTTGTGAATTCTCTCAAGGATCGTTGTGGCGCGACTATCCTTCTCGTGAAAGGTGGCTTTCACAAATTTTCCCAAGGTACATCCCTTGCACTGATCTGACTGCGCAAGTGTACCTTTGGGAAGCCCAGTAGAAATCTGCTGCAAATTTTTCAAAGCACCATGATGAAGATGGCCCAATCTCCGTGACATAGCTTGCCCCTCACATCCCGACTCACCACTTTCTGCCTTGCCTAACATTGGGTTAAGTGTGCAGCCATCTACCCGCAATCGATAAAAGTTCTTAACTCCGAACCCCTATCCTCTCGGGTTACCAGTTGCCTTATCGCGTAGGAAAGCCTTTCCCTTTCTAAAGACAACATTATATCCCTTGTCTTCCAACATCAGCTACGTAGATAAGATTCTTCTTCAATCCTGGAACATGCATCACTTCCTTCAATACGAAGGGTTTACCAGACTCCATCTCAAAGGAAATGGTATCGATACCGGTCGCACTATATCTACCATCATCGCCCATCTCGATGTGCACTCCAAGATATTTCTCATCCAGATCAGTAAACAAATCTCGATCTCCTCTCATGTGAAAAGACGCACCACTGTCAAGAAACCACACTGAATCCAGAATAAGTACTTGAGACTAAGTATGCGATCAGCGAAAAAATCCAACAACCGCGAGGTTAAGGTCACTATGTATCCAGTTGTACCGCTTATTTTTCTTCTTTTGTGGACAATTAGTGGCGTAATGTCCGTGTTGGTGACAGTGAAAGCACTTCACCTTGGACATGTCCTGCTTCTTACCTTTCGCACCGGATTGAGAAGAATTATTCTTGCTCTTCCCCTTCCTTGCTTTAGTAGCCAAAGCGCAATTTTCTTCATCTAAGTTCTTTGATGAAGATCCATCCCTGGTACTTCGCCTTATCTCCTCTTGCACAAGATCCGACCAAAGTTTCTCCCATCCTGGCAATTTCTCCCGACCATTGACAGAGTCCTGATAGGAATGCCAACTCTTCGGAAGCCCAAGGAGATCCAAGCTCACCAAGTCCTCATCATCTACAGTCACCCCCACACTTCCCAGCTCATCCCTGCATTGGATGAATTTCGTGAGGTACTTGGGCATACTATCGCCTTTCTCCATTTTTATGTTCCCTGAAGACCAGCGCCAACTTCCTCCTCGTGCTCTTGTTAGGAATAGCTATGGGTGAGCTTTCCACATCAATAATGGAGAAGCCTTACCATGCAGGCTGGATACTATGTGATCCTTCATGCCCTCCAACAGAATCCTTCGACATTTTGCTGTCTTCTTTTGCCAAGCCTCAACTTGAGCAGCATCAGTAGGCTTTGGGACTTCAACATCTATGAACTCCTTCAACCCGTTGTCATCTAACACCACCTCCATCCCGTCCTTCCATGAAATATAATTCGAGCTGCCCTCAAGGGCATACTCCAATCGCAATCCGTTGAAAGACATCTCAACTTCGACACCAAGAAAACACTGCTGCAAATTTGAATTCCACCAGCACAAAACTCAACCGCTTCAATGTTTTGCAATTGCTCCAATGATCAATATCGCTCTGATACCATGTAGAAATTTATATAACTGATATGTTATACATCCGAGATTCTCCTGATCACACACTATTTGACTTCATGCACAATACATAATCTCTTCTACCATTGATCATTAATTGCGGAAATAAAATCAATTGCATGCACACATTAAAACCATAAACATTCACACATATGAACAAAATATTTTATGGGAAAGCTTAAAGCTGAAAACCCCCAACTATCTGTATATTATATGTCATAGAGATCATGTAACAATCATCATACAAAGCTCCTCACAAGCTCTCAATACAATCTCCAATTGCTACACACTAATCAAGTCCGATCTAGCAAATCTCATGCTCCAATCTCTGCCACCTGCTAGCCTGCCTCTACTGCGCAATCACTGCTGAAGAATGGCTCTGAATGAACTCAAATTGGTCCAGCCTTGCTCATGCAATCCTCATTGGCATCTCCAACCACTGTGTGTTGCAAATCATGCAACACTATAGTCACAACTGATAGTCACACTGCTCTTTCACCTACCTCTTCACTAGTCTCCACTGAAACTGTCCATGCACTGTAGTTAACTGATGTATTCTTTAGTTGATTAATGAGTTAATAATTAGTGAATTAATTAATAATTAATTCACATCACTCTCACTAGTGTATCAATCAGTTAGACTAGATACAACTAGCTCAACTATGTTTAACTCAGTTAAACTGAATACAACTCCACTAACTTCCTCAATCAACTCCACCAAACTCTGTCACATGAGTTCTAACTGAAGTATCCATGCAATAGCTCCACATACCCCTCAGGAATAGCGTAATTCCTTCTGTCAGCTCCTGTGCCACATCTGTGCACTTAACTGAAGTGCTCCAAGAGAATAAGATAATGTTTAGAGTCCAAATATTATTAAGAGCTAATAATATTCGACATATCTATTTTTAGACTGCAATCTAAAAATAGATTCCGCCCAATATGTCTAAAAATAGAAGTCCATCTATTTTTCCAACTTGACCAACCATCCACAAATAGCATCCTGCAACTCATAGAATATGATCGACATGTCTAATAATAGACATAGTCTAAAAATAGACTTGCGCCAAAAATAGCGTGTGGGCCCACTTAGTGAAGGTGACTTCTTTCCACTAAGCTCATCATCTTGTTGCAATCTCAACACTAAATGGGAAATGGATATAAATACAAATAATTGAGGCCTGTGGCCCATGGGCTACTACAATTCACAAAATATATATGTTTTTTCTATCCTTATCCTCTCTCATTTTCTCTACTCATCTATGGAAGAAACTACACTCAAATAAAATGGAATATTTTTCCTCCTAGAGGCCTAGTTATAACACAAGTCGATAGCCTACCAGTGGTTGAGTTTGACTCCTTCAAATCTTAACTAAAGTTACAATATTGGGTCTTCCATATTTTTCTTCATCATGATCATGTGGTTATGTCATTTTCCATGAATAATGGGGAATGATGTGACATCCTCTCGAATCATGGTGGTCAAAACAAGAAGGTCAACTTCTAGTTGGCATAACTTTTGCATACAAACTCCCGTTGAGGTGATTCTTGTTCCATTTGAAAGGAATTTGTGGGTAAAATATCTCTAAACAATGTGGTTCTTATGTGGAAATTTATTACCCCTAAAAAAGTCATTTGATATCTCAAACTGCTTCCAAAGGGCTTTAAACCCTAATTTACCAAACTAGGTCTCGTCGATAAAAATGGTTATGTGAGTCAATTCCTCCACTTTTTCCACTCTAAAAGCATGAATATGGATGAAAAATAATATGATGATCCAATCTAGATTAGTAACACTTCCTTATAAGATTTCATTCTTAGACTCCCTAACTCATGTCCTTGGTTGATAATTTCCTCATAATATACAGAATTGATCTTCGTTCACTTGTTTTATTTCCCTTTTCTTCATGATTCCTTCATTTACTCTTATTTTTCTATAATTAATTGAGATCCATTTATCTTAAGCTCAATCCATTTTTTCAAAACCTTTTTCCTTTTCTAGCTTCCTCCTAAACCTATGAGATCCAATATGTCATCAAAACTCATGAGATGTATATTATTCACTTTCTCTATGTTTTCCTTGATACCACAATCTACAATGTCTAACTTTAAACTTCACTCCATTCCATGCAATACCGCATATGCTCTAACCACCTTGCAATTCTCTTGCACAATCTAAAACTCTCTTGAAGCCTTGACCTCCAATGTGCCTATTTCCTTATTAATCACCAAATTTTATTCAAAGGTATTACTTGTGTTAGATCCATATCACTCCCGACCTCCAATAATGATCATTAGAATATCACAACTTACAACATCCTTAATTGAATTCTTTGCCCTTTTTGCTCCATTATCCAATATTACATGTCTAGAGCCCATTTAAATTTTCATTCATTTTTGTTATGATGTCACTTTAACTTGCAACCTCATTTACAACAAAATTATAAATGCTTTTGGACTCTCACCTCCTTTGGACAAGTCTGCCTTGTTAGTGTCAAAATTTGCATTCTGCCATCAGTGATCAAAATCACTCTTTTCATATTAATTTTAGGGGTCCCACTCAGAATATTTTTATCATTCCACTATGTCATGCAAAACATTCACTCACTAATGGTAGCCCTAGTCATAAAACCTCACTCTCCCTCAAAATTTCCTATTTTTCGGACCACCTTCATGTCTTTCTGAGCATAAAACAATCTTAAAAGCTCATTTCACTATGTGATTATGTCAGTCAAATTCAACCATGGAGTCAATCCATTCAAGGTCCCATTATGTCAACTAGGTTTGATTTTTCAAGTTAACACACCATTTCATCTCAATATGGTCAGCAAAGGTGTGAGAGTGACTCGAATAATACTTTCTCAATCATCTACAAAGGATTTATCAACATGTAATTATGATTCTTAAAGGTTGTAATTATGGTTTCAGAATTTGATTTTCAAACCAAAGTGTAATTTTATTTCAAAAAAAAGAGATGTAATTTATTTTTAATTTTTATGTAATTTTATGCTCATTATATGTAATAAGTTATGTCCCAAGCTACCAACTCAAATTTCATATGAAAAACTGAAGATAAGCAAAGTCAAAGTGAAAAATGCCAAACTCCAGCAACATCATCCTACAAATAAAGAAAAAGGGTAATCAACAATGTTATCAAAAGGTGAAATGAAACATTAGAAAAGTGGGATTTTAATCTAAATTCAAATTCACTCAAGTATTAAAGAATTATTGACATCATTTCAAACTCATTTGTCTCCTACAAACACCAAGCCAACACTCCAAGAGAGCGAAATTTCAAGTTTCTGGGCGAAATTAGCAAAAAACATATCATAGGGTGCATATCCTTCAAAGAGGGCACAAATCCTTCAAGCACTGTGCACAGCCTTCTGCGAGGGCACGCAGTATTAAGTGAGGGCACACAACCTTAAGGCACTGTGCATAGGTCCAGAAAGGCCAAAACTGTTTCAAATTTCTCCAAATTTTCCTCCAAAAATTCAGCAAATGTTTTTTCAACCTCCAACAAGTGAGTAAAGGTGTCTTCCATCAATTCTCTCCTCCTTCAAGTTCATTTGTTGGTGTTGTGAAATTTGTTTAAGATTTGGTGTTTAAAATCATTTAAAACCCTATTATCTCCCTCTTACACTCGCAATTCCTAATTTGCACTCCCCTACACCTTCATACCCTTCCTACATTGGAAAATACCCATTCCAAAAACCCTGTATTACATAATTCCCTTTCCCCTAAACCCTTTATCCCAATACCCTTAGCCCTAGGTGCTACATTTACCTAGGCTCCCAATCCCCAAATCCCCATCCTAAATCCCATTATACTACCACTCCTTATCCCCTCCCCAATTTCATACATCCCTAGCACCATCTCCTTCATTTTCCCTTTCCCATTCCTCATTTCTAAAACCATATTCCACATCATCACACTTCCCTATGGTTTTGATAAAAACACCAAGGCAGAAGAGGAAGAAAATAGAACATACGGTGAGGGAGAGGAAACAGAGGTGAGGAGGCCACATAAAGTGGGAAGAATACTCATACTTGAACCTACCAGCACTAGGGAACTCTTGGCTTCTCCAATGGTTGTGACATGCTTCAAACATGTTGGTTGCTATGAGTTCTGTGAGAAAATTCAGAGGGTCCAACACCATGCCATGTCAACCAGACTTTTCATATCTAGACTCCATGACAAGCAAGTTACTTTAGCTGGTGTCACCTTTACTATATCAACAGCTATCATTTCAGCTTCCACCAAGATCCCAAATTTTGGGGAGAAGTGGTTAAAAAAGTGTGATTTGGAGGAACAGTACTTTGAGCCTTTCCTAAAACTAGGATACAAGAATGAGATGTTCGGAAAAATATTGAGGGGGGGGGGGAATCATTATTTGCAATAATCACAACAATATTTTTCTTTTTCCCTTTACTGATTTCTATATGCGACTTTGATTAGAACAACCTGAGTATGTACGCGACTTTCCAGACAGAAACTATCATATACATAGATATCTTTATTGTTTAGATAAACATTCAGAAGCAATATTTAACCCAGATCATCAGTTATGCATTAGACAGTTAAGCAGTAAATAAGTGTCATAATAACATAATAAATCATCACACAAGAGCATCACACACGAACACCAAGATTTAATGTGGAAACCCAGTTCAGGAGAAAACCACCACTGTTGTCGTCTATATCTTCAATATTTATTATATGGAAAAATGCTTACAATATTGTACTGATGCAGACTCATATCAGTATGCAGGCATCTACCTACAGAAGGCTTCAACCTTCTCTCGTTCCCCAGCTACTATTGGAAGGGAGCTCCAACACCCTGATCTCGTTTACCAGCATCTACTCGAAGGGAGCTCCAACCCCCTGATCGGAACACTAGCTTCTACTGGAAGGAAGATTCTACTTCCACACTGAAGGATTTAACCCTCAGGCCCACTACAGACCACGTTTCATAAATTTTCACATTGGATCCAACATCTTCAACTCAACTCAACATAAAAACCAATGCACATAAACTTAACCCAAACTTCAAACAGAAAAGTGAGATCACTATAACCAAAACACAGTAATAAACCCAAATTTCATAATCAACATTCAGAAACAGTTTCAACCCTAATCATTCATTATCTTAAATGAGATGCTACTTCCCTTTACTGAACCTGTGTATATACGCACTTTCCTGCACACCAACCTGTGGATAGATCTGTGAATATTGAGTTTCTGAAGATTGATCAGTCTTAGAAACAGATATGAGTCTTTCAGTCATATATTTTTTTAGATTTGCAGAACCCTTATTCAATCAACATCCTTAATCATACTTAACCATTCCTTGATAAGATTTGTACATATTCAACTTAGCAACATATACAAAATTCAAGCAACCCGGATCTATATGAAGACTTCATTAAAAGACAACAGAAATATAACAGCAGAAAACATATAACCTCTCCATCAAGCTTCAAAATCCCTTATCTTTCATACGTGCTTTCTCTGAACCAAACCCGCGTGTATACGCGCTTTCACCGTGACGAACCAACGTATAGATCTGAAAATATAGATTCTGCAGAAAGATTTAGATCTATAGACTTACCCAGATTTCTTCACTTCACCTCAGCAAACATGCGCCAGATCAAAGATCAAACCATTTCTCCAATAGATCAAGTAAGTACATGGTCATTTCAGGTCTAGATATCCTGATCCATTATTGTGTCCATGAGTGCACCATGATTTCATGTCTACTAATAAATAGAACCCATTTCATGCAAATATACTTTAGAGAGAAGTATTCAGTTTAAACCCTTACTCATGCACACTCTTGCACTATGATATTCTTCTCCTTATATAGGTTTATCCTTTATCAATAACATGATCCAAAATCACACAAGTGCCGATGGTATTCTTCTGTGGAAAAAATAGACGATACCGCGCTCAATATTGTGGGCTAAAACCATGGTAATGCCCCCTGGTATTATAATTTTATAGCGAAAAAGGCATACATGACTTGGATCGTTCTTGTCAGCGTGTATACGTGAGTTGGCCTATACTAACCCGCGTATATAACCCTCAATTATGAATATTAACCATCTTATCTTGGACTTGACACATTTCTTTTGTTAGACCTTTTGCAAACTATTGTGCTTCTCCATAAGACATATACTTCAATATTTTCAAGAGATTTTCTATCAAGGACAACAAAAGGCATACGCGACTTGGATCATTCTTGTCCGCGTGCATACGTGACTTGGCCTGACTAACCTGCATATAGAACCCTCAATTATGAATATTAACCATATTCTATTGGACTTGACACATTTCTTCTGTTAGACCTTTTGCAAACTACTGTGCTTCTCTAGAAGACATATACTTCAATATTTGCAAGAGAGTTTCCATCAAGGACAACATATGCAGCCATAAGAATCATATTGCCAACAATCTCCCCCTTTGGACTATAGGGAAAAATAATAAGAGGGGGGGGGGGGGGGTGGGTGAATCACTATTTATAATTTACTATAAAATTTTACTTTTATTTGTTGATTTCTATATGCGACTTTAATGAACCCAACTTGTGTATACACGCGACTATCTTTAATGAAACTTACGTATGTCCAGAGATCTTATTATGCAAATAAATCTTTACTTAGATCAATGCATCATTCATTCATCATATGTTTAGTAAGCAGTAATCATGTGTAATAAGAATAGAATAAATATTCACACATAAGAAACACACATGAACACCAAGATTTAAGGTGGAAACCCAAGTCGGGAGAAAACCACTGTTGTTTTCATCTTTGTCTTCATCATTTATTATAAATAAAATTTCTTACAATCTTGT
This sequence comes from Pinus albicaulis, assembly GCA_034641835.2. Classification (NCBI taxonomy): domain Eukaryota; kingdom Viridiplantae; phylum Streptophyta; class Pinopsida; order Pinales; family Pinaceae; genus Pinus; species Pinus albicaulis. The sequence continues at coordinate 242,748,006 of CM076571.1, forward strand.
ACTGATGAAAAATTATATCAGTACGCAGGCATCTACCTGCAAAAGGCTACAACCTTCTCTCATTCTCCAGCTATTACTGGAAGGGAGCTCCAACCCCCTGATCTCGTTTACCAGCCTCTACTGGAAGGGAGCTACAACCCCTTGATCATAACACCAGCTTCTACTGGCAGGAAGCTTCTACTTCCATACTGAAGGCTTCAACCCTTAGACCCACTGCAGACAACGTTTCATCAATTTTCATACTGGATCCCACAACTTCAACGCAACTCATCATAAAGATCAAAACCAATAAAATCAACCCAAACTTCAATTAGAATAGAGATATCATTGTAACTAGATTACAGTAATAAACAAGATTTCAGAATCATCATGCAGAATCAATCTCAACCCTGATCATTCATTATCTTAAAATTCATACACTAGTTCACTTTATTGAACCCTCATTTATACGAGATTTCCTTCACACCAACCTATGTATAGATCTGAGAATACTGAATTTCCAGAAAATGATCAGTCTCAAAACTAGATCTAATGCTTTCAGTCAGATATATTTTCAGATTTGTAGAACCCTTATTTAGTCAGCATCATTAATCACTCATTGATCAAATTTATACATATTCAACTTAGCAGCATATACAGTATTCAAACAACCCAGATCTACATGAAGACTTCATTGACAGACAATAGAAATATAACAGTAATAAATAGATAACCTCTTCAGCAAGCTTCAGAAAACCTTGACTTCCATATGCCCTTTAATTGAGACAAAGTTGTGTATATACGCGTTCTCACTGAGAAGAACTAGCGTATAGATCTGTAAATATTAATTTTGCAGAATGATTCAGATCTATAGACTTACCCAGATTTCTTCACTTCACTTCAGCAAACATGTGCTAGGTCATAGATCTAATCATCTCATAAATAGATAACGCAAGTACATAGTCATTTCAGTTCTAGAGATCCTGATCCATCATTGTATCCAAGGGTGCATCATAGATTCAGATCCACCATTAAAATAAATTCCATCCCATGCAGATATACTTCAGAGAGAAGTATTTAGTCATAGCCCTTACACATGCACACATTTGCACTATGATCTTCTTCTTCTTATATAGATTTAGCATTTCCTAATACCATGATCCAAAACCACACAAGTGGCAATGGTATTCTTGGACAGAATCAAACATATGGCACAACACTCAATATTGTGGGCTAAAACCATGGTAATGCCCCCATGGTATTATAAATTTAGAGCGCAAAAGGCATACACGACTTGGATCATTCTTGTCCGTGTGTATACGCGACTAGGCCTGTACTAAAATGCGTGTAGAACCTTCAAGTATGAGTATTAACCAACTTCTACTATACTATACAAATTTCTTCTGTTTGACCTTCTGTAAACTACTATGCTTCTCCAGAAGACATATAATCCATTATTTTCTAGAAAGTTGCCATCAAGGACAATATATTAAGACATAAGAATCATATTTCCAACATGGAATTGATGGAAACCATGTTGATGTTTGATCACCACAACCTATAGATACATGAAACATTATTCAAACACCAAATACTCTCCCCCTTTGACATCAAGAGCAAAGGGTGGACATTTTTCTCCCCCTGAGCACATGCGGAAGATTCAGATTTTCAATGACTCTTTAACACAACAGAGTATGACCTTTCCTATCACCAAGGACACAAAATTACATCAAGGATCCAGCTGAGTGGATTTACATATTGACTCAACTACCCAACCAAGCGGGTTTACAAATTTTTACTAAACTACCCAACCAAGTGGGTTTATAAATTTGAACAAGTCCTTACATGACTGAATATAAAATTTTACATCAGAGATCTCAACATAACATTTTTCATCAAATAACAGATATGGCTTTGCATGATCAAGACCAAGTAATCTCAAACAGGAGATCATAACACAACAAATATTCATAATGCCAACATAGCATCCTCTTCAGCAAAGAAAATGCTCCCCCTAAACATGTGCATCCTGAACACCTTCAACAACCAATTCATCAAATAATCTTCATCAAAGAGATAAATATCAAATAGAGGTAATATAATATGAATACCATAACATCATAGTTTTACCCATCAACACCATAGACTGTTTAGAAAGCTAACCGATAGATTTTATGTTAGAAAAACCCATATAGAGCTTTATTTAGAGAAACTCATGTGTATACGCAACTCGCCTTCATGAAACCAGCGTACTGAATTTAATCTTCTGAAATTAAGCAGATTTGATAAGTGAGGCAGAGACAATCCCCAACTTCTTTCTGAGATATTTGAATGCCTCCTTGGGAAGAGGTTTAATAAATATATCAACAACTTTTTCAATGGAGGGAACATACTCTAATTTGACCTTTTTTTCAAGCACTTGTTCACGTAAGAAGTGATACTTGATAGGAATGTGCTTGGTCTTGGAATGCATAACATGATTTTTTTAGATGTTGATGGCACTTGTATTGTCACATCGGATGGAGATGGGAGGTGAACATTTGATTTTAATGTCTTGTAATGTCTGCATCATTGAAATAAGTTATGTGCAACATGATGCGATAGCCACATATTCTGCTTCTGTTGTAGATAAGGCAATAGAACTTTGTTTCTTCCTGAACCAAGATACTAATCGGGGCCCCTTATAGAATGCACCACCACTAGTGATTTTTCGATTATCAACATTTCCAGCCCATTCCGCATCTGTGTAAGAATGAAGAGTGAGGTCAGCATTCTTTGGATACCATAGACCAAAGTCTTGAGTCCCTTGTAGATATTTGAATATTCTTTTTATAGCCTGAACGTGTGACTCTTTTGGATTAGCTTGGAATCGCCCAACAATCCCAACTACATGCATAATGTATGGTCTTGTTCCAGTTAGATAAATAGACTTCCAATCATATATCTATACTCTGGTTGATTCACCATGGGAGAATTATCATGAGAACTAAGATTACATCCAGATACCATTGGAGTACTTACAGGTTTGCAGTCTTCCATCCCATACTTCTTCATAATTTTCTTGAGATATTTTTCTTGTGATAGAAATATGCCATATGTTGCTTGTTGCACTTGTAATCCAAGAAAATATGTTAGTTCCCCAAGTAATGACATTTCCAATTCTTGCTGTATAACAAAAGAAAATTTCTGACTCGTGGACTCTTCATTACTTCCAAAAATGATATCATCAACATACACAACAATAATTAACAACTTATTATTCTCAAATTTTGTGTATAAGTTACTATCAGTGGATCCTTTTGTTAAACCTTGTTGTTGAATATATTTGTCAATTTGATAGTACCATGCTTGAGGAACTTGTTTGAGACCATATAGAGCCTTTTTAAGTTTGCAAACAAGTTTTTCATCATTTCCCACAATGAATCCTTCCGGTTGTTCTATATAAACTTCTTCTTCTAGATCACCGTTGAGGAAATAATATATTACATTTATTTGATAAACTTTGAATTGTCGAAAACTTGAAAAAGAAAGAAACATTCTTATGGCTTCAAGTCTGGCTACAGGTGAAAATATTTCTTCAAAGTTTATAACTTCTTGTTGAGCATATCCTTTAAAAACAAGTCTAGCTTTGTTTATAATAACATCTCCATTTTAATTTAACTTGTTTTTGAATATCCATTTTGTTCCAATAACATTTTTATCATGAGGTCTTGCAACCAATTCCCAAGTATGATTATTTTCAATTTGATTAAGTTCTTCATTCATGGCTTGAATCCAACATTCATCTTTACTAGCTTTATTTACATTTTGTGGTTCAATAGTGGATAAGAATGCTAGATAGCTAGGGGATCCTACAAGAGTTCTTGTTTTGACACCTGATCCCTTTTCTCCCAATATTTGAGATTCTGGATAATTCTTTTGAACATACTTGGATGGAGCCTTTTCTGATATATCTTCTTCCGGTGCTTCATTGGGTTCTCCTTCTATATTATTTTTATTTGATGAGGGATATATATCATCATCATCTTCATTCATTGTTGGTATTTCCCTTCTAGGAATTGTGAGAGACTCATCAATTACAACATCAATACATTGACCAATCTTTCGAAGTATTTTATTGTAACATTTATATGCTTTACTTCTAGAAGATAACCAAGAAATATTCCTTCATCTGCTTTAGGCTCAAACTTACCAAGTTTTTCATCATTGTTCTTGATAAAAAAAATTCTTCGAAAACTCTAAAATGATTCACAGTGGGAAGATTACCATACCAGATCTCATAAGGAGTTTTATCACTGTTCACACAAATTTTATCCTTGTTGAGAATATTTTTTGTCATATTGGGAGTTCCAGATTCATCAAGCACAGCACGAGCCAGTTGTTGAACTATTCTATTCATTCTTTCTGACACACCATTTTGTTGTGGAGTTTCAGCTACAAAAAACTACCTTTTTATGCCATATTGTTCACAAAAAATAAAGAATTCATCTGATAAGTATTCTTCTCCTCGATCAGATCTAAGACATTTGATTTTTAGATCTAATTCATTTTCAACCAAAGCTTTGAAGATCTTAAAATTTTAAAATGCTTCATCTTTATGTTTCAATAAACCGATCCAACACATTCTAGAAAAGTCATCAATAAATATAATATAGTATTGTTCTCCATGAGGTTAATTTTTCCTTACGGGACCACATAGATCAGTATGGATAAGTTCAAGAGGCTTACTTGCTAATCCTTCTTTGGCATTGAATTTCACCCTAGTTTCCTTACCAAATTGGCATGATTTGCATATGGTACTTTCAGGCAGAGTGATGTTGGGTAGATCACGAACAACTTTGAGTCTACTAGATTTTCTTATTTGGGAGAAGCTCAAATGTCCCAATCTTCCGTGCCATAACCAATTTTTTGTAGATTTACCTAATAGCATTACTCTTGGCCACCTTTCAATGTATATAGATTTCTTGGTGATCTAGTTCCTTTTATGAAGGTTTTTCCTGTGTCAAGTTCACGAACTACACATTCTTTTGAACTAAAGATAACTTCATTTCCTTGATCACACATTTGACTCACACTCAAAAAGTTATGCTTTAATCCATCCACATACATAACATTGTTAGCTTTCACCTTTTCTTTTAGAAAAATAGAACCTTTATCCTTAATGACAATAGGAGAGTCATTTCCAAATGTAACATTCTTTTCCTTCTCTAATGCATTGTATGAAAGGAGTTTATTTTTGTCACCTGTCATGTGTTTTGAGCACCGCTATCAATGTACCATTGATTTTCTTCCCCTTCTGCAAACAAATTTATGCCACATCTTTCAACCTGTAAGTCCTTCTTTCTCCATACCTTGGAGTTTGAGGGTATATGCTCATTTAGCTGAAGTTTTCTCCTGCATTGAGATTCTTCATGACCAAATTTATTGCAATAAGAACCTTCAATTTTATCTTGAAGAGGAGAAAAGTTGTTATAAGTATTCTTCTTTATTCAAGTCTCATTTATTTGCTTTATTGCTTCTCTGGTCATGATGGTTTTGTATGCAACACATTGAGTAGCTTTATGACCAAAGTTATGACATGAGAAACATTGTCCATTAAAGAAGAAATTTTTACGAACATGAAACCTTCTATTGATGTTTACCTGTCGATTGATACTTCTGTTATTGTTTATCCTTGAATTGAAGTGGTCATGCTTTACCTAGGCATTCTCTTTGTTCTTTTCATGAGTGATGAAATATAGTTGGTTGGCTTTAGCTGCATTTAGATAGCTTGGTGCTGAAGATTGAAAAGATTATCTGATATATCCAAGACCTGTCTTTACAAGAGGAGAGCTTTGAACCTTGATAATTTCATCTAATGTTTCAGATCCCTTAGAAAATCTAATATTTAAGGTTTTCACTTTCTCAATTTCCTTACTTAGACTTACTATTTCACATTCTAATTTCTGATTGTACTTCTCCTTTTCTATAAGCTGATTCTTTAGAGTATCTATGGCTATTTTATTTTCTTCCAAACATACTTTGAGTTGATTGATTTCTTCAAAAAAATCATTTTCTCCTCAAGCATCCATAGATGTATAGTTAGTCTCACTAGTGTTCTTTTCAAATTCCATGAGTAGTCTAATATATTGATCAGATTCTCCTTCTTCACTATTTGATAGACCATCACTATCTTCATGAGTATAATAACTTTTTCTATTGATGAAACATTTCTTATTTCCTTTTGCCAATTCCTTTCCCTTTTCATGATTATCTTTATGACGACATTTGGCAGCATTATGACCAACTCTTCCACTAGAAAAACATTTGAAAGGAAGCTTACCTCTAAACCCCCCAGTGCCAACTTGTAGTTTATTTAAAAAATTTATCTCATCTTTTTCTGAAACATACCCTGATCCTTCATGTTCTTCCATTTCCTTGCCTTTTGCAGCAGCTCTAGAAACGACTTCTTTGGCTTCAGATGGACCTCCATTTCTCATTACACATAGAGTTAGGATCCCATGAAGTTGAACAACAGTAAGAGCTTGTTGATCCTGCTTCTCTTCAATAACAGATAATTTTGAATCGAATTCAAGATTTAGAGATCTCAAAACTTTTTCTGCAAGAGTGGTGTCAGTTATGGTTTCACCAAGATTTCTCATACGGTTTACAATATCATCTAGACGTAAAAAGAAACTAGCGATGCTTTCATCATTATGCATTTTGAGTTTTTCATATTGAATTCTGAGAGTTTCGAGTTTAGCGCTTTTTACCTTGGCATCACCTTCATAGCTCAGAATGATTTTGTCCCATATCTCCTTTGTTGTATTTACCTACATAACTTTGACAAATTTTGATTCAGTCAGACTCCCCAATAAATCATTGACATTTTTTTCATTGGTTTCATAGTTTTCCCTTGCTGCTAGAACTGAGGTTGGATATTGGTAACCGCCTTCAACTATAGCCCATACATCTACTCCAAGAGACTGAATATAGGATCTTGTCCTGGTCTTCCAGAAGATTAAATTGTTTCCATTGAAGAGTGGAGGTTTGATAGATGTTGTCCCATCTTGATTGCTCATTTTAGATGATCTTCCTTCTAGCGATTAAGATTCTATAGAAGGACCTGCTTTGATACCAATTGTCGGGAAAAATAATAAGAGGGGGGAGGGGGGGTGAGGGGTGGGGTGAATCAGTATTTGCAATAATCACAACAATATTTTTCTTTTTCCCTTTAATGATTTTTATACGGGACTTTGATTAGAACAACCAAGGTATGTACGTGACTTTCCAAATAGAAACTAGCGTATACACATATATATTTATTGTTTAGATAAACATTCAGAAGAAATATTTAACCCAGACCATCAGTTATGCATCAGATAGTTAAGCAGTAAATAAGTGTCGTAGTAACAAAATAAATCATCACACAAGAGAATCACACATGAACACCGAGATTTAATGTGGAAACCCAATTCGGGAGAAAACCACCGTTGTTGTCGTCTCTATCTTCAATATTTATTTTATGGAAAAATTCTTACAATATTGTACTGATGCAGACTCATATTAGTACGCAGACATCTACCTGCAGAAGGTTGCAACCTTCTCTCATTCTCTAGCTACTACTAGAAGGGAGCTCCAACCCCTTGATCTCGTTTACCAGCCTCTACTGGAAGGGAGCTCAAACCCCCTGATCAGAACACCAACTTCTACTGGCAGGAAGCTTCTACTTCCACATTGAAGGTTTCAACCCTCAGAACCACTACAGGCCACGTTTCATAAATTTTCACACTGGATCCAAAAGCTTCAACTCAACTTAGCTTAAAGACCAACACACAAAAACTTAACCCAAACTTCAAACAGAACAGTGAGATCATTGTAACCAAAACACAGAAATAAACCAAGATTTCCGAATCAACATTCAGAAATAGTTTCAACCATAATCATTCATTATCTTAAATTCATACGCTACTTCCATTTACTAAACCTGCATATATACGCGCTTTCCTGCACACCAACCTGCGTATAGATCTGTGAATACTGAGTTTCCAGAGATTGATCAATCTTAGAAATAGATCTGAGTCTTTCAGTCATATATTTTTTTAGATTTGCAGAACCCTTATTCAGTTAGAATCATTAATAATACTTAATCATTCATTGATAATATTTGCACATATTCAACTTAGCAACATATACAGTATTCGAACAACCCAGATCTATATGAAGACTTCATTGACGGACAACAGAAATATAACAACAAAAAACAGATAACCTCTCCATCAAGCTTCAGAAACCCTTGTCTTTCATACGCACTTTCTCTAAACCAAACACGTGTGTATACGCGCTTTCACTGCGATGAACCAGCGTATAGATCTAAAAATATAGATTCTACAGAAAGATTCAAATCTATAGACTTACCTAGATTTCTTCACTTCACCTCAGCAAACATGTGCCAGATCACAGATCAAACTATTTTTCCAATAGATCAAGTAAGTACATGGTCATTTCAGGTCTAGAGATCCTGATCCATTATTGTGTCCATGAGTGCACCATGATTTCAAATCTACTAATAAATAGAACCCATTTCATGCAGATACACTTCAGAGAGAAGTCTTTAGTTAAAACCCTTACTCATGCACACTCTTACACTATGATCTTCTTGTCCTTATATAGGTTTATACTTTATTAATACCATGATCCAAAACCACACGTGTTGATGGTATTCTTGTACGGAAACAAATAGACGACACTGCGTTCAATATTGTGGGCTAAAACCAGGGTAATGCCCCCTGGTATTATAATTTTAGAGTGCAAAAGGCATACACGACTTGGATCATTCTTGTCTGCATGTATACGCAACTTGGCCTATACTAACCTGCGTATATAACCCTCAATTATGAATATTAACCATCTTCTGCTGGACTTGACACATTTCTTCTGTTATACCTTTTGCAAACTATCATTCTTCTCCAGAAGACATATACTTCAATATTTGCAAGAGAGTTGCCATCAAGGACAACAAAAGGCATACATGACTTGGATCATTCTTGTTTGCGTGTATACACGAATTGGCCTGTACTAACCCGCGTATAGAACCCTCAATTATGAATATTAACCATCTTTTGTTGGACTTGACACATTTCTTCTGTTAGACCTTCTGCAAACTATTGTGCTTCTCCAGAAGACTTATACTTCAATATATGTAAGAGAGTTTCCATCAAAGACAACATATGCAACCATAAGAATCATATTTCCAACATGAGAAAAATAGGTTCTTTCCTTTTTCTTACCTCCAGGACATATATGCACCAATGATGAAGATAATCATGAAATACTTTTCATGTGAAGGTAGATTTTCAAGACTTTATACTTATCATATCTGCCTCTTAATGCATTTCGCTAGGGTAAGGATGCTTAACATACCCTACTACCTTTTCCGGAGTATAGATAAGATGACATTTATTGTCAAGAAAAGGGAGTATGAACATCAAATGAGAAATATTTTCCATCATTCTCTCATTAAAATCATAGTCTTATATCATCTCAATGAACTAAACATTGCATGGAGTACCTTCATAGCCAATGAGCCTAATAGGGCTAGTATCGTTGAGGTTGAGCCATTTCCAAAAACCTATCAGAGAGGTCACAGGCATGTGTTTGCTCCACACATGGTGGAAGGGGCCATGCCTTCTACATCAACAAAGCAGATGGAAAAAGGCAAAGAAAAGGTGATTGAGGCAGAAATTTAGATAAAGGTTAGACATGATGAAAACCTCCATGAGATTGAGCATGATTTTGAGCTTGTTGACCTAGATGAGGATGAAGATGATAAAATCACTAGTGTAGTCATCAAGGGAAAGGATGTCAAGATTAGAGAGCTCGAGACTAATCTTGAAAGGGCCAAGTTTGTCATAAACTTCCTTGAGTTGGAGAATCAGCAGTTGAAAACAAAACATACCATTGATAAGGTCAAATTCATCACTGCTCAAAGGGAGGCAGAAAAGGCCAAAATTATGCTAGATGAGACACTTGAAAAGTATGGTTTGCTTGATGAACAATATGAACAAGCACCAAGAAAGATACCTAGAACTAGAGGGTTGAAAAGAGCTCTAGCTCTAGGAAAACAAAAAGAGGTTGAGTTTGCTGATCAGCTAACTCTAAATGAGCAGCTTGCAATGGTGATCAATGAAAATAGGGAGCCATGGCTTGATAGAGCCAATCATCATTTGGAGAAGCTTTTGGCAAATGCTAATAGAGATAATGACCTATTAAGGAGGAAGGTCACGCATCATGCTCAAAAGGAGAAAATTGCAATAGCCAAGCTCAAAAGAGCCAATGCAAAGATTGAGGCATTGACCATGCTGGAGGAGAAAAGAAAGTTAGACATACTTGCAGAGGCTTCACTCCAAGCCTAGCCACCTCACCAGCACTCTCTCCACCAATTTTGCTGCATTTTGAAACATTTTTTCAAAATCTATGTTTTTCTGAGTTTCTCTGAACAAGGACATATCAGAAATTAGGTCATATGCGCAGCACCCTAGGCGTCACACAAATGTTTGGGGCACTTTTTGAGGAAAATGAGACCACCAATGGATTCCTAAGGATAAATGAATTCCATAAAACCACTTTTCCATCTTTGATTTGTAGATTTGACAGGTGAAAAGGAAAAAAAAACTAGCTAAAAATCACACTTCTGCCCTATTTTGGCCTAGGCACTGCGCATAGAGCAGTCTTGGGCGAATGAAATTTTGAGGGGTCAAATCAGCTTCATTTTGAAAACTAGAGACATGTTCAGAAAGAAGACTTGAGGGAATTTCCAACAAGCCAACTTGGGCCTGATTTGGACACCTACAAGTCAGCCAAAATCAGCCTTGAAGAGGAAGGGTGCATATGACAGAAAAATATGACCATTTGCTAATATTTTTGGTCTTTCACTGTAATTTTTGACTTTATCTCAGAAATTGATCTTTTTACCTCTGTCATTCAGCATAGTAATTGTAATTATGCTATGGATAAGTTACCTAGGGTTAGATTCATCAGGTAAAATTTGTCATTAATTCAAATGAATCAGCTTGAATGTAATTAGGAATGAGTCACTTGGACCATCCTACACTTCAGCTTTCAGTTTAGAATTTTGTGGATCTCTTCCTTGCCTCATGGATTCGACCCCTGAGGATGAGTGAATGTTGTTTTGATGTCTATTTGGTCCCTTTCTTCACGCTAAGCAAGAGTTGGAATCAGTTTGGATGCTAATGTATTGATCAAGGAACTATTGTGCTCAGTTTGGCCTGTTAATAAAGAAGAGTTGTAGCTGTTTTTTGGGATACATGTGGTATGATGTTTATCATTGTTTTTTCTCCAGTTTCATATGTTATAATGTGTTGTTTTCATGTTCATTACATCTCTATTGTATGATATCTTTCAAGTTGATAGGCAGAACACATGCTTGCTCATGCTCTGTTTAGGGGAAGTTATCATAATTTGTCCATTTTCCTCTGTTTAGGAAGAATACATCTTCCATGCTCTTCCTAGCTTCTCATCAGTCTTAAAATCATCTCATCACAATCATCTTAAAGTGATAAGCCTTATGCCTACCTTGCCCCATTGAATCTCTGAAACCCTATCTCATTTTCCCTGACCTAGCTCCCTTGACCATACTTACATCCAGCAGCCCGACCAAAATCAATTATCAAAACCCCTGAACTCATACCTAGCCTAAAATCCTAATCCATTCAGCCTGCTAGGCAATGTTTTGTGGAGAGAGCCCTCTCTGACTTGGTAAGGCTAGCTACCAAGTTAAAAAGTTGGTCTGTGGTTACCTCTGTTGGGATTCCTTCTTCAGCCTTAGGGATCTGGCAGAGTGATAACATGCCTCATCTCTCATTCATTGTATTTGTTGTACATACTTCTTGCTCTAATTTAACTTAATTAATGTAGAGCATCACAAGTGTATGGTTTAAGTAACTTTGATGAAATAATTACCCCTATTATGGAAACACAATTGAATACTATACTTGATATTCTTTAAGGTAAACACTTGATATTCTTAGGTTACTAATAATATCAAGATTATCAATCACACATAAGCTTTTTGAACATGGTTATCTATTTAAAAAAAAAATTATAGATGAAAATTAAACTTAAAAATATAAACAATTATAATTGATAAACCACATTTCTTAGTTATAAGTAGTTATAATTATTTTTTGAAAACTTATATTATATTGATTTAGTACAAATACTTAGGTATCAACCCTACACCTTTCTTGTACCGGAACAAAAACTCTACTAATAAAACACGAGATAATCCCTACCAAGAAGGCTTATACTACGAGATAATCCCTGCCAAGAAGGCTTAGACTATGTGCTATGTAACAACATTATTCTTCCAAGATTGTGAATCTATCAAAAGTATTTCTACTACACTCAAACATGGAAAAGACTTTACATGTGCTACGAAAGTATCTTTTTGGGTCCAAACGTAAAGTTATGTTCTAGATTGGCAAGGAAAATTCTTCATTCGATTGGAAATATGAGTACAATGTGAAAACAAGGATAGCTGCAGAGCAGCAAGTCCCTGCCAAGAGGCAGTGGACGTTTTGAATTTACACTTGTAACTAACTCTATTAATTGAATGGATCACACCAGAATCTCTTTAAAGGGGAATTACAGGTAAGATGTTAGAGGAGAAATCTGAAGGAATAGAAAATGTGTTTTAGCTTTCTTTTATGCAGCATTTATATCCTATGAAATGTGTTTCACTGATATCTCTGCCTAATATATTAGACCATATGACCAATTGATTTATGTTTTTGGTCAGTTTGTGAAGAATGTGATATATGATTTCGATAATAAAACCCAGAATTTAAAAAGGCCCAGAATCTAGCCCAATTTGTGGAAAATTTATTCATGAAACTCAGTTATCATTAAAATTTCATTTTCTCATGCATTTGCAGATATCGCCTTAACCCATGGTCACTCTAAAAATTGACTCTTAATTTCTATGATGTAGTGTCACTAATCTAGAGCAGTTGTTTTTATTTCATGTTGAAAATTTCGATCAATTCCAAGGCATTCCATTGTGTCAACAATCTGCAGAAGTTTGATTAAATCGTAATTGGCATCTTCCATTTCGCTCAAAATTAAATGCTTGATCTCGCCAATAAGCTTTCCAACGCGTTCATAATACGCAGGTGCCTGCTTCTAGTGCAGTGAAATTAAAACATAAAATATATAAATGACGAAGATAGAGATAGGGACAACAAACAGAAAACTAAAAGCAAATAATCAGCAAATGACAAAGCTACAAATAGTCGGCATGAGAGACATTTAAATTATACCTCATAGAAATCATCGTCCCACACGTTTCCGTGATGATTGAAAGTGCGTCAAGGGATGGAAATTTCATCGTTGAATTTGGTGCAAACAGATTCAGAAATCTCAGCCATAACGCTACACTCTGCTATGCAATTTTAACACTACACTTTGCTATGTCGTGAATGGACGATATGGGTTTGATGTATGTTGTGTTCCATACATCTCCAATTCCTGCAAACACATGGTAGCAGAGTCCATAATTAAAAGCACTCTGAAGACTACTCACGAGCTGTCATTATAAATACAACTGAAAGACTATGATTCCTGATTGCATCAAACTAAACAATGGATCTTTCACGAAAAAATTTAATTTAAAAAAAAAATAAAACATTAATATAATAATTAATATAAAGTTAAAAATAAAAAAATAAAACTTGCCTATGAGCACCGAGGTTGCATGCTGCCCACGTATCCTCTCCACACTAAATATCTGGTCTTTTGAATTAATTCAGTGCAATAAATTAATTCAATGCATAGTCTTGTGTGCACGAAACATGGGACGGTGTTCACTGAATACCAATCTGACGGTTGAAGTTTGTAAACAAGCTAAAAATGAAACAGATGGCAATAGTGCAGAGTTAAAAAATCATTAATGGCATTGAAGGTAAATAGTAAAAGAAATTCACTGCATTCAATTCAATACAATTTTCATATCAGAATCTGTAACCAAGAGCTGAGATCTCTATTTGTATGCACGACGACTGAAGGCCCTGACACCTGCATGGGCTCATAAGCTTCCCTTCAGGTACAAAAAAATCTTGAAGGCTGAAAAAATGCATAGATACAACGAAAGAAATCGTAAAGCAGGTGGTCACATGGCAGGGAGGGGTGGTTAAACGAGCATCTGAGCTTCAACATTTAGTCACATCCGCGCTTGCATTTTATTCTGAGGAATTTAGCTCTAGCCTTGGGGTTTTTTTTTGACTAACTTCAAGGGAATGCATGCACAGGCTGAGCAGGGGGAATTTCCGTGTCCTTTGAGCTGCATTTTCCTTTGAAAAGAAAGAGTCATGAGATTCCGAAAAAATGAGGACTCGAGACACTTTTTACCTGGCCGTAGTCATTAGCAGGTAGTAAGACCAGAGGGGTCCATGACTGCAAGGACAGGGCCGAGAGAAGGATACGGGAACCCAAAGATATCATAGAGTTGGATGAATCTGATTCCAAGAAAAAAATTAGCAAGAAGCGAAGTAGAGAAATGGAAAAGAAGAAAAAGAACGGCTGCAAAGAAACTATAACTATAAATGTAACTGTAAATGGAAATTTAAATACAAATGGAAGAGGAAGAGATTCTCAAGCAGAGGGCTTCATTCTAAAAAGTGGAAGTTAAGCATCCAGCAGGTTAGGTCGCTGGAGATGATCTTTGAAACCGAGAGCAAACTCGAACCGGAGAGGAAGATGCAGCTCGCGGCGGAATTAGGTCTCCAGCTGAGACAGGTAGCGGTGTGGTTCCATAACCGTCGGGCGTGCTGGAACACGAAGCAGCTCGAACGGGACTACGATTATCTTAGAAATAAGGTACGCAAGGGAAAAACTAGAAAGTGTGAAGCTGAACTTCTTTATAAATATGCCCTCTGTCCAGAAATTCTATTTATAAACTAGCTTTAACTTACTTTCTCATCACAGAAGGAAGTTCTGCGACCCTCACTGAGATTTTACGAGGCTGTGAACTTAAGTCCCTGTTGAATTGAATTTGGTGTTTAAATTAATTTCAACTACTATTTTGTGACAAATATTGAAGCACAAAGGAACTTAGACCGGTAAAATAGCATGATAGTATCACAAAACTTGTAATATAAAACATTGCCTGGAAAACTGGAATATTACGTGACAACAAGTTAGCAATTCTCTCTGTCAAAAAAAACAAGTTAGCAATTCTCACAATTAAAAATAAAAAAGAAAACCCCCAATATATACCAAAGCCAAAGAATGTGGCATTTAACGACCAAACGAATGCTTTATAGTTATGTGCTTAGTAAGGTTTCTATTGGAAGAATTTTTTTGTTTCGTGTTTAAAAACGAGCTCTTAAAGATAATATTGCATATTCATTTTGGCCAGTCATGAACTTGATATAATTCACTTGGAGTCGGTTGAAATTTTTACCTGCAGAGAAAGAATTGTTAGTTGGATCAAGCGAAAAAGTAGAGCTATCGTATCCGATCTCATCACAACTGAGGATGCAGAAACTCTATTGGACTCAAGAACCACAGTTGTTGTTGATTTGTTTGACTCTTTAGAGGTAATATTTTACTCTTGAAATGGATTGCAGTCAAACTCTTGAAATCATTCATCTTGATCCAATTTTTGGGGTTATGTTTTAGTCCATGAAGACAGGGTATCATCGAGCACTGACTGTTCTTATGGCAGTGAAAACCAGGGCCGGTGCGGATGCCCACCTGACTGGTAGAAATGGTACCCCTGGCCATGCACATTCCCCCCGCAGTCTGCCTACAAAGTTGTGTTTTTCCCGGTGGCTCAGGTTCAGGTGCAGAGCTCAGGTACCTTCCCTGACATACGACGCAAATAGACAGAAGGTCTCAGTTTTCTAGGAGATGGGTCTTCCCTGAGCTATGACGCGAAAAACAGAAGGTCTCAAGCTAGCTAAGGATATGGTTCTTCTGAAGTGAAATGAAGCTTTAGTAATTAGAGTAAGTCGGTACCTAAGCCCATGATACATTCTTCGCTGACATTTGCATGGCTATATAGGTGGCAGTTACAAAGCCACTCCCCTGGCAGATCAAGAGAGCAATCTTTGGTGTATGTAATTAATCGGTAAACATAACATCATAACATAAAATGTCAAGAACTAATGCTAACATTAGTTAGTTAACATTGAAAGTATTTGAATCGATCCACATTTATCCTAAGTATAATGACATCTTGCCTCGATATGAGGCCAAATAAGACCTCTAAAATGCTCATTGGTTGAAACGACGGTTGAACTCAACCTTATTGGATCACAAAAAGAAAACAAATTTCAAACATAGATTTAAATTGGTTTGTTCAGCTGAAACTAATGCTACAGAATAATTTTCGATTACTATAGTCCCTACCTTAGCCGCAGGCGGCAGGGACTAATAAGTCGTGGAATGGAATTATGAGTACCATGTGCAATGCCAAAGGAAATCATGAATGGGAAATGGGATGGGATGAACCTACATGGATGGGATTGGATTCATTACACTGAATTTTTGTTAAGAATACAATAATTTAATATTTAACAAAGTAAAAATAAAACAAAACATTATTAAATATAATGTGAATAATATAATATTGGTTAAAGACTAATTTTAATATTTAAATGTTAATTAAATTTTATAAAAACCCATAGAGATCTTATTTTTTAAGGTGTAATTTTTATTATAAATATGAAGAGATGAATATATAGTATGGAATTAATTAATAAAAAAATTTGAAATTATCTTCAAAAAAAAATATTAGAAGCATTATCTAGACTTTTGATGTTTTTTTATGCATATTTTCTAGTGAGTTTTTCTTAAAATTAAGTAAAAAATTGTTTGAATGGCATGATTAAGTTTTTAATTTATATAAATTGAGTTCCTAAAGTTTTTTTAGTGCTTTGAATTCGTTTATGCATTCAAAAATGCATTTCAAGCAATATAAAATAATGATCTCACTAAAAAGTGTATCATCGATTCCTAAGAAAAAGTAAAAATGTAGAAAAGTTATTTTCCATTTATATATCTCGGTTTCATATAGATATATAGTAATTGAGAATTAAGACTATCTACATGTAGTCATATAACATGTTAATTCATGTACAAGATAGATATGTGTAATTAATTGTATGTGTTTTTCATATTAGCTTATGACTACATATAGCTATGTACTTTGTGGTTTAATAGTTAATTAAAAGTGTAAATGTATTTATCAACAAATATAAATTGTTAAAGGGTAAATAGAACTTTTTAGGTTTTCCAATAAGTTTATTAGGAAGTAAAGAGAATCAAACCCTCTGTCAAGGTTCAAATCTTGTTATGTTACAATGTTTATAGGTTGCTCAAGGGCCTTAAGTTACTTATAGGAGTACCTATAAGTATTGGTCGAAGATGTGAGGCATGCACAACACTATCCCCACAAAAATCAAATCCCACCACAATGTTTTCTTTAAAACTAATCATTTTATAATCATTAAGTTTTGATTAAGTTCTTATATAGTAGGGGCTTAACTCAATTATCCAAGTTTAATTTCAAATATTTTATTGCTTAAATTCTCCAATTTACATAGAAATCCCTAAAACAACACATTTCAAGAGTTTCATACCCACTTTAACTTATAGACAAATAATTTTAATCAAAATCTAGTAAATATTTTTACGCCGAAAGGCGTTCCCTTTACCGGCTTTAGCCGAATGTGACTGTTCTTTCAGCCAATGGGAGGGCTTTCTCATCGCCCTTCTAACAAGTAATATCTTGACAAAGGTAAATAGATTATTGGTCTAGATTATTGGTCGTAGTTGTCAGTTGTCCACCACGTTACGCGACAGTGCAGATCCGCACCAGTTAATGAAACGCTCGTACACTGAGACTTGGCCTGATTGATTTATAAGGAATACGGGGCTGCCAATGACGTTTTGCAGTTGGACGATGGGGACCCGGTACCAGAGGTTAAAGATCATGAGAAATCAGAGGTGGATATCATAATTTGAGGTTATTTTTTTTATAAATAGCTTCAAGTTCGTGAGCGCATGCGATCCTGGAGACCAATATCCTAGAGAGGAAACAGTATCCTTTGCCGTCCAACTGGTTTGAAAAACCCAGTTCAGTGAGTCGACAAGTGATTGTCGGATGCGCTTCCTGGAGATTCGAACCCTCATCCTCCTGGCACACTCCTGATGCCCCTGCTCCATACAACCTTATTAAGCTTCACATTCAGCCTCACATCGGTGGTTCCCATAGCGTTCTAGGCAAATTTCCTGATCTCCTTAACGGCCTTTGGAGCCATTTTCTTAAACGTCCTGCAGATGAGTTTCAGCTGCTGACTGTTAGTCCTTACGCTTGCTGGAGATTCGAACCCTCATCCTCCTGGGCACACTCCTGATGCCCCTGCTCCATACAGCCTTATTAAGCTTCACATCCAGCCTCACATCAGTGGTTCCCATAACATTCTGGGAAAATTTCCTCATCTGCTTAACGGCCTTTGGAGCCATTTTCTTAAACGTGCTGTAGATGAAAAATTCGCGAATAAATTCCTATAAACACTTGAAAACTACTCAAAGCTAGACCCTGAACTTGAAAAATCTGTATATGCAAAATAGTTTTGCAAATGCATATGAGAAATTTTATGGGAAAAATCTAAATCCTGAACAGATCAAACGAGCTAATGCGGAGAAATGCTAGTCAATTTGTGGTCGTTTGAACTTGTGATTCTTCTAAATTTCTCTCGGTTCTTCTTATCCTTTCTCTCGGTTCTTCTTATTACAGTCCCATTTAAAGAACAAATTACGGTGAAAGAAAATCAAATGAAAAGGAAAGGTAGATTCATCAAGATAGCCTTGAAAATTAGGCGTATTTAAGCGAAAAGAGGTAACAAAAATAAGTCTCTGTGGAAAGAACAAACGCAAACAAAGCATAATCAATCAACTGTGCCCACCAAATGCGCAGTAGATCAAAGTAGGACTCAAATTCACAAATGAGTTACCTACTCTCACTGCTCAACCATTTATAATTATCACCATAATTAACAAAGTTGGGATCTTCTTTTTGTTCTTGGCCTATGCAAATACGACAGATATCCAACATAATGCAGGTATCTTGCCTCGTGACAAAGAGACACAGTATCGGAAGGCACACATGAGAACCTGTTAAATTAAAAAATCATTTTAGTCAAAAAAAGCTATGGAGCATAAGCTACACTCTGTTTTAAATCTTGACGACCGAATCCAAGCGAAATCCCAACCCCAACATATCTCAGGCAAAGATTGCTCAACTACCTAAGAGTCCCTCTAGCACAGCCTCTCACTCATTTCGAATGAAGTCAGATCACAACATTCCACGACAGTGATGTACCTGCCGACTTTGTCTTCATGAGCCTGAGTCCGAGTCACATTTCATCTTCAGATGCCCATCCACTATGAAATTCGCAGGCGGTGTCATTTTCCTATTTAGAAAAATATAAGGTGCCTTGTTTCCCAAAAATGTTTGGATTTATTTTTCAGAGAAATGTTTCAATTTCAGCAAAAAACACTCAATTCAGGATTTTTCACATTCCTTCCAGCCGCGCTTAGAAATCCTTGCACAGGGCTTCTGTATCAGATAGCGAATATAGGTTTCTGCAGTTTCTACGAGAAATTGGACAAATATTAATTACATTCGCAGAAATTCAAACAGCAGTTGAAGAGGCTTTCAGTTGTAGAGGCTTTGACAAAACAAAAATAGCTCAATCGACGTACATGTTCAGAAATTCTAACAGCAATTGCAGAGGGTTTCACTTCCCACTTACCGGCAGGTTCTCCGGTTGATTCTTAGCTTGATACAACTGCACTACCGGGCTTTGTACCTGCACATAATGAGGACGGATTTTGCACATTCCTTCCAGGTGCGCTTAGAAATCCTTGCATCGGGCTTCTTTATCCGATAGAGAATATAAGTTTCTGCAAAACATTAGACAAATATTAATTACCATCAGCATACCCATATTCTGTGCATATCCTACAATGATAATGTTCCATGACACCATACCCACTAGCAAAGCCAACAATAAGACAGAGAGCTAGCCCACAACAGCTAGATACCACCGCCAACTGCTTCAAGCGCAAGCTATAAATTCATTACTAAGCCAAGCCAAAACCATCAAACCTGGAAGCTCTTGTTGGTACATTAATAAGTTCTTTGTGCAGCTTGTCATTGCATGCGTCATAATCATGGATGGATGCCACTAGTTGTTGCAACTGGTGATACACTCCCGATACCCATTTTTCGATCCAGGCGTGTATCCATGCATTCTCGGTACTCCATGCTGGTCTCTCACTCTTCACAGACATGCTTATAAGCGCATTTACCACAGATACATCTGATTCAAAGCCAATTTTAATCCCACAGATACATTTGATTCAAAGCCAGTTTTAATGATTGCGGCATTAAACTGCCTACCTTGTTCACCAATTTCCAAACTAGCGCAGGCACTAATGACATAGGAGAAGTTGAATTCACCCAAACCCATGCCCAGCCTAAACATTTGCTTTATTAACTTCGAGGCTTTGTCAATGTGACCATTATGGACATGCATTATTTCAAACACTTGGCACGCATCGTCAATGTTGTCACACTTGGCGTAGGCATTCAAACATTATTTGAAACACTTGGCACATATCCTCAATGCTATCACACTTGGCATAGGCATTAACAAGGCGATAGCCCACATAGAAATTATAATTTAATTTCGTTGATGTTTCGTGTTTTCGGAAGACATGCCTATTTTCAGAGTATATTAGTTTCTTATTTAATTTAATCTTATTAACAATATTCCTAGAATTTTCCAATAAAAACAACTAAAAACCTGCATAGAAATCAGAATTTAATTTCGTTGATGTTTGGTTTTTTGCGGAGAAATGCCTATTTTCATACTATATTAGTTTCTTGTTTAATTTAATCTTATTAACAATATTCTTGGAATTTTCCAATTAAAACCACTAAATGCCTTCTTTAAGTGTTGTCTATTAAGAGTATTCTGGAATTTGGCAATAAAAACAACTAAATGGCTTCTTTAAGTCTTGTGCATAATTATTGACTTTTAATTTGTCAAAATTTTAGGATTGTTGAAACATCAATGCAATTTACTTCCTGCAAGTCTATAAGATAAAGATAAATTTAAAAGAATTCATCTATATGAAATTGCCACTTGTATGCTTCGACATGACAAAGCATCTCTGAGTAACTCTCAGAACTATGGTTTCTGCTGAAATCATGTTCATCTTTTTTATGATACTTTGCTGACAAGAATTGCTACACAACATATCTGGCTGGGGCCTTGCTGCCCCGGAGCCCATATTGTTTGAAATCATACCTGATGCCTTCCCTTTATAATTTTCGGAACTGCTTTCTTTACTCTGTCATGGTGGGGGACTGAGTGTTAGACATAAATGGAGCGAGGGACTAAGTGCTCACGTTTTTCTTTCTCACTAAAGTAACTAAAAAAAAATATAGAAGAGTAAGGATCGAGTTTCGGATTTTTATATATGTAATAAAAAGGTTTTCGCTTATTATAAAATGCTTATTATTATTTAGTCATATTTAGAACGATTGATTTAGAATTTTGTTAGAATTTTGTGTTCAAATGGTAAGATTATGGATTGTATTTTTTGTTATGTAAATAAATGAAATGTGATGCACAACAACAAGATGTGTAGTCAAGCTAAATCTATCTCATAAAAAATATGTAATTCTAACTTAAAAAAACTAAAAATATAAAGAAAATATTTACATTTCAGAAATAATAGTCTTACCTAATGTGAAAATTTATCTTAATTTTGTTGTGACTCAAAAAAATATTGTCTTATAATGTTTTAGTTTATGAAAATATCTATTTATCTAAAATTTCTTTGAGATTTGTTTTTGATTCTATAAAATCAAACATCGCAAAACTAGTTAACTCTTTTTAAACTTTCAACTAAAATTTATTATAATTTTTAATTGAAACAAGTTATTCAAACCCTGTACAAATTCCCACCATCTACTTGTAATTAAAAAAAAAAATTCCTTCGAATTCAAGAAGTGAAGCATCACTTTGGTCAAAAGAAAAATTTATTAATCACAAGTATTTTAAACATTCCATTTCCGTTTGCCCAAGGTTTGGTACCTTTATGTGGAGACTAAGTAATCTTATCAAGTTTTGTTTGGATTTTTTGCAATTGTAGGTTGTATCAATATAGTGCTTCGAATTTTCCAGTGCATAGAAATTAAATGCTACAAAATTGAATTTATACACTTACTAGACAAATGAATGCATGGGAGGGTTTGGATATAGGGATTCCAAACATAATATACCCTTCGTGCACAAGAACATCAATAAATAAAAATGTAAATAGTGCCTCATCGTACCTCTATAATTTTGCCTCAAAAATTTTGGACACTTGAGGCCATTAACGGGATTATATGAGTTGGATCATTATGGATATATTAAATAAGTTGACTATAAATTTATTGGTTGAAAATATTTTATATTTTTAAAATTATTGATTTTTTTGTCACTTAAAATATTTGATTCTAACCTGAACATAGGTCTTTAACATAATGCTACATACTAGCCATACAAAAAAAAAACAGATTCTGATAGATAATAGTGTCCTGTGAATTCTTTGCTCCATACAAACCATTCAAAGCACATTGAATTTATATATTTATTCTATTCTCAACAATTAAATGCTATCATATATAAGATATCAGAAAAAAATATAAACACAAATAAATAAATTAATTTAAAAAACAAATAAAAAAATGAATAAAGCAAAATATGGATAGATAAATACAAATACATAAAAAAAAAAAACAAAATAAAATAAAGATAGAATTACAAATACAAAATATAATATGTAAAACAAAAAAAAATATATTTAAAAAATAAATACATAAATAGATAGAAAAAAAAAACAAAAAAACATAAAATCAATAAATAAATCAATAAATAAACAAACAAACAAATAACATACAATATAATAAATTACATTTTACTAATATTAAATTAATAATTATTCTTTTTATTGAAATACATATTGCAATTTAAAATTAAGTTTATCAACTTTGATCATTTGGTTTACTCTTTTTGTAATAAAATAAAATGAATTTTATTATTTGAGTCAAACTAGCCATTTTTTACAAACCTACTAAAAATTATAGTTTCTATTTAAAGAGGTTATTTGACCAGGTTTTCCATATTATTTTCGTCATGCCTCACCCTGGCTCGTTCAAAACGTGTCAACCTAATCTACTCTAATCTGATTTTTGCAAAAGACATTTAGTACATTTGGTTCACTCTTTCTAAAATAGAAAAAAAAAATTGCTTTCTAATTGTTTGAATCAAACTTGCCATTTCAATCTTATTCTCTCTATTATTTAGTAAAAACAAATGCTTCGAATATTACACATATGCACTAGCAAGTCACTCTTTAGTAATCTTAGGATATTTTAGTTTGTTGTTTCAAGCTTTAGTATCTACTATTTAGTGTTTACTTAGTACCATTGACAATTTCAATCAATGTATTCCATTTGCTTATGTGCTTATGTTTCAAACTTTCATGTGCATGTGTCGTGTCAAACATGATTTTCAATAAGTTGAAAAAAACACTTAGAATATTCAAGATATACACTTAGTAAATATTTTTAAAACTTGAGTTTAAGTTGTTTAATCTATAGAATTTGAGTGCCCAATGGGTTTTTCAAGATGTTGAATCGATTTATGCATTCAAAAATGTATTTTAAATAACAAAAAATCAGTATCTTAGTGAAAAAGCTATTTAGTCTCTATATATAATTAGAATCTAAACTCTAATCAATTTAGGAGAACACATCCACCATATCTCCCTAAATTTCAACATTATGATATGAATAAATTCATGTGATCTGTTTGAGTTTTGAGTTTCACTATAATGCACATTTATTTACAACATCAAAATTTGATGATAAAAGTTAGCATTTTTTCTGTAAATTTTAGAAAATTATTATAATGTTTAGGTTAATGTAAATAAAATCTTCTATTAAGATTAGCCATAAATATTTTACTTTACAATATTTAATCAACATATACATTGATATAAATATTATATAATTTTTTTATACATTTTAAAAATAATTTAATTATTTTAATAATTAGCTATAAGTTTATGGTCACTAGAGAAGCCATAATTAATAAGGTTAAATATAGTTTAGTCTTTTGAAGTTACTAACAACAATTATTATTATCTAAATGTTAAATGCTTAAATAGTTATTACCAATTTGAATACGATAATCTAAATCTTTTAATTTATATATTAATTTAAACTAAAAAATTTACCAAAAATATCATTCATAAATATAGATATACATTCTTTAAATTTCAAAAAAAAAATAAAAAAATCCAATACTATATAGTTTTCCCTATTTTGTGATAGTTATTAACATTGATGTGACATTTTCTTAAAAAAGCTATTTCCTTATCAAAATTCAATACCTCACAAAGCCGGAGAACACTATTCCATTGAGTACAAACGCATTTACCATATATTCTTTATTGTTTTTTTCACTATTTATCTTTAAGATATACTTTTGAATTTCCTAACTTATTATCCTGTGTACATACATAGGAGGATAAGTGATACTTGACTTTGAATTAGCATGATGATATTATATATATATATATTTGTTTTTCTTGCTTGCGTACAAAGACCTGGAACAATATTCCACAAGTACAAATGCATTTAAGATAGTTGTTTTTCACTATTGTTTTTTAGTATATTTTTTTCTTTGAAAATCAGAGAAATTTCGGTAGGATTTTAAGAAAATTTAGTAGGGATTTTTGTAAATCCACGTTATAACTATCAAACTTTAAAATTTTGGGTGTTCTAGAGGTTTTTGATGGTGTTGAATCCATTTTCACCATCAAAATCATGATTCAAACATTGTTACTGCAAAATTTCTTTAAAAAATTTGGTCTAAATTCCGACCAATTTTAACCGTCCAAACAATTCCTTAGTCTAGTTAAACAACTCCCTAAAAAGAGATGGGAAGGAAATATTCGCACCCTCCATGAATGCTACGATCACCGTCAGCCAAACTCGGAGCGAATGCTGTTGCTGACAAGATTCGATCCGCGAATCTGTTGCGTACAAAGAATCTCGTGGCGTGCACGATAAGGAAAAGAATAAAAAACAAAATTCCATCGCGGAGCATATTCTCTGTAGCAATGTGAGGGTGAGGGGAATCTATTTTTAGAAGTTCGAGTAGAAGTGAATTTTTGTTTTGATTTTTGCTTTAATAGATGGGCCCTACGTGGTCATGGTATGGCAGAATTTTTACCTTCCACTTGGAAAACTTTTGGAGTGGGTGAAGATATAACTGTGTAAATTTTAGGTAACTTTGACGTTATAGAGATAAGCATTTTAGTGCGAGTATTTACACACAAAGCAAATTGAAAGTTTCAATAAGATACGGAAATATTGACGATCTTTAAGTTTTATAAATAATGCTTTTCAAAATAAAAAGGTTTATCCATATTTTTTTTAATAATCTACATTTTAATTTAGTATATGGGGATTTAATCTCCTTGCTTTCAAAGTGCGAATTACCATGGTTTCGTTTATTTTGAAGACTGTTAAGAATGTTTTGGGCTGGTTAATGAATCCTTGCTTTGTTAATCCCTTATTGAAATTGGTTCATCCGTGCTTTTGCGGTCCCTGTATATTGTTTGCCCATTTACTGTTTCGTGCTGTCATCGTGGGAAGTATATGGCCATCTGCACTGTCAGTTGTTTTAGGTAAATGTTGGGATAGTTGGAGAGGGGTTCGAATTTGTTTAAGTATGGTTTTGCTCTGTTAGGCTTCTAATTGGGTCAAGTTTCATAAGTTTAAGGTGCTCCATGTCGCTATTATCTTCAGTCTGCAACCTAGTCTGTTCCATGCATTCAGACCCACAGTTCCTCGGGATTGTCTTTGGAAGTGGAGGTTAGAGTTCGCATTTCTCTGCGATTCAGTCATCCATGCTGTCCCCCCACTCAGCTCATCGAATTCGGCTCTAAGCCTTCAAAGTTTCCATGCTCTGTCTGCTTTCAACTCTGGACCCTCATATCCCGGGTGCGCGGCCACCTCTTCCTGTATGAGGTCAACTAAGCTTAAGGTTATTTGGGCCATCTTTTTTTGGGATTGTTTTTTACATAGAGACGAGCGGTATGTAGCCCTTTGTTTTCCAGCCGGACTTTCTGGCTCCCTGCATTGGTTACAGAATCGGCTCTGGTGGTTTTGTTTTCTTTGTTTTTATGCTACAATCGTTATTTCTGCTCAAAAGGGGGTGCGCACAGACTGTATACATATGGTTCCTCACACCTTTGCTGTTCCTGCCTGCCAGTTTGTGTTATTGAATAGGATCTTTCCAGCTATGGGGAAGAGATGTTCCAAGTCTGAGTCTGTTAAAGGAAAAAAGAAAGTCCAATATGAGCCTGCCCCTAAGAAATGTGGTCGTAAAACTAACCAGGAGCATCTGGAGACCTTAGCTGCAAATTATGTGATGGGTAACTCTTCAATAGTTCGTCAAGAAATTCGTGGTTGGGAGAGAGAAATACAGACTGACCCTAAAGACAATGAAGCAGAAGCAGAGATTTTAGATTTCATAACAGACCCAGGAAATACCCGTGGTCGTCTTACTCTATTCAATCAGACTATTCATACATATTGGATAGTTAAATGTCTTATAGCCAAAGCTATTCAAAGTCTCCCGCCTGTCCATACTAAGACAAACCCGGCAAAGATAGAACCTCGCCTTCAGGACCTGTTGTAGGACATTCAGAACCAATTGCAGCACATCAAGATAACTCAGTACCAGGCAACAGATCGTATTAGTCGATTGGATGATTAGGTAGGCCAAATGGAGAAGCTGCTTCAGCAGCTACAGCAAGTAGACATGCCTGGGTCTATTGTGAAAGACCCAGCTCCAGTCTCCTCTTCAGAGGGATAGTTGTTTTCTGTATAGTGTTTTTTGATGCACTTTTTAGTTTTACATGAACTTTCTTTATGTCATATGTATGTTCAATCTGCAGTAGTAGGATAGCTAGCTAATGAGACTTACAGACGGATGAAACAATTTCAATTTTGGTATGCTTTTCATGCTTTCAGGTGGCCAACAGACCTGGTTTCCTGCGGGTAGGTTGAGGTCACAGCCTGAATTTTATATTTTGTAGCTTGTCCTTCAATTATAAATAGAAAATAGCGTGGTCCCACACAATTTACAAAAAAAAAAAAAAAAATAGAATAGTTTGGATGGCAGTTTTTTTAACTGGAATCTGGTAAAAAAAAATAAAAAAATCAAGTAGTTGTAGTGTTTGAATTGTATTTTTGATAGTGGAAATGGATTCAGCGCTTTTAAAAACCTTTAGGGCACCCAAAACACTGAAGTTTAACAACTGTAAACAAGATTCTCATAAATCTTTGCCGAAATTTTTCAGAATCTTACTGACATTTCTCGGTTATTCTGTGGGTTTTTAGACTACGGCTATTTATACATTTTAATTTTGCATTATTATGATATCAATTTAATAGGGGGAGTTATGAAACCTAATCAAAGATTAGTTGTGTATTTTAGTTTTGTATTGTTATGATGTTATTTCAAAAGGAGGATCGAATTTTCATTGTGAAGATCATTGTTGTAAGGGTACAATTTTCTTTCTTATATCTAATGAACAATTTGCTTTCTTATATGATAGGTAAATTGGTGGTATAATAGGAGTTGCTTAAAAATATATGAATGTATTAAAAAAATAAGAAATTAATACTACGGGAAATTTCAGGGGTGAAATTTGTCAAATGAGTTATTTTTTGGACATTTTCTCAAAAAATATTAGCTAATTTAGTTAAAAATGTGTCTATTTTTTAGTATATATGATTAAATGGAGGATATTCGCTAAAAAATTACCAATTTTAATAGTGATTTACATATTTTTTTATTGAATATTGGCCTACATTGTATAGGTATGAATTTTCAAAAAAATAGTCCCCTACAATACTATATATAGGAAAAATATTAAATTCTTAAAAAATACAGTTAGTTAATAATAGCTATGATGTTGAAATTAGACCTATTAAAAGTTTATGATTGGACAAGTTGGATGTAGTTGAAGCTCATGTTGATTCAAGTTTGTTTTAGTGTTTTCTTTGTAAATTGCACAATGAGTTGTATGTCCTTAATACCTGTGTAGCCTTAATGAATGGCTTAGTTTTCAATTGTTTTAGAGAGTCCCCAATTAAAGATGTTACTTGTCACCTCGCTCTCTTCTTTTTTTGACTACCGTTGAATGTCTCAATAGGCTCTCTTAGAGGCAAGAAGATCAAGGGCAGTGAAAAGTATAAAAATGGGCCTATCATGTGTTCTTTGTTGATGACATGCTTTTATTTTGTGATGATTCAAGAAGAAATGCCTCTAAATTGAGGGAGATTTTAGATCTATGTTATATTACTATTGGAATGAGGCTCAATATTCAAAAATATTATTATTATTGGAATGAGGCTCAATGTTCAAAATATTTTATCTATTTCAATCAAATGGAAGATGCTCAAATAAGGATTTTGTTACTATTTCCTTCCAATAAGTTGATTTAATATAAGGATTTAAGTGCTTTAGTTTTGTTTTAATCCCAATGATTATGGGATTAATCATTGGAAATTGTTGATAACTAAAGTAGAAAGGAGGTTCAATCTTTGATGCAATATATTGCTATCTAGGTGTGGGAGACATAGATTGGTCAAAATTATACGGGAGATCATCCCAGTAAATTGTCATGTCTTTGTCTTTTTTCGTATAGGGGTTCTAGAGAAATATAGCAAGATTAGTTTTAGGTTTTTAGGGTCATGGAAAATTCCATATGAGAGTATTCCTTTGCTTAAATGGGAAATTATTACAAAACTTAAATATCTAGGTGGTTGGGGGATTAAGAACATTCAATTTTTTGGAAAGGCCTTAAGAGTTAAGTGTTTGTAGAGACTAATATGAGATAGGGTTTAGTTAAGTACAATCATTATAAATCATACAAGAATTGAGGAATGGACCAGAAATCCCTCCTAAATTATCTACAAATTCATGTCAATAGTATGGAACGCTATTTTCTTAGTGTTTTGTTTCATTGGGAATTGGTTAGTATATAAGGCTATGAATGAAGCAAAAATAAGAGTTGGATCTGATCCTTGGGTTGGTCGTGGTAATGCTTACAAATTGCCTAATGGATTGATTGTCACTTGACATGAAAAGGGTATATACAATTTATCTCAAGCAACCTATCTTGAGCTTACTTACATGTTATCACAAGTGTGAAGCTTACAAATTTATTAGGGTTGTATGGAAATGAAGGTGAATTGTGTGAAGCTTATGTTAGGTCTTCATAGTTTGCAAGACTGGCAAGAACACATGCTGCAGAGCCTACATCAAAACCACTTTGGAATCCTAGGATCTAGCCCTCCTGGATTCAGAGAGGGATCTCTCTGTATAAGTGTTTTCAAAGATATTTCTTCAAGGCTTAGTTTATGATATTAGGCTAATTATAAGGCACAAGGGTTTGTTTGTTTTGGGTTGGAATGGATATCATCAAAATGAAGAAAGTCTTTTTGAGGGGTAAAGGTGTGAGTAGGTTGAAATAATGGTTCAACTAATAGGATACGTAAGAAGCAATGTCAACCCATTGGGCTATGGAGTCACAAAAGGATTTAATTGCACAACAAGTTTCAAGAGTGGTCCATGGGGCAAGTCATCTATGTCAAAGGATTATTTAGATTGATTTGTGATATGGAAACATAAAAAGTGTTGTGAAAGAAACAAACACACAAGAAAAACAAAGGACAACCTAAGATCAGGTAAGTACTTTTAAACTAGCCTGCTTTTGGCATGCACTTAATGGAAAGACACAAAAGTAACCTAAGATCAGGTAAGTACTTTTAAACTAGCCTGCTTTTGATATACTTTTAAGGGAAAACATTAAAAACAAAGAATAGCTTAAGATCAAGTAAGAACTTTGAATCTAGCCTACTTTCAACATATTCTTAAAGGAAAACATTCAAGATGAACATAAAAAATAGCCTAAGATCAGGTAAGAACTTTGAATCTAGCCTGCTTTTGACATACTCTTAAGGGATCTTTTCAAAGCAACTATTGGAGATAAACTAGAGGACAGGGCTAACCATAAACTTCTCTAATTCAACTTTAATTAGCAGACTTTTGAAGAAATTTCAAAGATAATATCTCAAGTTATACTCAGTAAACATGGGCTTACCAACACTTCACTGGTTATACTCTATTGAATTACCATTGAAACACAATTAGAAGAAAACATAGAGATAAAGATTTATCAGTGAGATTTAGGGTACTTTACATTAAATCCTAATCTATATTCGTTGTTCTTTATTAGATAATAGTGGACAGTGTGAAAACATAAGTAAAATGACAATTACAATAAGAAACACATCACCATTGACATAGACCAGGATCCCATAAATCAAGCTTGTATATTTGATGTTCAAACTAGTTACAATCTTCAAGTCCAGTGGGTCTTTTACAACTTCAAACTTCTCATCTCAACCTATCTTTCTTCAATTACAAAACAGAGCTTCAGCAGCCTCAATAGCTATTTACATTCAATGAGTATTCAACCAACAATAATACTAGGCTCCTCATATGATATTTATAGGTAAATTTGAGGAGGTGGAGTGAAATAAGGTCTAACTAATCAATAAATACAGAGTAAATGTTTCTCGACCTTTGGGAGGCCTTAGGGAGAATATTTCATATTTTTATCTCTGTTTTAATCAATTTTACATTAACTTTCATCTACTTCAGTCACTTTTGTTGACTTTGGAGGCTTTTGGTAGGCTGGCAATTAATTTTGAGCTGTCTTTGGCAAATCTGGAGGCTCTCTTTGTTGATCTGTCTGCTTTAGTGGCTTTAAACATTGATTGGGCCTTAATCTTGCTTTTAAGGCCTTGTAATCATCTTCGGGGTTTTTAAACCTTTTCTGCTGACTGTATTCACTGTAAATCATCCCTTTTCTTTGGTTTCCAGCCTTCATTCCTTCCTGGAATTGCTTTTCAGGCTTTCTGTCTTTAATCCACTGTATTAACTTTTTAACGTTAACTTTTCTGCGTTTATTTCTTTCTTTAATCACTGCACTTTATCCAATTTTTTCTTGTTTTAAGCCTTGGAACCTTTATCTTCATGCTTAAACTGTCTTTTGCCCTTTTTTGTTGTGGACAGGTGTCTGGGGCATATTAAGGGTTTGATAATATGACCAACGCTCAAGAAGCACTGGTCAAACCATGAAACTCGAACCCTGAATGCTCATTTTTGTGATTTTGTGGTTATTTGGGCATCAAAGGTAGTGACCCTCGGCTCTGTTTCTTATTGAACCCTAAGAAGGCCTTCTGCCCTTAAAACTGCCATCGAATCCTACAAAAAAAACCAATAAAACGTTAATAAAACCCTGCAGTATTAGATAAACTGCTTGCAGAGGCTGGCAGAAGGCGGGAGGAGTAGTAATGAGGGGAAACAATATGTAGGAAGAGGTTTCATGGAGGAAACCTGTGAAAACTAGGTTTAAATGTGAATTTGGGCGTGAAATATGGCTTGGTGGTTTTGCGAAAACCATCGGCGGTTTTCACGCGACATTCAAACGATAAACGGTTTTGACGCGATCAAACGTGATTCCGTACGTTGCGCGACACACGTCCTCCAGGAAACCAGCGGTTTCACGTGACTTTTGGTTGTTAAACCCCGATAGCAAAAGTTTCACGAAACGCGATGTTGACCGTTGGATGATGAGGTGTAGATCCAATGGTGGGGGAGGAGCGCGATGGTGAAAGGTGCATGGGTGAGGGTTTTAGTGGGAGCCAGGTGGCAAGAGAGGATTGGATGAGTGGCAGGGTAGTGGGAGGTGGGCCATATGGTGACGTGAGCTATTTGTCATGGAGCGACTGGGTTGATCTACGGGGTTGAAAGTTTAAGATCTTGCGAGAGCAATAGTGGCCGTTAGATCACGCAGATCGACGGTGTGGATGCGTCGAAGAAATGTGATGATGCGGTGAGATGGTGAATGGAGGAAAAGAGGAGGTGCCCTGATGACCGTCAGATCTAGGCCTAAGGCCTTTGATCTACAGTCGAGAATGGACCGAGAAAAGGCAAGGCGGGGTGAGGGAGGTTTGATGACTCGGGAGCATGGTGGCCATTGGATCAGGGTGATCTACGGCCAGGATTGCTCCAGGGTTTGACCAGTATGGCGGGGAGGGAAGGGAAGGAAGGTTTTATGGGGGAAAGGAGCACCAAGATCGAGGGAGAAGGGGCTAAGGAAGTGGCGGGGATGGAGTGATCGGCAGGTTGAATGAGGGCCGTCGGATCTTATGGATCTACGGTGTAGATCTTGTCGGAGGATTGTTATCAGGGTGGAAAAATTGTAAAGCAAAATGCGGGTTTACGAAGGAAATGTCGATGTGATGGGGGCTAAAGCCTGGTGCTGGGGGTAGGTCATATGAAGAAAAAGGAGCGGAATATTTTAAGCCCTCAAGGGCTTAAGCCCTTAGTTGTAAAAAGACTGTCTTTAGGCCAAAAATGGGGTTTTTAGGCCAATTTAGAAGTTTCGATAGGCAAAGAGGGGTATTTTTAAACCATAAAAAGGGTTTTTTATAGGTTTAAAAGGGATTTTAAGGTGAAATTAGGGGTAAAAAATGGGTTTTTTCAAAGGGAATAGAGGACAAATGAAAGGAAAGGGGGTATTTTTTAGAGGAAAATGAAGGATATATGAAGGGAAAAATGAGTAAAACGGGCTTGGGAAATGATGGAAAATGGCCTAAAAAAATAGTTTCTTTTGATATCAGCAGGGTTTCTTGGTGGATTTTTTGAATGAACAGTAGTGAAGATTACTCTTTGAGTTTACAAACCATCAGAAGGCTTCAAGAATGAGAAATTTTCTATGAAAATTATCTCTTGAAGGCTCAAGACTTGTTTTAGCCATCATTTTCTCTGACAAAAATTTATTGATGGCTAACAGCTTATATACTAAAGCTTAAGGCGAAGTGTGTTAGAATAAGAGAATTGAAGGATGAGTTGACCAGGTTAAAGAATCGAACACAATGATTGACTCTAAATCCCTAAGTTAGGACATAAAGTTATGTATTTCCATGAGAGGCTTGAAGAAATCCAATGGTGGTGTAAACCACAATGGAAATCAAGCCTCCACTCAAAGACATAATTTTTATATGGTTGTCTGTAATGAACAACACCTTTACTTAGGAGCTTTGAAAAATAGGAAAAGGCTCAAGCCCCATGGATGTTCCTTATGCCAAATTGAGAAGGAACAATAAACCATCTTGTTAATCTATTGTAATTGTTCAACAAAAAATTGGTAGGATATGGAAGCCTTGATAGGAGTAAGAGATGGGTTGTATTGAGAATTAATAACTGTGTTAGCCTATGATTGCACATGACATGGAAAAGCGACCCTATAAGGAAATCACAGGGCAGAAACAAAGAAGCAGTTAGAGCGAAACAACAGCAAGTGGTAGAGTCTTGAACTCATTTGGGTCGAGTCGTGCATGCATGTAGGACAAGTCGTGAAGGCGGGAAAAACAGTGAATGGGGAAAGTAGTCCATGAACAAATAAGAAAGGATTGAGCGCAACCAAAGAGACAAGGTCGGAAAACCACAGCAAGGGAGTGGTGAGGACCATTAGATCTAAACAACGATCAATGACTGAGATTCAAATCGCAAATCGCAGATCGCAAATGTTGCAAGATAGGTGCAAAGGGTAAAAGTAAAAAATGTCAAAGTGCAATGCGCGATGGAAGTGGGACCCATTCACCCACCACACTTCCTTTCATTCCATTTCCCTTTCCACCTTTCTGCTTCACTTCACCACTTTACCTTTTTCGCCGCTATATCATTGCTTCTCCTCCGCTTTTCCTAACCCCCCCCCCCCCAACCCCTGATTGCGATTAAAGTGGGCCAGCCCCCCCCCTCACATGTCACCCCTTTCTCCCTCACACTTTGCACTTCACAACAAATAACACTTAACCCCTACCATGCACATTGTTAGGGTCTCTGTAATTTGCAAGATTAGCAAGAACAAATGCTGCAGAGCCTACATCAAAACCACTTTGGAATCCTAGGATCTAGCCCTCCTGGGCTCAGCAAGGGATCTCTCTATATAAGTGTTTTCAAAGATATTTCTTCAAGGCTTATGATATGATATTAGGCTAGTTATGAAGTACAAGGGTTTTTATTTGTTTTGGTTGGAATGGATATCATCAACATGAAGGAAGTATTTTTGAGGGGTAAAGGTGTGAGTAGGTTGAAATCAGGGATAATTTTAAGGATGGAAAATTATCTTGAAGTTTAAAAAATTGGCGAATCTCACTAGTCCCTAATATGCAAACTATAAAATGTTTATTGATTTATTTGTAAAACAATTTAAATTTGTAATGATATTATTTATATTGTTTATATAATGTTGGCGATTTTTAACATAAAATAATTTTATATTGTAAAATTTGGGCGAATCATTTTTATAAAAAAATGGAAATTGGCGAATCTTTTTTTTGGAAAAACCATGGAAAATTAGCCCACCTGCGAATATTAGCCCCTAAAATTTTCCATGGTTGAAATAATGGTTCAGCTGATAGGATAGGTAAGGAACCGTGTCAATCCATTGGGCTATGGAGTCACAAAAGGATTTAATTGCACAACAAGTTTCAAGTATGGTCTATTGGGCAAGTCATCTATATCAAAGGGTCTTTTTAAGTTGATTTTGTGATATGGAACATTAAAGTGTTGTGGAAGAAGCAAAGCTAATAATCATTCAAGAATATATTAACTTCACTAAACAATAAAAGCCTTTCAAAGTAACTTTTTGAAGCCAGCCAAAGGAAAGGGCAAACCATAGCCTTCTTTGGGAAAACTTTTACTAAAGCACACTTTTCAGACAACAATCCAGCAATCTGACTGATTACCTTCAGAAAATAGAAAACATATAAGAAAACAGAGGGCAGCCTAAGATCAAGTAAGGACTTTGAACCTATCCTGCTTTTGGAAAACTCTCAGGGATCTTTTCAAAGCAACTGTTGGAGATAAACTAGAGGACAGGGCTAACCATAGAGTTCCCTAGTTCAAATTTACTTAGCAGAATTTTCAAGAAATTTCAAAGATAATATCTCAAGCTGTACTCAGGAAACATGGGCTTACCAACACTTCACTGGTTATACTCTATTGAATTATCCTCAAAACACAATTAGAAGAAAACATAAAGATAAAGATTTATCAGTGAGAAATAGGGTACTTAACAGTAAATCCTAATCTATATTTGCTATTCTTTATCAGAGAAAATGGACAGTATGGAAAACATAAGAAAAATGACAATTACAGTAAGAAAAACATCACCATTGACATAGACCAGGATCCCATAAATCAAGCTTGTATATTTGATGTTCAAACCAGTTACAATCTTCAAGTCCAGTGGGTCTTTTACAGCTTCAAAACTCTCTTCTCAGCCTATCTTTCTTCAATTACAAAACAGAGCTTCAGTAGCCTCAATAGCTATTTACATTCAATGAGTATTCCACCAACAATAATAATGAACTCCTCACATGATATATATAGGTAAATTGAGGAGGTGGAGTGGAAAGATGGTCTATTTGTTCAATTAATACAGAGTAAATGCTTCTCGACCTTTGGGAGGCCTTAGGGAGAAGATTTCAAATGTTTATCTCTGTTTTAATCAATTTTACATTAAATTTCATCAACTTTAGTCACTTTTGTTGACTTTGGAGGCTTTTGGTAAGCTTGTAATTAATTCTGAGCTATCTTTGGCAAATATCTCTGATTGTGCATTCAATTTGTATTCTTTCTAGGTGAAATCAGATGGCAGGTGGCATTTTGAGGATTAATTGCCTCATTGATGTGGCATTTGGAGGCTTCCTTTACTGATCTGTCTACTTTTGTGGCTTTAAACACTAATTTTCCTTTAATTTGTGCTTTAAGGTCTTATAATCATCTTCAGGCCTTTAAACCTTTTGTGTTGACTGTATTCACCTTTAGTCATCCTTTTCCTTTGATTTTCTGCCTTTATTTCTTTCTTTAATCATTGCGCTTTATCCAATTTTTTCTTGATTTAGGCCTTTGAACCTTGGACTTTATGCTTAAACCATGTTTTTCCCTTTGTTGTTGTTGGACAGGTGTCTTCGGTGTGCTGAGGGTTTCATTTCATAACCAGTGCTCATAAAGCATCGTTCAAACCATAGAATTAACCCTTGAACGCTCATTTTTTGGTGATTGTGCAGTTTTTTGGGCTTCAGAGGTAGTGACCCTCGGCCCTACTTCTTATTGAACCATGAAAAGGCTTTTTGGCCTTAAAAATGCCATCGAACCCTGCAAAAAACCAATAAAACGTTAATGAAACCCTACAGTATTTGGAAAACTGCTTACAGAGGCTGGCAGAGGGCGGGAGGAGTAGGATATGCTGAGAAACAGTATACAGGAAGAGGTTTCCTAGAGGAAACTTGCGAAAACCAGTTTTAAATTTTAATTTGGCGCGAAAAATGGCTTGGTGGTTTTGTGAAAACCATTGACGGTTTTCGCATGACATCCAAGCAGTAAGCGGTTTACGCTCAATTACAAGCGATTCCATACATTGTGCAACACGCATCCCTTATGAAACCAGTAGTTTCACGTGAAATTGGGTGGTTAAATCCCGGACGACAAAATTATGCGAAACCTGATGCGAACCGTTGGATCTGGAGGTGTAGATCCAACGGTGGGGGAGGAGCGCGAAAACATGAAGTTGACTGGTGGATGGAGTAAGTGGAAGCCAAGTGTTAGCCAGTGATTGGACGGACAGTTGGATAATGGTGGGTGGGCCATAATGCTAATGTCATCTCTTTTTTTTGGTAGCACGGGTGGTCGATCGGCAATTGGAAAGGCTTAGGTGAATGCGAGCCATCAGATGAGATGAATCAACGGTTGGGTTGTGTTTATGGGGGTGAAAGGATTTATGTTAGTCGGGAGGATGAAGGGTAAGAGGAGAAGCATGGTGGCCATTGATATTTATAGATCAACGGTGGGGATCGTCTCGTGAAATGGTAAGACAGAGAAAAAATAAGAAAAATAGAGATGAAGGGAGAAGGCTTGGTAACTGTTGGATCTCCCAAATCGACGGTGGAGATCTGTCGTCAGGGGGGGGTGTAAAGAGGATGGGATTAATGGAACAAGGGGGCCACAATAGAGCATTTACAATCGTTGATATTTATAGATATACGGTGGGGATTAAGTCAGGATTTGACAAATATGGCGGAAAATATAAAGGAGAAAGCATTTTTCAAAGGGAGCCAGGGTTAAAGAAGGTAAGGGAAGGGGGCTAGGGGTAAAGAAAAAACGCGGTTCTGTGGAGAAATAAGGTGACCGGGAGCAGAGGAAAATAGAAAAGGGCTAAGGGCTAGCACCTGGTCGTGGGTGGAGGTCATATGCAGAGAAGGAGCTGGGGGCTAAACCAAAAAGGGGCTTAAGAGCCTGTATACAAAAGGGTGCATTTTTAGGCTAAAAGAGGGGTTTTTTAGTGTTTTTTGAGGTTCCGATAGGAAAAAAGGGATGATTCAAACCATAAAAAGGTATTTTTTATAGGTTTTGAAGGATTTTAAGGTGAAATGAGGGGTAAAAAATGGGTTTTTTCAAAGGGAATGGAGGACAAATGAGAGGAAAGGAGGTATTTTTCAGAGGAAAATGAAGGATAAATGAAGGGAAAAATGAGTGAAATAGGCTTAGGAAATGATGGAAAATGGCCTAAAAAACTGTTTCTTTTGATATCAACAGGGTTTCTTGGTGGATTTTTTGAATGAAACAACAGTGAAGATTACTTTTTGAGCTTAGAAAGCATTAGAAGGCTTCAAGAATGAGAAATTTTCTATGAAAATAATCTCCTGAAGGCTCAAGACATGTTTTAGCCATCATTTGCTATGACAAAAATTTACTGATGGCTAACAGTGGCTCCACTTGGAGATGGAAGCTCCTTGGAGGTGTCAAGAAATTCAGAAATTGATCCCTGGGATGTAGACCTGTGCCTTATCCATTGACAACCTTTTCTTCCTTGATCATGCTGCTTAGAAAGAACATCAGTACTTCATATTAGCAAACAAATTTCTTCCAAACATTCTACCTACACAGCCTACTTTTCCTAGCTTTTTTTCTTCATAAGGTGCACTTGGACTTGCAAACCTTTGACATCAACATTTTATTATTTTATTGAAAGCAAGAAACTAATCTAAATCTACCCTTATTACTTCCATGAGTTCAGATTAAATAGTTGACCTCATTAATTCTCTACCTAATCTACTATCTGCCAGGATTAAACTGTCTGACAGATTTTATTCTCTACATTCTAAAACAGAAAATTTAAAACATAGCCAAGTCAGGATTAAACTGTCTAACTTGCTATGATGTCTATGGCTATATGTACAAGCTACACATGGACTTTATTTGCAAAAATTTAGAACAAAACTGTGAAGGCTTAAGATCTGAAAAACAAAAAACATCCTTCATTCTTTTTATGACTCAGATTTTGATCTGTTTTGAGTCATTCTTTATTTTGATTCTTTGGTTCAAATTTTCAGTGTATTAAAACCATTCTTCTCTTTTTCTTTGGCTCAGATTTTGGTTTGATCAGAGCCATTTCTCTCTATCCTAATCTATTCTACTGATAAGCCAAGATTTTATTGTTTGGCAAATCTGATTCACTAACCTATCAGCAGTAAATTGAAATCGATATAGTCATGATTACACTGAATGACTAGATAGCAGTGTTCTTTTTGGTAGTGGCATTTAAGCTTGCAGACTTTCAGATTTTTCCTTTTTTTTTTTTTTTTGGTATGTAGTTGTACCTTGTTTTATTTCTGCCCTCTTTTTATCTTTTTCTATTGTTTTTGTATTTTTTTCTTTTCTCAAATTTAAAGGCAGTGTTATATACAATGAACAAAAACTCTGAAACTAAAAAAAAATTAGCTAACAGAAATAATGTTTGAGAACCCTGCCATTGACAGGACCTCCAAAATATTCAGCTCCATCCAATTCTTGCAAAAAGAATGCATTTTTTCCAATAGAAGATTGAATAATATAAGGGCCTTGCCATAAGTTATCAAATTTTCCATGTTTGCCCTTATCTTCTCTCCTTGAATCCCATTTTAATACTTTATCACCAATCTTAAAATCACTTGCCCTGGTTCTTTTGTCAAACAACTTCTCGACAACCGGAGAGGTTACGAACGATGGCGGCTCCCGACCAAAGAAGGGACGGAGTCACTCACTATTCATATGGTGAGGGGGAGGGGCCCCAAAAGCCGCCATCAACTTGAAGAACCCCCGGGCCGCCATCGACTCGGCCGAGGTTACGAGGTCGAGGAGAGGTAACGCTCGACCACCGGGAGAGGGCTTTAAATAGTCTCTGAATTTACGAATGCCGGCCAAGGCCCCCCACCAGATAAGTTACTTTTAAGTGACTCGCCCGACCTAAGAAGGGCAAGGTACTATAAGAGGCACTCACCCATTATGGGTGAGGGTGCGTTAGCACACTCGACTGCTCAAGGAAAGGGTTTTCACACTCGACCGACAAAGGTTCTTTATTGCTCACCCATAAGCCCCCCACCCAATAAGCAAACCAAAAAGGTACGAGGGACGAGTCGCTCGGTCGTTATGGCCGAGGTACGTTAAGTGACTCGCACTACTGTAGAGGGCGAGGAACGAACGCGAGCCCTCCGGGCCTTGAAGGACCTTTTTATTAAGAATTCAGGTTATCCCTATCGGACCGATACCTACCCCTCGCTACTAGATATCTATCTATAGATAGATAGGTAGATATCTAGGGGGGGGTATAACCTTGCGGCACCCCCGGATTTGATCAGGACCTGCTGCCTATGAAAGAAATAATAGATAAATAAATAGGTGCCCAGCGATTCCTTCATCAATAGGGGCATCATCATCACCTACAGCCCCTTCCTCTGCCGAGCACTTCCACGAAATGGAAACGGGCGGCATCGTCGACCGACATTTGTTGCCCTGGTGTATATTCCGGAGTACATTGATGGCCGATCTGTCACCCATACATTCCTGGCCCCTATTCATATTAGTCCCTTAGGTTCCGAATAGATATTCCCGCAGTTCAGATTCGGCCTATTACTATTCATCATTAAGGTTCCCACTTCTCCATCCAAAAGCATGGTTCCTGTCGCTGTAGAGTCCATTCGTTGGGTGATCCCTCACTCTCACGTTCGAGTGTTTGCTCGTCGTTTAGGCCGATGAGTGGCATCTCTGCCCATTGCAGCCACCCCCGGGGGTTATTCGCACCTGGATAGTACCAGGACCCTTGGTGCCGCCGGACTGCCTTTTCCGGAAGGGGCCTCAACCCTGTTGTTGCAACTCAAAATTAGCCTTGCGGCGAGACGCGGACATTACCCATGCTGCGGTTCCCTCCGGTCCGTTCCCGGGTCGGGTTAGGGTAACATCCGACCGAGTGCTGTAGCGGATCCAAACGCGCTCACGAGGCGCACAATAATAATAAGACCAATAGATACTTCGTAAGAGACCATTTGAGCTGCAGATCGTAATGCTCCTGGAAAAGCATATTTCGGATATGGGGGAGTTCCAGTTTCCAATAATCAACGAGAGGATCATACCCCCCCCCCACCCGGTCCTCTATGGACCGTACGAGCACGTCCGTCACCACCGCGCTTACGGCTCTCTACCCCAACTTGCTTGTTGCTCTGGCCGGGGTCTTCCCCCCCTTTGATTCCTCGGTAAACCCCCCTTTTTATTCAGAATGAAGTGGCGGGGCATGGCCTCCCCCCCCCCCCCCCTTCCTTATCTAACAGATATGATCTCAGTTTATATAACTGTGTTCAATGAAGAGTTGGCCTTTATGGGAAGGAGCGAAGCCGCTTGTCCTTGCTCTCGGAAGAGCAAGCGACTACGTTCCTTCCTCAGGCAAGGTCAATCCTTCGACAATGCATATATTATATACGTAATTACGCTTTAGGTTCTCATAATCGATCGTACCAGAATATCGTATACAAAGAAATATAATTATATATATATATTAATATATAGAAGGAGAATATATATACTCTAGATATATTAATACCTCCTGACTACAACCAGTAACTTAATGGATGGAATCAAACAAAGAGAAAGTACTTAAAGCCAACGCTCGAATAGAATGCTAGATAAACGGTACCAAGCATGTGAGAAAGGTCCCACGTGTGACCATGCATGCCATGCACATCCATCTGAGACTGCAAATGAGGATGAGCGCTCTGAAGATAATGGCTCGGGATCCTACTGGAAGGATAATAGATGATGAACGCTACCCAATCAAGCCAACGCTAGAGGTAGGATACCTCTAACACCTGCCACGTGTCACAGAAACTAGCCAGTGAACCACAAAATGATGCCATGAAAGGGGTACAAGAGGATGAAACCATGTATAAACTAACAACTGTTGTATCACATGCCATCTCCAAATGAGACGATGCCTAAACCATCTAAGAGAATTGATGCCACGAAAGAACAAGCTCTGGAGACCTCATACGTGTGAGTGCCACGTGTGCATGTAACTGATATTTGGATGCCAATGAGAGGGAGCATTCTGAAGTAGAATGTATAAGGGATGTATACATTAGAATACCTCATCATATGCCAACAGAAATGGAACGCTCAAGGAGCCTCAATCAGGTGCCATGCATGCTGAACAGTGCTGGAAACCCCCCACGTGTAAGCCTATATCCATCTGAAACTGATAAAATAGGGGAAGCATTCACTGGGTAATGCCTCAATATCACATCATATGTCATATGGACCCCAAATATGCAAAACACTTTGAGAGAAAACCATCCAAAGGTGAAAACCATCTGCCATGTATGCTAAGCCTGGGTCATCCCTCTCATGTGTGACTATAGTCATCTAAGGTGTAACTGTAAAGGGACCTCTGCATGGAGTCAAATGATTCAAACATCATACGATCACCATCCGGAATAAAGATATCATGTAGGAGACCATCAACTGAATGTCATTCATCTAAGCTATAATAACCTGTCATGATCCCACATGTGACCTCCATGTATGCCATGCAGGACCTCATATGTATAACTGGTGAAATGCTATAGAAGAAAGATGTCACAGTATCCATAGTGTATATCATAGCAGCACATTACGTAATCCATCTATGAAGAAACACTGAAGCATATTTGTGTCCAGGGGTCATACAATACATGATGTAATCATTGTGTGTGATGATCAACTTAATACATGGTTCTAAGCCCATTAACACTTAGCTTTTTGGTCCATAACTTAATCTTACCATGGTGTGACATAATTCAACCTTGAAAAGGGTTTTACACCCTTGAGTTCAAATCCTTCCATAAGTCCCAAATCAAACTTTGATGAGGTGGAGTGGGTGGAAGGGATAGGAAAGACTTTAAGACTTAGTACTTGCAATCTTGATCAAGTGATACTAGAGATATTTATACATCCAGTTGTAAGCCAAAGGGGGAGCACAATAGTATGAGTTACCAGTCACCGAGACCTTTTTGATTTCCATTCCCTTTCTTCTTTTTTCATCTCTTTCTTTTATATCTCCTCTCTTTTTATTAAGCAAAGTCTATTTCTTTTCTTTCTTTGCAAAGTCAAGTCCTCTCTTTCTCTTTTTTTATATGGATAGGGCTAAAGGCTATAGAGAATGGTTAATCCGGTGTGGCATGGCTCATGTATGCATTTATACGCTTGCTTAAACCTTCTCTTGGTCTAGTTGGACATGCCACTGTAGTGTATCACAGACTTTGGCTAAGGCATGTTTCAATTAATGTAGTACAACTGG
Source organism: Pinus albicaulis (assembly GCA_034641835.2). NCBI lineage: Eukaryota > Viridiplantae > Streptophyta > Pinopsida > Pinales > Pinaceae > Pinus > Pinus albicaulis. The sequence goes on from CM076571.1 coordinate 242,790,918, forward strand.
GAAAAGGGTCCACACTTTTCACAATCTTGCAAGGGTTCATAAAAAAGGGGAGACTAGGGTGGAAATGGATGAATATTGTATGGAATATATAGGGTAAAAGAATAGGGTGGAGCCGCAACTCAGTTTTAATGCAAAAGAAAGAAACCCTAGGGTGAGTAAAGAGAGGATCAAAAATAGATGGAGAGCCACACAGCCTTGAGCAATATATAACCCCCCAAAAAGTAGGGTTGGTTTTATATCTTTATTATGTTAACCTATGAATGTATATTATTAAGGTACTTCACTTACATTTGAGATCAGGTTTGATTATGAAATTAGCAAAGGGATGTAAACTAACAACCCAGGTCAATTTACTAGAAGTTCCTATCCCTTATGGGCTATTACTATTGGCCTTTTGGCGGCCTTTTGGCCCCTTTAGTGAGATAGAAACCCTAATGCTGAAAAAGAGAAAGAGAAGTATGGAAGGAACTCACCCAATCACTAATGTAGGTTGTTAAGCTACTTGGGATTAAAAAGAGATTGAGAATAGGTCTCCAAGAGTGATCCACATCCCAGATGGTCCTATGAAAATGCCACTATTATATATGTAATTATGCTTTTCTTCCAGTGAGCGATTCAGAATGCCAGCCTGAATGCCAGCCAGATAAGAACGGATTTATGAAGCCATTGAGGGTGCGCTTTAAGGCTCGACCATAAGGCCAGGCCCGGTAGGCCCGGTAGGCCCGGTAGGCCCGGTAGGGGCTCACTATTCATATGGTGAGGGACTCACTATAGGTACTCGTAAATTGTTGGTGTATATGGAACTTGATGGCCAGGAAGGGCTTATGAAGCTTATTAGCAAGTGTAGGTAGTATCTAATGAAGGGTACAGCAAATCTTCTCTATGAGGGCACACAAACCGAATTGAATCCCAGCTGTGGGGCATTTAAGCCCTTGCTTTGAATAAATGCCCCACAGCGCCAAACCCCGATTCTCCACCGCCCTACCGTTCGGTTTATGCGTCCTCTATCAAAAGTTAGTAGCCCTCAGGCAAGGGGGGTAGAGCAGTGAGTTCAGATCTGTCATTCCCGGGCCTGAAGGTTCCCTCTCCCATCCGTACAGGTTGATGGGACGAGCAATCGACATGCAGGAAGGTTGAACCCGGTTAAGGGCAAGGTATGTAAATCGCTTGTCTGTAATCAGACAAGGTCTCACCTCGGGCCCGGGACTGTGACAAGCTCCCGGACGACTCGGCAATACCCGACTCGAATAGCAAACCAGTCAATATAAGGTCAATCAGTATGTCGAGGCGCGGCGTAGTTCATCCGATGAACGGAGCCGTCCCATAAGAGCATCCATCAAACCTTCAAAATACAATCAATCACAAATAAAAGACAAGAAAATCCAGTCATCCATCACTGAAAATCAGTTCCAAACTAGCATCACGCACTCTTGACAGGCCCTAAATTACGCGTACCCTTGGCCGGCAATCAAGCCAAGCCCCGAAAAGGATCGATCCAATTCAGACAAGCCAGCAGGCAGAGAAATCGCGAAAATGCAGGCAGGTAGGCAAAATGCACATCGTACAAGGATGAGGATCGTGAACTACCCGAGCTACAGTGGCCGAGTGGGTGAGAATAGGGGTCCAAGAAGGACGATGAAGCAATACCAAAGAAGGGAAGGAGGCGTAGAAAGAAGCCAGCAAAGCAAAGGGGGGGGGCAGCTAGGTGGTAAGAGAATAAGTGAATAGTGCGCCTACCGGGCCGGGAATCATGAACGGAGTTGTGCCTTCCAACCTTCCATCGGGACAAAGAAATAGCAAACCTAGAAGAAAATACTAGAGCAATAAGAGAAATATTTAGTTTCAACCCACCTTACCACTTTCGGTGGCTGTCGGTTGGGGCGATGATGTGAGCGAGGTCGGGGCCTCCCCACCAAACATCTGCCTTTATATAAGTGGTGGTAGGTTTTTCCCTTTCCTGACCGAGGAGGAAAATCCCCCCCAACTAATTTATTCAGAGCTCGCCCGGGTGCTGAAGTAACGCGAAAGTCCAATCCGCGTGAGGGGTGGATATCTCTTTCAAGGCTTTCACCTCCCGAAAAGCAGGGTCTTACGGAATAGATCCTGGCCCTTTTCGTGCGCGGGCTTGTTTCCCTCCACGCCAACCTTTGGATTGGGCGCCATTCAGCTGATCCTTATGCGCCTACTGAGGTTGCGGCCGACATGGCCGACATGATTATTCGATGCAGGAGCTTGTGAAGACCTTGAGGAGACTGCGGGCACCACTATCCTGGTCATTTATATTGAAGATGATTACCAGGAATCCCCTCTAGGGACGGGTAGTTATAGAAAATGAGATGAGAGACGCAGAGGAAAAGACCCCTCCATAGGAGTGTAATGCCCCATTTTGAATGTCCTTGTTTTGTATATGGTAAGGATGTCTATCCTTGGTTGGTTTGATGAATTGTCTTGTAAATATGGCTTGGAACCTGATTCATTTTATGCATGGTTCTTTATATTATACACCCTACTTATATATGTGTGTGTGTCTTATTCTCTGATTATAAGATGCTGTTTGTATTCATATTTGTGGAACAAATTAGAATGCATAGAGTGATGTTCATATGGTTTATTATGTGAAAATAAATGAAATGAGGCCTCGATACTTGGATTCTATGGTTTCAACATATGATGATGATGCAATGATAGGAGAATAAATAACTAATGATGCTATTGAGAAAGTATGAGTTGAGGCGGGTTGGCCAGACCTAGGGGACTCCTAGAAGGAGATGATCGATGCTGACTTAAGCTAAAGGTCACAGGGCTTGATAGGCCATTGGAGTAAGATCTCCTGATTTCTTATGTATGAACATTGCAAGGTTGTGAAAAACTAAATACATGATTGCAGTTATATAAAATGTTAATGTTATGAGCGCATGATATAACTGATATAGATTGAATTTGATGATATTGGTTTATGTTATATATATATATATATGCATGTGTTGTGATATGATTCCACTGATCTTAGTGGTTCAGTAAACCGGTCATCTGAATGAGGGATATGGTTATCTAGGAGAACTCCATGTTGGGAGTCTGGCAGTAAGACCTGCGGAGGATAGCTTGTGATGTTGAGCATTGTATTTTTACTTGTTATATATGTGTTGTCGATCTAATTGACATGTGTGTGTTATTACATGTGTAGAACACGGGCAGAAACCTTGCCAACTCGCCAACATATGGGTGTGGGACATGACCAGGATGCATTGGCTTTGTTGTACTGGGTTGAGTAGAGGTGCTTTGGCTTGCCTACTAAATCCCTAGATAGAGGAGCGCAGTCTCTCACATAATATGTGGAATAAGGAAGTTTCATAGATGAGAATGTCTATCTAGGAGTAGGGGTAACATGCCTACACTGAGTACTTCCACCGTGGGAGATTACATGCGTCATAGTTATAATCAGGGGGCACACAGTAAGGGCACAAAGTCCTTACTTCCCAGCAACTTCAACTTCCAGGTCCGGGATAGGCCAAGGTAACTGTAAGTGACCCCCATGGCTATATTAGTTCACATTGCAAATTACCCACTTTTGTTTACAACTTTCAATAATATTCTTTATATTATAATAGGAATTCTTTCTTTTATGAAAACCAAATCATATTGGATAAAAAACTGAAAGTGACACCAAATCACTTAATGAAAAATGAAAATAGCCGCCCCGCTTTACCGGTAGGCAGGAAAACAATTACCGATCTCGCACGCAGGCAGAATCTACCACACAGGTTCTTCTTTTAAGCCTAACTGCCTAGGACCGAGCCTAGACCATCGCTTCCTTAGCTCCGTATCACACATATTGCTTCCTTAGCTCTGTTACCGAACCCCTTCCCGAACCTAGCTGTCCCTCTCTCACGAATTATAGCAACTGCTAGCTTTATATACTGCTTATTTACTTACTCTATTGCAGGCCATACCTACCACTATTTTCATCCCTCTATAGGCACCCCAAACCCCCCCACTAACGCTCTTCGCTTCAGTCCTAGTACCACTGGCTGGCTGGCGGGATTCTTCCTTCCGCAAATAAGTCATGTTCCTTCCTCCTCACTGTCAGTCTCTGTAGATGGCTGTATGGGGTGTGAGTAAAAAGCTACGGTACGCTCATTGTAGCAATAATTTGCAAGCAAGTTGGGTTTACAGGGGAGAATGGGTCAGTAGCTCTTCCTCAAGTGTCCCGGGTCAATCAAAGCATCTGGGTCAATACATGGGCTACTCCCTCCATCTGGGTCAACACATAAGCTCTTCAAGTGTACTGGGTCAATAGTTCTGGGGTATACGTAAAGCAAACAACAACTACTAACTAATCTACCTGTAGCCATCCATAATTCGTAAGTAAGTAGGGTATCCATCATTGGCAAGCAAATAGGGTGGTATCATAGGGGAGAATGGGTCAGCAGCTCCTCATAGTTTCATGGGGAATAGTGTGTAGAGAAGCAACTTTCAAAGTCGTTGGGTTGTTGGGCAACAAAGAAAGGATAGGCAGCAAGCAGCAGAACCTCGCTCGGTGGGTGTCTCTGGGAGGTCCTCGTTAGGCTATAACCGCTTCACCCCCGGTTGTAAAGAAAGAACAATGAAACAATTGGGTAACCGGTTGAACTCCCTTCCTTGAACTCGAGAAAGTCTTTTGTATGCTTCCGTCCACTACCCTTATTATGAAAGTTGTCTACAGCCCCACTGACCTTTACCGGACACCTTCTATTGTTCTATAATGTTCCCGCCCTACTATAAAATCCATCCGTTGGAACTCAATATTGATATCGCCCATCCTCTAAATAGTTTAGGGCTCTAACTCCCTGCCTAACTGGACCATCCATTCTTATTGTTAGCTGTACCATCGCCTCCTGCCCGTGAAAGTAAGTATTTATTGGCTAAGCTTTTTCCCATGGGGTAATCCTGCTCCCATGAGATGGTGTACTGAAGTGTATACTAACCTGAACTGAAAACGGAGGCAAGAAGAGGAGAGGAACTATATCTATATATATAACCGACTCGTTCATTCTTAAAGCCTTTACTGAACACGTAAGCAGCGTTCCATTGACTGTTGCAGTAGCGAACTAAACTATAACTCCAAGTTGCTAAATGAAAAATGTATGAAAAGTGCATTTCTGTCTGCTAGATTGGGGATGGCAGCTCTGTGGTATAAAAGTGAAATTGAAAGGCCTCTAGGGCATGAATTGGGATCAATATTTTTGGTGTAATATATGGGGCTTGGGTTCAAAATAATATGTCTATAGCTTAATGCGCATGAAAGAGCTCCGGGTCCATTCAATAAAAGGAATCCCGGACTGGAACTGGACGAAGGAAAGTTTAGACTAGACACTATACTATATGTATCTTTGCCCTGCCCTTTAGCCAATATGTGTTCCAGCTCTCGTTCACCCTGGCTCTCCTGGACCTGCCAAATCTTGTTAATGTACCAGCTGACTATAATAAATGTTATGTCTGAGCAGCCTCTCCTCTGTGGGCAATATCTGACTATCTATCTGTGTGGGACCCAAATTCTCAGTCTTATCTCAGTCTTATTCTATCTGTGGGACCGTTTCAAATCTGTCTGTCTCTGGGCCTCAACAAATATTGTTATGGGCGCCCTATGATCGCTCTGGTACTGGCGACTCTGTTCTCGCTCGACAACCTGCTCTCGGGGTGCTGCCTGCATAACTAAATGAACTATAAAAGGTGCTGCATGAAATCTCGCTGATCAGTGCAGGGATGGGTGTCCTCAATTCGCGGAGTAAAGTATATTTATTTCTCATTCTGGTGCTCTGCCTGGACTCCTCAATAAGATATATCTATCTCGTATATGGGAGTATTTCTAAATAGAAGTAGCCAATAGATCCGCCCAACCCCCCTGTCTGTCTGTCTCCTATGGCATAAAGAGGAGTTGCAACTGCCAAAGGTATGACGTATATAAATAGATTCTATATAAATAAGTATATGGGTGACCAATGGCTGCTCTGGCTGCACTCAAGAAGAAGTAAAGGGCTATGTGCTTATTTGCTGAAAGGTTCTGGGCTTCTTTCTCCCCAACGATCTGACCGCACCCAATGTTGTAATTAGCCTGAACTGGCACCCGAAAGATGTAAGAGGTAAGGGCTAATCAATGCTAGGTAGCAAGTGACTTTCTTTGTCAATAGATTCAACAGCTTATTTAGCATCGGGGACAGGGGTCCTTAGTTCATGCTCGAGCTAGATGCCGTTGGAATGGAAGCTATGGCTCGATATAACGTATGTAATATGGTGAGGGTGCGTTAGCACACTCGACTAAAAGGCAGCCATCGAATTGAGAGGGCGCCTTATCTGCGTGATTCATTTCAGTTCATTGGATGATGGAAGAACCAGGCATGCCGATCTTTGCCCTTTTATTTAGGCTATAAGGGTGAGCCAGTCGAACTCTCGACCACCGGGAGAGGTACGTTAAGTGACTCGACCATAAGCCCCCCACCCAATAAGCAATCAAGGAAGGCCGCACCTCACCCTGTATTTCTTCCCCTCAAAACCTACCCCGCTAGGGAAATATCCATTCCTTTCCTTCCCGATCGTATTCCTATCCTTTCCTTCCCGGTCAACCTATTAGGAATGAATTGCTTTTCACTTCTGACAATGTATGTAATCTTTAGTTCTTCCTTCCTATGTTTTATATCTTGTCTTTATCTGTCTGTATTTATTGCTTTATCTCTTGCTCTCTTAGCTGTATCCCACAACACAACCTTTCTATCTCACAGTTAAGTACTCCTTACTTTCATCCTCTATTTATCCGCTTTATACAGGCAGTTTAGCTAGCAGAGCACCTAACCTCCATTCCTATATTAGCTGTATACAAAGCAACCTAGTCACAGCAATCCCATCATATCCTTTCAACCTATCAACCCATAAAGAACCAAGGGCGAGAACGGGACAAGGAGAAACACATCTAATACAAAATACACTCAGATCAGCACTCGGCATACAGCGAATCAACAACACATCTCTTCATCAATACACAAGGGCACCAGCACGATAGCCTCTAAACCACCTACACCCCAGGTCTTATATCCTAATAACCCAGTTGATAAACTAGTACTTTTTCCACCATCCATACATCTATAACTGATAGATATTTCCACCCATTTAGTAATGAATTAATAACCCGGTTGAAACGCAATCTTGTAGCTATAACACCTTGAGTCAATGAAGCTTGTTGGTCACCATACCTATTAGATACCAAACCAGCCTTTAGAGCTTAGAACCAATAGCCATTGAACCAGCAGGAGGAACCAGATGGCAACTCATATACCAGATTTTGGACATCCCTAGGAATCACTAGCTTGCATCTCATATTATCTCTAATCGATACAGTCACCACTTGGCAATTTAGAAACCGCGTGAAATGACATCTTTTTCTCCTTCCTCAACATGGGTAACGGGGCCTAATAAGCCCAAACTCGACATCTTGTCCTCTAGCATCATGGGCATCTTACCGTGTTCTACGCCATTAGCATCATCTAGTTACTTACCGTGGTGCATGTTAGCATCTTATAATGATGTGTAGCCCAACCCTTACACCAAATGTGCATGTGTTTTTAGCGATGAAGCAGCCCAGGGAGGAGCATATTCTACAGAGCGAGAACGACGAGCGTACCTTCCAGATCGAGATACAGATTCTTACTAGCCACGTAAGAACTTATACCCATTTTTGTCACCCACTTATACCAACTTTGTACATTCCCACCATGATATTGATCTATAAGAACCACAGTGTCCACATTCTTACTTTTTAGCCTCGAAATCCTATTTATGATCAAGATAGAGACCCAGATCTTGACCTTACAGATCACAACCCAACAGCAGAAGTAGCAGGGAGCACAGTTATAGCATCTCACCTAGGATTAGTGACAGTTGCAGATAAAAAGTCACACAAGTACCAGTGGGAGCAACAGAGGAAGTACCAGTTTCAGTAGACGTTTAACCAGAGCCAATAGCAACAGTCAATATAGTGAAAGCACCCAACAGTAATTTATAAAGTCACCCAGCAACAGGGACAAACACATACCTAACCCCAGAGACAGACCTTCATAATAAAGAGTCTTACGTTCCTTAGAGAGATGCAGGAGATCCAGACACAGATATATCAGTTACAGTGACTAAAGGAAGATTTGATAGCAGACTTACCTTAATAACCTTAGAAGGAAATACAACATTTAAGAACAGCATTGGAGCATCCTGCGGTCAGACAAGAAAAAACACCAGGTTATCTCAAGATAATGAGAATATTAGTAGCTGATATGATGAGATAAATCTATACTATAGGGGTGGAGATCGTTAGATCGACACCTCCCCGTCTCAATAATCGACTTTGAGAGGCTTTTGAAAGAAGAAACCACAGCTACAGGAATGGAGACGTACTCGAACCCATCCACCAGCCTATAAATCTTTGTATCTCATTATATTTATTCCACCGCCCGAAATTGTTTTGTGGTTTGGTTTTGGTTTTCAAAGCATCTAGCCTGTTTCTCTTTATAGCATTCACTTCATTATTGAGCTCTCAATCATCTTTTTGTGGCAGCTTTTTCTTATGTGGATCATGATTTAAGGGCTTTTTTCTAGGGCCAAATGTATGCTTTATATCTATATCAAATGAAATCTTTTCACCGAGCTACATCATCTCGATTGGATGTTTATGCATAAGTTGATGAGTTTATAGCATCTTATTCCAAGCTCTTTCTTGGTGGATGATCGCTAGTCAAGTCACTCTATGGCTGCTGGTATTCTTATGTACCATGCAAGTAGTCAAATGTGTCAACATCGAGGTGTTCTTTCGAGCGCTCGTCAATCTATTGGTTAGTTTATTTGTTCATTCCATGCCGGAATAGTTCCTCGTAGCAAATAGTTAATGATGATAAGCCAATTCCCTAGCCGAATTCCGATAGGCGGTCAGATCCTGAAATGTGCCTGTATATGGATGATTAGAGCGTGATCAGTTCGCGATCGGCCCTTCTTTGATTAGCTCTCTACCCAGGAGAATCGCTCCTTGGATGAACCAGCAGCATACGGTATTACTGGAGTGAAGGAAGGATTCCGAATAGTGGGAGCTAGATGGCTGTGTCGTGAAAGTGAAATCGCTATGCCTTCACATAGGTTTGCCGGGACTGGGCTCTTAGTGTTTCTAGCCGGCCACACCTTTCAATGGACCTAGCAAGCGCTTTTTCCGATCGCGTACCTCAAAAGACAGTGCCGCCCGTGACTTCCAAGTCCGGTTCCAATTCCAATCACAGACCAAGTGAAAGCAGATCCCATTCACTTAGTGGACTCAGTGCGCCGGGACCGCCCGTTTTATATAAAAAGGCACAGGTAGAGCTAGTAGCATTCCTTCCATTTCGAGAGTTAAGTAACCTTATTTATATTGAGTGAAAAATCCAGTCATTTCAGTTTTATATCCAATTCCAAATCGAGTAGTTGGCCGAATGAAAGCACCAGTGACCGTTGACCCGGTTCCAATACCCGCTGTTCCAGTAGGAGAGGAAGCACACCCTATTCCAGTTCCATCTCCTTAGCTAGCTAACCATTAGCAGGTGTAGTTTCAGCATAAGTTCAAGCATATGAGTCAGGTGACCTCGTTTAGACCCCGTAGCAAAAGTAGAAGTCTCGCCGCATCCTTTCTTGTCCTAGCTTCTCTTTCTTTGAGAGCAGAGAGAGCATCAGTACCACAGACCGTTGCATAGTATATTTCATATTGAGAGTCAGAGCCCCGCTGGGCGTACCTTCCGGTCCCCGCTTCCTCTCGCTCGGTTACATATTAAGATGTCAAGCCATCAGTTGCTACAAATTCATATCCAGATGTGGATCCCACGGTTGAACATCTACCGGTTACATACGCAGATGAAAAAGTAGCAAAGGGAGTTAGAGATCGAGTTCAAATTCGTTTCCCGCCCATTCGAGTAAGCAATCCAAGTCAAGCCTAGTATCGCGTCCCCAGCCATGAGCCCAGCAGTCCAGCCCGGTATCCGATCCCGGTAGCCGAGTCGAGTAGCAAAGCCTATAAGCCCAAGCGAGTATCCCAGCCCGATCAGCCCAGGTAGGATCATTCAAATGTTTTCCGTAGCGTTAAGTGAGGTCAAGGTAGAGGTATATTAATCTTTTTATTCGTCGGGCTATTTCTTTTGTAAAGCGCGAAGAGTCAGCAAGCACAAAGGTGCTCAACCTCCAATTGACATCCTTCCTGCCTGTCATAGCCTTGTTTTACGGGCGTTCAACACAACCACTTGCTTGAGGGAATAATGCGTAGTGGGTACGGCACTATTGCTTGCTATTGTTCCGGCCGAGCTTGCCCCGATTGATGAATTAGAACCAACAGCAGCATTGCTAGGAGATACCCATTTGCCTTTCATGTTAGTGCCGCACTACCCCTTCTATTTACCCACCTATGGATACTCCCTCAACTACCCTAATTAGTTATGCCCCAAACAGCCAGCGTTCACCGACTTCCCAGAGAGCTAGAGCTTTTACACCGACTTACAGACAGCATTCACAGGAATCACGCTTGCTTACAGATATTATTGGTATCACACTATGACCTATTGGTTTTGGCCGAGCCTTGCGCATCCTCAGCTGGCTTGCGAGGAGCCTGACCAACTTAATGAACCACCGCAACATATATAATCTATTGGGTTATTTCATTCTTAAACGAAGGGTGGACTGATTTCAAAGTCCATTTATTCCAGTCATAAATTATATATGTAATTATGCATTTCTGATTCTTTTCTTCGACAATGCATATATTATATATGTAATTATGCCATGAATGAGAGATCGATTTCTTCACTTCTTCCACTGCTTCCAGTCATTGATTCTATTATGAATGAAATGAGATTGGTTATCCCTAACATGTGTCTAAAGTGGCGATCAAATGAACGGAAATGGCCTTTCAGGGGCTTGTCACTCACCAGTCTGAATGTCATCAGCCAGCCAATAGAGAGTGGGAGGGCCACCCTTTCATCTTCCGCCTTCATCACCAGCCATGCCAAGTCCAACAGAAGCCAGAAGCCAGAAGCCAGATGCCTTGAACCTTCAGCCAACCTTCAGCCATAAGCCTAGCACATACTTGAACCTTCAGCCTTGAACCTTGAAACGGAAGCCTTCAGCCTTAGGAATTCTTATTGGTATCACGTATATAACCTTCTGGGTACCGGGACTACTCTTCCAGTCGAGCCAATACAATTATATGAGTCAGGAATTTGAACCAAACCTTGTACCTTCCTTCTCACCCTAGGACATGGATTGGATGGAAGGCTGCCCAATTCATTCTACCAGGAAGATAAGTACAGTACAGGATGAGTATGGATGGCAGCATGCTATTATATCACCTTACTTCATTATAGGTGCCTCGAGGAAATAAATTATAGTTCGTTTTCTTACCGAAATATGGAGATGGAGATAGAACTATTTATTACTTACCTTTGAAAGTGAGAAGTGACAAAGGAGTGATATAACCTCTTTCTACTGCTGCACTAACATTTGCCCTTACTTGGATCTACCTCCATTAGATCGATCGGAGTAGCACTTGGTTTCGAAAAAAAGCCAACCGCTGAAGCTTAAGAAAGGGAATAAGCGGCTACTCTGAGGGAGAGCCTTGCCATCGTATATTATTTATGCTTGGCTAAGATATGAGGAGGAGAGCTAACTAAGATCATTGCTGGCGTTTACAATGAGAGATATTAGGAGAGTTGCGTAGAAAGATATGCAGATACTAAAACTTACCACAGCCAGCCAGGAAGCCAGCTATTACTACCATAGCAAGGAGAGCTATAAAGCCTGAAAGCCAGCTAGACAGAAAGCTACTACCAGAGCTAGCCCACAAAAGTAATAAGGTACTAAGCCAAGCCATTCCAAGTGCATAAGCATTTTTCACCAGCATCAAAGGAAAGCACCCGTGGCAAGGACAGGTGCACCAGTAGTTCCAGTCACTTACCCAGTGGACTCAGAAGTATACCCAGCAGTAGAGCCAGTAGCAACTAGATAGAGCATCAGTGGCAAAGGCATAAGCACCACCAATAAAGGTGGCTGGAGCACAGACATAGGAGGTAGCTAGACCAAGTCCATTACCAGAACCACCAGCAGCCATAGATTCTTTGATAGTAGCTTGTAACTTGATGACTTTTCTTTCTCGTTCGGGGCTTTCAAAGTGGTGTGACATAACAGAGAGATTCTTAGTTCTTTTCACTGATCAAACACAGGGGAGAGTTTCTGCATAGATTAGGATTAGATTCATAGATCTAAATTTTCCACCCCACATAGCCAGGTTTCTTTGGGTAATGTCCCATCCTTCCTCACCTGTAGTTGTCAGGTGAGCCATTTCCTCACCCTACTTTGATTACGGGTGAGTCATTCTCAATCATCTCAGGCATTATCAAATATGAGTGGAGATTATAAGGTCGGAGATCGACAGATCAAATCTAGAATGCATCGTTTAATAAGCATTCGTACATATTGAGTATAGTCTTGTCGGGCTGGCTGGTATGTATGTATGCGATGTGAAGGGCTCAGGCGGTAACCTCGGGGATATACGTTTCTAATTTCATTGTATGAATAACAGAGTTGAGTGTGGAGTCGCTATTGGGAAAGCGGTCGAGCGCTGGCTTAAGCTTCAGCTTCAAATTGAAAGCATACCTATTTATTGATCGAGTCCTTTAGGTCGCTTCGGACCCTCCTCTATCTATCCCTGCCCCACCTCAAATATGTGCTCCATCAATCAATCACTATCGGGTGCCACTTCCCTCCCCTGACAGGCATTCCCTTACAAGCGTGACTGCGACTCTGTGTCTGTCGCATTATCCTAAACAGGTGCATTGTAAGTCATGATCGTTCCTGGCATCCAATCGAGATAGGAACTCCATTTTCGTATTGGTAAGTCATTCATGTGTCTGGTTGAACGAAACTCAACTGTCGGTTCTGAACTGAACTGAATGGGTAAGGCAAGAGGATAAGGCAATAAAGGACTATCTCATTCTCAGTGGGATCGATGAAAGAAAGGCACCGATGGATCGCGTGACCAATAAAGACACAAAAGCACCAAGAATCAAATCTAGCAAGTAAGCATCTAGAAATAATCCACATCTAAGCTCTGGGTGTAGCAACGTATTGAATAAGCACCTTGTTTTAGATTAATAAGAAACATCTTTGTCACGAATACCCTACACGGGTTTGGGTGGGAGTATATAGGTGTAATCACATAGGAACAACAGTTTGATTGGTCAGTGTGATCTTTTTGACCTTCCTGCCCCAGCGTAGACATTGCCATAGCAATCACTCAATCCAGTTTCTCACTCTGAGGCTTTGTTAGCACAGTAGCTTTGGGATCATGCTTCGGACCTATTGCATCTTATTATTACTCCCACCCTTTTGCACTTGTTTAAAAATAGGGGCTCCAACCTAACCCCTACCCCAGAGATATAGGTAGGGGCAAAGCACAGAGATACCTACCCCCACCGGAGTCGACTAATAAGAACCTGAATAGGATCATCGGAAGGACTATCTCCGACAACCGCCCATGATAGAGTAGGAGTCTAGCACAACCTACTGAAGAAAGCCCTGTGGGCCGATCGGATTACGCCAAAGCGGGCATTATCAACCTCCCCACCACAAAGAGAGCAAAACCACTCATTCCAGAGATCCAAAACTGTAGTGAAATCCATTCACAGATTCAAAACCTTCGATTCCATCCATCTATATTGAATCTATTCCTTTGTTTCTCAACAACAGACTGCGAGTAGGTTAAAAAACCCTGTCTCTTTAGTTGCTGCTTCTCTTCTCCCGGCTCTCCAACAAGCAATAGGAGGAGCATTCAAAATAGAATGAAATTTGGGCATTCAATTAGGTCATTCGATGTCGGGTTTGAACGGGGCATTTGATAAGTCATTCGGAACAAAAGATAGGTCATTTGATTCGGGCTCTAGCAAACGCCGGTGCTCTCTACTCCCGATCCAATAAGGAAAGGATGGCGACATTGAACCGCATTTCCCCTACTTCATCATCCATCGAGCATTGAATCTACTTCATTATAAGGGCTATTATACACTTGAAAACTTTCCGCATAAACTATCAAATTTTCGCCTCACTTATTAATGATACCTACAGTTTAAGGTAAATAGAAAGTATAAGTCGCATTTGTTAATAAATTCTAGGTCGCATTTGTGACAAGAGCTGAAGATGAAATGGCAGAACAGGAGCTGAAGATCGCAGTCGTCTCAGGCATAAAGTGGACTTTACCAAACATAAGAGTTAGCAGGAGATAGGGGTACTCAACCCACCCTAAGGGAGAGGGACTCATCAACAGGATCTAATTCTATTGAGTTGATCTCCTAGAACGACGTGGTTAATACTATCATGGGTGGGTAAATTGACTCTATAAACATGGCGTATGAGGTTAGAGAAATTCTATCTATGAACCTAGCCTACCTAGAGTAATATGCTGATTGAACCTTCCTTCCCCCGATCTGTCTGTCTCTGTGGCTGGATGGGAGGTCATGTGGTTGCCCAGCTGGTAGCGGTAAAGGGTATTTAGTTCCACTTCCCTCTCTATGGTTCCATCTGAAGAGGATGAGTTCCCTCCCACTTAGCTGCTGCTCTAATAAATAGTGATTAGGTTCCACTCCTTCTTTCTATAGCTCCTAAGAAGAAGGCTGGTTCCACTATATATGTATTTGGTTCCATCCTTAGTGAATCAAACCACACACTCCTTCCGTTCCATCCTTCCTATGGCTCTCTTGCCGTCCAGGCTAGGTAAGTACCGCATCTAAGAAGGTTAGTTTCCGCATCCCACTTAGCTTCTCTAATAAAGCGAGTTAGTACCAGGCACTTGATATGGCGCTTTATATGCATGCTTTTCTTTACCGGCCAGAATCTGTTTCTTTATTAGCGCTTGTCTTGATTGGCTACCTTCTGAAAACCTATGTCTTTCTTTTCTTTCTATGGGGATATTGGTCTAACCAATGTCCTCTGAGTGTTAAGCCAATTTCCTCTAATAAGTTTTGAAGAAGGATATATTTATTTCTAACCTTCCTAGTTAAACCTATAGCTATGTGGTGCCGGCCTTTCTTGCTTGTATTGACCGGCTACCTTCCTTATTATAATTCTAACCTTGTGCTTATTCCCTACCTTCTTATCTTCCTTCTTAGCGCTTATTTATAATAGGATTGATTGGTTCTTAGCGCTAGATTGGTTAATGAAAAGTACCCGGTACAGACGCAGAGAGAGTGAGTCTTTCGCTTTGATTGGAGAAAAGAGAGTTATTCCGGAAAGCACTGGTCTGGCGCTTATCAAATTACAGTCTTGCGCTTAGCGGTAATTTACCATAGCTTCTTTAATCCAACCCAGTGGCAACAGGCAGGTAGTAGCGTCCCGTAGTTGCTGCCTATCCCTCATTAAACTACTCGCCAAGATACCTTTTTCCAATCCATCCTTCTATCTATTAAGCTATAAAGATATAATAGATCGCCAGTGACACACAGTGTGTGGGCCCGGGCTCCGCAGGATACATAAGTAGCGTAATTACGTATATAACGAATGAATGCATAATTA
This sequence comes from Pinus albicaulis, assembly GCA_034641835.2. Classification (NCBI taxonomy): domain Eukaryota; kingdom Viridiplantae; phylum Streptophyta; class Pinopsida; order Pinales; family Pinaceae; genus Pinus; species Pinus albicaulis. The sequence goes on from CM076571.1 coordinate 242,806,503, forward strand.
CATATATAATGATATATCTCTATTTGTATACGATATTACGGGTACGATCGATGATTCGAGCTACGATCCCATACGACGCTAAAGCGTAATTACATATCTCCTTCCTTACGTACGGGACGAACTTGCGAGGGAGAACCCTAAAAGGGGAAAACCTCTGGATAGGTAGATCTGCTAAGGCCGAATCTCCTGTAAGGTTTAATATCCAGTTATGGTCATCGTGCGGGGACCTCATTTGAATCGAGATAAATCCCCAGGGCGGAATATCCTGTTGTGGTTCCACGTTCAATTCTCAGTAATTTACACAAATTCGCCATTTACCATTCTTTTTCGGAACAATCACTAACGAGGAAACCCATTGGCTATCTGAGATAGGATAGATCAAATTTGCATTAAGCAACTTCCTTAATTCTTCTTTTACTATTTATCGTAAAGCAGGATTCATTCTGCGCTGGGGTTGTCGAATTGGTTTGGATTCATCCGTCAGATTATATGATGGGTACACATATCAGGATGATTTACTTTCGTGTCTGTCTACTTCCAGGCAAATGCCTTGTTGTTTGTTTGCGGCAATGAAATTAGCTGCTTCTTTTGAGAGGTTTACAGGCTAGTATTAATGTTCAATGTTTTTATCGGGCTGATTTCTACTGGTGCACTTACAGATTTGACTACTTGTTGGCTCGAAGATGCTTCCCCAGAGCACGCAGGAAAAGGCATAGAATATTACTTAAGAGATAAAGCAGCTAATGATAATTTTTGTTCTCCTAACCTACGCTTTCCCAACCCGCAGTATAGATGGAAGTGACTGGCGACCGCACTGACCCGCGCAACCAGGAAGTTCCAATGTAAGATATCGGAAGTTTCAGTTTATAGCACCCGCTTGGAAAAGGGAAGGACATGGATAGGAGATTGATCCAGGGATTCCGAGTAAACGGGAGGCTCAAAAGACTCGATTGGCGTAGCTTAAATAAAGAGCACACAAAGAGGAAATATAAAATAATATATAGGGGCAGTACCCCACCTAGAGACCAAGGTCGGGCTCAAAAAGGGTGAACCAATACATAAAGAGGGTTTACGTAAAGACAGGAAAGGAAAAAGCTACTACAGAAACATATACGAAAGTAGAGGCACAAACAGCAGGTTGACTTCCTCTTGTTGATCCACCAGCGTAAGCAACATCCTCACCAATTCCATACTTTTTTGACCGATAAACTTAGTAAATAACTAGTTATAAGTATTAATCAGTAGTATTAGTTTTAAGGAATACAGATAGAGTATAAAGGAATAAATCTAGTCTTTGGGACTTGATCCTGGTGACAACTTATGGTGGTCCCTACCCCTGGCTGGCGAACTCATGGAGGCGTCCAAACGAGACAAGTGGGGAAGGAAGGGGCTCTCTCTGGCTTGGCTAGAGATTACCATTACCAACCCGGCCCGGAGCTACTGAACAACTTGCAACGTAATGACCGAGGAGAGGAAAGACTTTAGATTTTAGATCAGGAAAGGTCCGGAGGTCTTGCGCTTCTGAGGGCAAGGAGAGCGAACACTTTCTATTTTATAGCTTGTCTCTGGCCGATAGCTTCCTTATGATAGCTTACCTTTTGTTTCCTTGCCGCCCGGACATACCTTTTCACTATTTGCTGACTGCCTTTTGGACTCTCATTTGTCGGGCTCAACCCAAGCGCTATGCCTAATCTTACTATGATGACTTACTATGATTACTAGCTACGACCGAAAAACCAACTATATACATATTATTTGCACGGCCGGGATATCGCTATGAAGAGGAGCACTGGTAGAAGAATGAGGAACAACCGTGGAATATATTTTATAGATAGTCTGTATATTTTTGCATGGGCAGCCCAGACTTACCTATTATCCTTGCATTGATTACTTATCCTCGCATTGACTGTCCCGAAAACTAACTAGCTATTCACTGCCTCATCAGACTTACCTTTTCATGATAGCTTGCCTGGCCGGACTTACCTGTTATGCGGTCTTTCTGGGATAGCTTGTAGAAGAGGGATAGCTCGGAGCCGGTTAGATGTTTAGTACCTTGGCTGGCCTAGCGAACTATCACGTATGTCATACAGCATGGAAACACATTACATTGGTTGAGATCAAACCCCCTGGGGGTTAATCCAAGTAACCTATACAAATCGCCTATCAATATCGTCTCGAATGATCCTGAATAGCTCCTGCCTGGGGTTAGGAAGTGGGCGGGTGCATCAAGAGAGTATCTGAATGGAGGGAGTCGGCCTATCCCAATGCCAATAGACTCCAAAATCTATTAGACCCCCGCAAACCAACAACGGGTGCGGCTAGGATGGTTGGATGAGGCGATGGACTCTAAAGAGCAGTAAGCCAAGTACAGATATCAGTCCCTCCCCTTTGTTGAGTCACAAAATATTCGAAGGTGATGAAGGATGCATTAGCAGGCTCGACCCTAAGGCCCGTTAGGGGCTCGGCCGAGGTTACGAGGTCGAGGCCCTAACGGGTGAGGGTGAGGTACGTTAAGTGACTCGACAACAGGCTGCCATCGCCGAACTCTCGACTTCAGGCCGCCATCGATAATGTCCAAAACCTCCGCCAAGGTGATAAGCCAAAAGAAGAGGGTTTTAACGCTCGACCAGGGGGGAGAGGGAAACCTCACTATATGAATAGTGAGCCCCTCTCCTACTGTCGAGAGTTCGTCCCTCACCCTACCGGTCCTTTCAAAACCTCCGCCGTTGGTTTCCCTTAAGAACCTCGTCGGCAAGCAGCAAGGTGTTGGAGGGTGCCAGCCAGCCTCGGGTTCGGGTGGTGTCTTTTCTCTATCAACACGTCCTTTCAACACATCCTATCAAGCGAGATAAGCAAGGGAGCACCAGTTGTCGTGTGGTGGTTTAGTGGAGTAGTCGGTGGGTTGTGGAGTTTGTGGTTCAAAGGGTTCCAGGCAAGTAAGCGAGCACCAGCCACCAGTTGGAGTTGGTGGGTCAAAGGATCTTCTATTGACGTGTGGTGGGTTGATTCGTAAAACCAGCAAGCATCAATCGATCAATAAGCGGGTAAGTGGGACTGTGTCCTATCGGTTCTAACATCCCTAGGTCTTCTGATTAGCGTAAGTAAGCAAGATATCTATATCTCAACGGGCAAGCAGCAAGAGATCAACAGGTAGGTCTGCCTGTTCCCAAGGGCTATGGTTGTTGGTGGGCAGGTTTGTGTGACCAATCTAGCAATAAATACACAAGAGCAACTAGAGATTCCAGCAAGTAAGCATCCATCTATCACTCAAAAACACAAGCTCTGGGTGTAACGTATATAAGCATTGATATCCCGATCCAGCTCCTCCAGCTCCCCGCAAGCTAACCAGCCGGTTGTTTCTATCCCAGCCTAGCCCAGCAATGACTGACTCTCTCCTCTCGGATTTGTATGTTGAATGGATGATGAACAGAGTCTGATGAAAGGGGTATGTTTCACGGGGTATGGTGGTTGAACGGGTTCTCCCGTCGTCTGTTGGTAACTTGGGGGCCTTCTCCTGTCGACCAGTGATGGGGGCCATCTGTTCTCTGTCGGGTATGGTGTGGGGTATGTTGGTGAAACGTGCGGGTATGATTGTTTCACGGTTCCTTCTCTCGTCTGTTGGTAACGATGGGTCACTTCACTTCTTTCTCTCATTCAGTGATGTCATGATGGTATCACTCACAGCAGGTGTGACTCACTCACCGTACCGTACCGTGTTGGGTGGATGTGTCATGTTGTGAAGATGACTCGGTAGGTATGTGTAGAAGGGGCCTTCTCTCTCGTGAGGTCTCTCCACACGTCTAGCCAGCAAGCAAACAACAATGGCACATTCTTAATCTCGAGAGGGGTAGCACTATATGGGCAATATATATACGGAAAGGTAGCATTCGATCGATCAGCAGTTCGTTAGTTGCTCCCCGGCCATTTCTCTAAGGGGTGGAAGCACTAAAATAAGTGACCCGAAGTTCCATTATCCTAGCTCCCACACCTCTGGTACGGGGGGCCACCCATTTCATCAACCTTCCTGCGCATTCAAGTAGGAAAGTCAAGGGTAAAAGGTATCAGCTGTATTGCCAGGTCTATCTTCAAATTATCGCTCCACACTCTAGGATCACGGGTTCGACCACCTCACATTGTAGCAAAACAGGTTGGACCAGCTCTCGCTCGGTCAATATCGCGGCCCCCCCTCTTATCCCAGCCGGCAGTAACTCCCATCCAGCCCGCCCTGCCCGGTGCATTTTCTATCCGGGGTGTATTCTGCCAGCAAGTAGCGATATCTCAAGCAGGTAGGTTCGACCGTGGCTTTGAGGTTATCACCCGCCAACAGTTGAGCCCACCGAGTGATTTGATTGATTGATTAGTCTTATTCCCCAAAAAAGAAAACTGATAGATTAGGAGTTTTAGGAGGATGATGATTAGGATTCTGCCAAACAGCCAGGATTGATTGGATTTTATTTATTTGATTTATGAGTCTTCCCCTTAGGAGCCAACCGATCAACTACCAAGAGCTGATTCACCTTTCACCCAGGGCCTCTATCACACCTTGAACCTTACCTTGCAACCTTACCTTGAACCTTTAGCCTTGAACCTTTCAACTTTCAACAGAATTATTCAGCCTTGAACCTTTTGCCTTTTACCTTGAATCAATAAACCTCTAGCTAGTCACTAGGAAGCAGCCTTTAGCCAGAACCCTTTCTACAGGGAGGGCCATCACACATGAAATATCACACCATCCACCTCACCTCTAGCAAGCAGATCCATTCAACCAATCATAGAACTTCTAGAAAAAGCTACCTCATTACATACATCCAACAGAGATATTACTTACGTTGATTCACAATCTAAAGAGCTGAGTCCAATTAATTATGGATTTTGAGGAGCTGGATGATGGATAAGTCTTATGCCAGGAGTCTACTGCCGGGAGTCTTATGCTGGGAGATGAGGAAGTTAGTGCACCGATGAGTAGTGATTGATTGAGCGGGAGGGTAAGAGGGGATCAATCAACCAGTAAGCCATTGAGTTCAACCATGCCAATTAGGGTGAGAAAGAAAGCATTGAGTGGCAAACCCAAAGATAGGCAGTGTTGTTAGTCCCACAGAGAGAGAGGTAGTCTGGCAAGCCATTGAGTTAGACCATACAACGGTAGCATAAGATAACCGCTATGGAACAGAGACTGACTGATAGCCCTAGGGGTAAGATAGGCTTAGGGAGACAGAGCTACGAGCACTTGGTTTGGGTAGGATACTCTCCTTGGTGGGATGGGGCTACTCGACTTGGATTTAGACAGTGGTCACCAGTGCCAGAAGGGCATCGCCATAGGAGGGGCACTGCCGATAGCTAGTAGTCGACGAAACCATAGCAGCCCTCCAACTAGACCCTCTTACTCGACCTCGATATCAACCCTCTACGGGAACCTCTACCTATACCTAGATCCCCTATCTCTACAGAATCATAAGAATGTTCTTACTATCTCTTAAGGCTAGATCGAAGGAATTACGATGCGTTACATACGTTAATTCCAGGGAGGTTGGTTCATAATGGGCGATTAATACAAAATAGAGTCACTTTTTAGAATCTCATATATAATGCCAGTTACCGCACCTATACCTTGAAGGGGCCTTATTCAGGTGAATACGCGGATACCATCTTCTCTTTAGCACCACCATTTGGGGCAGGCAAGAAGTTCGGGTACACCAGATTCCTCTACGATCCTTCTCTTTTGCCATTTGAAGTCACATAAAACTCGTTTTGTTGAGGTCGGAGGCATTCTCTCATCACGGGGACTAAAAAGAATGTTTGATTCATCAAATTTGGCATTTCATGAAGTTTCTATATAGCAGAATGGGTTCATTGGCTGGGGAGACTCGAATGCGCTACTGGGCCGGGCTGCTTGGCTTGGATACTCGGGATGGGATGGACACAGTCATTGCTGCAAGGTCATTGTTTTAAGATCAATTTCAATAGCTAGTCAATCCAGGTTGAAATGCACTCAATGCTGCTACTCGATTTTGGTGCTCAATCTGCTACTCAATCCAATCGATCAAAGTATCAATGTCAGGTAGGTTCGATCCAAGTATTGATCATCATGCTTAGCTTTCTTTCCACTTCAATCTATAAATAACAACAGGTTAATCTAAGCTCCCCATCGAGGAGGTCTAATCTATTGTAACCATCATACCCTTCTCTCACGTATCCATAAACTCCCCTTCTAAAGGACCCATCATACCCCATATCCAGACCCAATACGAGCCAGCCAACACTATTAGATTTATTATTTTCTCTCTTCTCACGTTCCGATCATACCCATCTCAAGGCCCAATCGAATCTCACGCCCCCATCATTCACAAACTGAATGATTAGCTCTCTTACTTGATCCCAGGAGAGAGGCGTTACAACGGACGGACGATGAAATGCCCACAAACACCTGCCCAGGTCGCATCACCAAGGCGCACAGTACCCATTCTCCCATTCTGGTCAATCCGCTTTCCCCAATCCGACCGCATACACATGCATCCACGCAACCTCCAGTCCCCATCCACGCATACACGCATTACGTTCATTCCCCAGTCCCCAGTACGCATTCAGTACGCCCGCCCAGACACGTATACCAGGATCGCCCAGTACGCCTAAGCAAGGAGCATTCCGCCCAGGACACGTATTCCTAGTGTGTGAGGTGGTCACCCATGAAGAGTAGTAATTGATTCGATGGAGCATATGTAGTTTGGGGTGAGGCCCTATTCTTATTTCATTGTGGGTCTAGTCCAAACGAATGCTAGCCCCTCCCTATTATTATTACTACTTAAGCAATGGGATGGACCTCATGGTAGGAGGATGGAATGGTAGGTGCGTGGGTGTAGGAGGTCTAAGGAGTAGATGTGCAGTGCATATCCGTATAGTTCTATAATAGTGAATCAATGTAGTGATAGCTTGTGCATAGCTTATCCGCAAATAATAATCAGAATAGGGGAATTGCCCTAATTAATTGAAACATTTAGAATAATAGGCTACCGCATTGAGTTGCTGAGCCTGAGCTGAGATGATATAAATGCTATTGGGATATAGATCCTCTTGCTCTTTATATATTATCCTATCATGTTGGATATATCTGAGCTGAGACAGACCCCAATAGAATACCCATTACGTCACGCATGAGCCCCTTCGTCGAGACTACGTAACCTAACCTTCATGAGCCCCAATTAGTTACCCAAATAGAATAGTTGTTCCCACGGTTCCCACGCTACGCTGACTACGCTTCGCCCTTTGTTAATCCCCTTTTAGTTAGTTGAATGGGACCACATATAACCAATAGAGTTAGGAGGAGACCCAACCCAATCCCAATTAGAATGTGAATGGATGATCTCATTATTCAATTCACTGGAATGAATTGTCACTTTCCGAAGGAAGGAGTGTCTGGGCAGGCTGGGCCATAAACCGTTATCGTTTCAAGCTACAATATCTAAGAGTCAAGCTTCCAGGAGGATGTTTAGTTATAAGTAGGAGCACTGTTAGATTTCCCTCCCAAGAAACGAGCAATATATATAGACCATGCCTACCTTACCGACCTCCTTTCTAAACTCGTCCTAGGCGTCTAGGAAAGGAAAGGCAGACCTGAGAGAACGCTGTTGGGCAGACGAGACTACCGGGTGGATGGGGATGGATCACCTTACCGACTTTATTCACTGCCGAAACCCTAGGAGACATGGAGGGACAATCATGCCCAACCTCTTCTTAAGCCAGGAGCACCTTGTAGGGTAGACACTATTAAGTCCCTGGTTTCCACCAAACAACCTGTCCACCTGAAGATATAGACCTGTTATACCTAGTAACACTTGAATGAATCGCTTTATGGCTACTCACTATATACCTGAAATTTTATATTAGCAGGTCGGGAGATCAATTGTATGAGCGTGCTTGGAATGGATGGGATGCGTGGAGGGACGGATGTTTCAGTAGCTCATAGGGTGGGTGGTTTCAATAAAACCCTATTCCTCAAAATAAAGGCCATTTGAGCATGCTTCCAACCCACTTTCAAGCTTCCTGCCCTTGCTCTTGGTGATGCTTATGGTGGTTATTATCGATATGGAACTGGAACCACATACATATAAGGGAAAGCTGGGACTAGTTCAACCACTAGCTCAACGGGCTCTGCTACTAGCTATGGCTATCGATCTGTAAGGGATGCTGCTACTTACTCTGCTATTAGTGATGTTGGTGGTATAGCAACTGGAACTAGGTCAACTGTCTCTACTTCTCCTGCTGCTACTGGTTATGCTGGTAGATAAGCTGGATCAATCGTATCAACCGAATCTAGCTCTGTATAAGTAACAAGGGATGTTGGTCAAGCTGCTACTGATGCTAGATATACTACTCGTACTCGATCTGCTCAATCGCCTGAATCCACTTCTGTTGCTGATGCTGCTGGTTCATTGACCGGATTAATGGCTTCTGCCGGATCTACTAGTACTGGATCGCCCTTATGCTGGTGCTATTGATACTGGATAAACTGGCTAGGGATATGAACCCATAAGGACCGGAACTACTTATGCTGGACCTGGAACTGCAACTTCTTCGACTGCTTCAACAGGATCAACTGCTGCCTCTTCAATGTGTGCTTTATGTGCTTATGGGTATGCTACTGGAACTGGATATGCTCTAGCTGCCTTTGCTTCTACTGGATCTTATATATATGGACCTGGAACTGCTGCTGCCTTTACTACTGGTGTTGCTGCTGCTACTGTCTCTACCCCAACTTGTGCTGTAGGCAATGGATCCGTAACTGGGACTGCTACTGTAGGGTCTACTGAACCATTTCAAGGGGCTTCATTGACAGGATCAATATAATAGACTGAAAAGCTGACTCAACGACTAAATCGACTGCTTCATCGACAGGTTATTCATCTCGATAACGAAGGTCTGGGTATCGCTCTCGAAAGACCGAATATAGCTCTATATATGTGACTGAGTTCACTGTTTATTTGACTGAACCACCTGAACCACCTGCATAATAAACAACTTCAACTGAAGAAACTGCATAATCTACAGAGTCTACTGCTAGATCGACTTCTGCAGCTACTGGATCTAGATAAGGTGGTGGTCGGTAACTTCGAGAAAGCTATTCGACGTCATCATTAGCGGCATCCTTAGTAGCGGCCTAGGTGGTGAAAGCATACCCGTGATAGGCGTACCCGGCATACCCGTACGATGATTATAAGCATATCCGCCATGATACCTATACCCGAAGTTGTCACTGTAGTTTTTGCTGCGTACGATCCCATCCCGATCGATGAAATTGGTAGGGTAGGCTCTCTATCCTTCACCCCTATCGAGCATAGCCGGTCAATGAACAACGGGAGAGGTAGTTTGTTACCCAGTGATAGATCGATAATATTGACCAGTTGCAAAACCAAGTGCAAATACAGGTGTAGATCGAGTTGTGGATCAGTGGACCCTATTTACCTAGAAGCAGTTATATATCCAATTACAGGTATAGAGCCATCGCCATCACCTCGCTCAGATCCATATCCAGTAGCCCTACTAGTTTCATATCCTTCAGTTGCAGACCCTATTAGAGATAAAGACCCAGAGCTAGGACCAGGATAACCACCTCATGAGGCATCCCTTCCAGATCGATAGGCAGCAGATTGAGTAGTGGGAGAATCCCTAGCACCTCTAAGGCATCCCTACCAATTTCATTTCGAGAGCCATTAGTAGGCTCAAAGGCAAGAGCAGTTTGACGTGGCTTAACCATTTCAAGGGGCTGAACCGACAGAATCGACAGGATCAAAAGCTGAACCAACTACTGAATCAACTGCTTAATTAACAGCATCAATAGATGAAACAACGGCTAAGCCCGGTGCTGGGTAAACTACTGGATCACCTTAATCAAGAACGGCATAAACTGCCCCATCAACAGAATCTACGGAATCCACTGCTGCTGCTGGGCCTACTGCTTAAACTACTGCTGCTGCATAAAGGTAGTTGGCTGGTGGCTTGGCTACTTGCTTGGCTTAGACGGCTGGCTTTCTCGCTATGGGTCTGCGTTGGAATTAGAAATGGAACTTCACGAAGGAATGCTATTGTAAATAGAACTGGCCGAGTGAAACTATGAGAGAAACTTTCTCTTGATCGGGAACAAATGATCTTTATTTCGCGTATGGATTGAAAATGGCTTTGCTACTGATTTTGACTGGAGGTTCTGTGTCTAGCTCCGGTCGAGGTAATAACGGCTTCCAATTTGGCTTAGATGCCACTGGTGATGCCCCCCATTGGTGGGCCCCCCAACTGAGTCACCCCGATTCACTCTGCGTAGATTGACTGAACGCAGAAACCCTCACCATATGAATAGTGAGCCCCCTAACGGGTCCTACCGGGCCTTCGGGCCTTTAGTCGAGAGTTCGGCAGGCTCACCCTCACCCTAACGGGCCTTATGGTCGAGCGGCCTTACGGCACCTAACTAAAAAAGAAATCACTGTGCCCTCAACCGGAGTTTTTCTGTGAATAAGACATTCTTTTATAAGTTTTTCTCAATTCATTTCCAACCAAAGGTGTGCCTGCGCCGAACCTGGTAGGCCATCAATGAATCAATCAGTCCGTCCACGCCTTTCTTCCTTTCTTCCGTCCTTTCTTTGTACCACCCCTCTCAACTGGCCATCGATCAAATAAATCCAGGCTGTCCCCCCCATACCGCTCCTCTCCTTCCTAATATCCCGGCAGATTACTCCTGATTGGCAGAGTACTTCCGGTGGGCAGAATCCCAATCCTCCAGCTCCAACATCTCCTCATCTCCCTCCCTTCCCTGGCTAGAGACTATGTATGTTGGCTAGTCTATTGAGGCGGCTTATTTACACACGGACAAGTTCAACGTCTCCATGCGAGTCTCATATTGAAATGGATTTCTCTCTTGTTATGAACAAGTTAAACTTCTCTATGCGAATCCGGAAGGAAGAAGTGAAACAATCTCAGTAAGCAGGTAGGGAGAAGTAGCAGCTGGAATTAAGCTAGGTGGTTGGTAGAGTGAGAGAGGCATGAGACCAGAAGCCATCAGCTAGAATGAAGGCATGAAATGTAAGCGACCGTCCAACAGAAAGAATCCATGTATATTTCGTAGAGTCAGAACGAGGTTTCATTTAGCAAAAACCTCATCAAATTAGACGAAATGAAAAACTAAGCATGCATGGCTTTTCCAACTCTTTTTGGTGTAGAAGGAGCCTACCTGGGTAGGACATGAATTCTACGGATTGTGCATTTATAGTCATTGTTAGAACTACTGCTTCTGAACAACTCTCATTGCAACAGTTAGAGTCAGGGCGACAAGCTGAGAGTAGCCCAGGCCATGTATGAACCTTGTTTTCAAATGTAAAAGTGAAACACATATATCGAGTGATTCTGTTCCAAGGAATAGAGCTAGTGGAATTAGATCCGCCGGGGAGCAAAGTGAATTGAATTAGAGAGTTAATTAATAAGCGTAGCCCGGTGGATTAGCCCGAGTTAGAGGTAGGTACCTAGCTGGCTAAGGCTAAAGATGAAAGAGACTTACGCAGCCCGGGCAAGAAGCTCTCTGTGGTTGGTTGGTTGGGGTGACAGGTAGTTGGTAGTTGGTAGTGTAAAAGGTAATGGGTGTGTATCCGCGTCAAACCTCAGTGGTAATAACCTAAATAAACATAAGTGAAAATGGTGGGTTGGTGTCCCCGGGCTGACCCCGGTCCAGCTCTAAGGTTCCATCGTAATCCTTTGTTTGGTGATCCTGTCTTACAGTAGGCTGAAGCTTTTTCAAAGTCGGGGGATGGCGTGAAGTATCATCGGCTGGCTGTCCTTCCGCTTGTCCGAACACGTGAAGCAAGCTTCATTTCCTTTCCATAGTGATAAACCCGGGTAGCAGGCTTGGGTTGGCTTAAAAGGTATCTGGTCTGGGTGAGGTGGTGGCATGCATCGTATAATAATAAGAAAGGTCCCTGGCAGGGTAGGTCTCTGGTAAAGCAGCATAGTGCCTTCCATCAATCAATCCCTCCATAAATCATCCATAAATCTATAAATCCATCCATCCTTTGGCGGGTGTTTGGTGAGGTCTGGTGGTAAGTCCCCCTGGCTGGGCAGGTGTATTGTAAATATCCGTGTGTCTAACCCCGTAAGCTTGAGCTTTTTTTGGTGTTCTGGGAGGGCAGTAGCATCCTAAATCCCTTTTTCTCTCCAACTCACATAGAAACCAGTTTTGTTCTGCATATTATTCAGCTCCTTTACTTTAGTATTCTAGATACTGCATGGGGGATCCACCATGAGACCCATCCATTCTGGTTGTCAGAGATCCTACCAAAAGAAATACTCGAGGACTTGGTTGTGAAACCAGATTCGATGCCACAACTGGAATGGAACTACTGCTACTATTCTGACTACTAGCCACTGAACTAGAACTAGGACCACTATTCTTTCCTCCCATTACTACTCCAACTTGGAAACTATGGCTACTACTAATGTGGTTATACCAAGGCAAATAGAATATGGAACTAGATAAAGAGAATACTGTATGATTTATGGACACCCGGGGAGTGGTCGAAACTGGTTTGGTTTCATTGCTTTCCGACCTTTCTTTCGCAACTAAGGGGGGTTCAATTTCCTGACTGTATCTATTCTCAGCTGGATCAGGCAGGTTTTTCCACTACCTTTTCTTGGACTGGCTCTGCATCATTGGTTTGTATCTAAAAATCCCTCATACTAACCTCATTATCTATCTCTTTTAACTCTGTAGACACTCCTCCCAAATTTAGATCGTATTCAAGTAAAGAACCTCGCCCTCCTGATGGTCTTTAGAGCAGCTCTACAACTCGCCCCTGGTGTACACGGGTTAGAGTTTTAACGGCTCAACTGCGATGGTTGATGCGAATGAGAGCCCTGCCTTCCTTGATTGCTTATTGGGTGGGGCTTATGGATGAGCCTGCTTGCGCATCCTCTACAGTTTAAGTTCTCGAGAGATCTACTCTCTTTCAGTAAGTTCAAGTGGTAAGGTTGGTCCCTAAAGGTAAGATTCTCCAGCAAGTAGGGTTCGGCGGGTGATTCGTTCTCTGTTCCAAACTGCGAGTAATTGAAGTCTATCCGGGCGTAAGCCCGGGCCAGTCAATTCTATAAATAATAGGTGATAAAGCCAAGTAAAGAAAGCTAAGGCAGTGAGGTCAATCAATATCTCTCTAGCAGCAGGGTGTCTATCTAATAAGTGTGGATCTTATCAATCTGGTTGTTCCATTCCATTCCCATCTCCGTGTTCTCCTGGTATCGTTGGACCATGCCCTTCTAAGTCTTCTCCAGGTGTGTCACTTCCTCTAAAGCTAAGTTCCATGCCCTGTCTCTCTTCAGCGTGCACCTCAAAGCGCCCTTTCTAATCCATAATCAAATCTGCAGGCGAGGTACATCAACATCCAAAGTAATCCATCTGAGAAAGTCTAAATAGAGCTAATTCGTCACGAATCCGTTTCACTTAAGCCTTTCTACAGAAAGAAGCCTTGAACCTATCTACAGAAGGAGTGAAACAGGAGTCTTCGCTTTGAATCTCACCTTCCTACTCCGCTTACGGGCCTCACTCAAGCCCAAGAGCAATTGCTTGAAGGAGGGATATTGCAGGTCCGGCCCGGACTCCTCAACAATGGAAAGGGAAATAGATATATCTGATCCAACCAATGAGCCGAGCTTACCTACACCCCGAGATGATATAAAATACCCAAATCACATAGCCCATCTACTCAACCAACTATAAAGACATACTCCCTATCTAATAAAAAGCGCCCCTCCTCCTACTCCGAGAGCGGGACTCAATGCATTAGCAACCAAGAATCCTCATCAGGGACCAAACTAAAGGAAGATCAAGAAATTGAGTGGCGCTTCCATAGATCACGGGATGGGAACTGGCTTCTCCAAACAACAAATATATTGATCTTTTGAAACGAAAAAAGCCACCCTACTTCTCCTCCCATCCGAAATCCGCTGGTGAGCTAACCGAGGAACCTACCTCTATATATAGTATAAGGGGTAGATGAGACGCTTCTCCTCCAACAAGATCAAATTAATCAGCCGTCACACTCCCCTTCTATAGCTCCACCGGAAGGGCGAGCTACTACTCAGCCGAGATTACGGGCCTTATTGAAGCGGTAGGGCAAGGAAGACAAGCTGATTCAAGCCACGGCCCTTATTACTCCTCTGATCTTAGCTGCACCTAAAGAACAGGAATACATAATCTTGATTAGACATGGCGCACTCCTCACCTAGGGAATTGGAACTTAAGGAGCTGATCCGGTATACCACTACCAACTACAAAGGAAGGAATAGTCTTTGTCCAAAACGAGTCGTCACCTTGCTTTTATGTCATTAGGAATAGGAGTGGGGTAAGCCAACTCTCTGGTCATTACAACTTCAACCTCTGCCCCCTCCAACAACCACTTTTCTATCTTTGCATGGCCAAGCAACCACCGGCTCAATGAGATTACCTCGTGTCTATCTTTAAACAGCTTAGGTTACTTAGGCCTTAATCAGAGCTCCTCGGCTTAACCTGGCTCAGCTTCTTCAGGTCCTGTTATGATCGTTCACCTCAGTATAGGTAGGCTCGGAGGGAGGGAGAGCACTTTAGATCTTTTAGAGCTTCACCAACTCACCTCAGTTTAGGTGGGCTCGACCACTACCACCACCGCAGAGAGCATGGGTGTTTCATCGAATTTGGCATAGTTCCTATACACTGCGTAAGTCCTTAGGATTGCATGAATAGATCCCCTCCGTATAGAGAACTTATCCTAAATTGAACAGATAGTGGACCAGTAATTGGGCCCTTTAAATTACTTGACGCAAAGATCCCCCGGGAAATCTTGGAAGTAATCCCCCACCCGTCTATCGATGGCCCTTTTGCAGGGAAGGTAGGACCAGCCTTTGTAGGACCAGCCTTTGAAAGGTAGGACCAGCTCGGCCCTTAACCCGATAAGGAAGGTAGGACCAGTAAGGAAGGTAGGACCAGCCAAGCACTACTATATATATAAGGGTTCAGGAGTCACAAAAGCAAGCTCAGCTAGGCCCCAAACATAAGGGTTAGTAAGGTAAAGGTTAGAACCAAACAAGCTAGGCCAGGTGAAGGGGACAACCCATCGTAAAAGATTGGACGGCAACCTTAATAAGAGAAACTATCATTCTATAGAGAGATCGTAAGGAGAATGACAGGGACAGATGATAAAATAAATTGGAAAATGAGGCCGAGACCTAAGATCTTTCTTTATTGAGCGATCACCTAAGATCAGGGGGGGGGAAAGGTCCATTTTCATACTTCTCGATTATCGACCTTAAACATCTAAGTAGCTATGAGAAGGGGAATAATCAATGGGAGGGGACTAATCCAGTACACATAGAGCTTCACAGGAACTAATCACAGGGGACTAATCAATGGACTCAAGGGATGGGCCCAATGGGGGTCTATTCAATGGGGCTACACATTGAGTACTCAGAGAATACACGTAGATAGATGAGTGGAGGAGTATTCCGTGAGCTACAACGTTGAGCTACAACGCATATAACACAGATTTCCAGGAGGTATGTGACACTCTTAAGCCAGAGTAGCCGTTTTGCAGTATGAGATAGAAGGTCAGCATAAACAAACTCTAGTCACTTTGAAGCTATACTCAGTAAGCATAAAGCTCTGGTCAGTGGTGCATGAAGAAAGCTCTTGTACATGTATATTCGTATGTGCCCACCTGTTTGATATGATCCCCCGTTACCCATTGTACGTGACCAGTTCTAAATACCCCGTGCCCTGGAGGTGTTCGTGCCATGTTCTACGTGACTGAATGACTTTCTTAGTAAACTGCTTAGTATTAGTAAACAGCTAAATCGACTGCTTAACCGACTGGATCTGCTTAAAGCTCTCTATCTGGCTTTGGATCTGGATCTTTTCCTGGTTGAACTACTCCTTACGGGACGTAAGGAGTATACGTCCCGTTTACTCCTAAGTGTGAGTAACGGGACGTATAAGCGGGCTCGCTACGTACTGCCTTCCCCTACAATCCGCCGATGTTACCTTACTTCCTCGCCTCGCGTAAGTAACCGCTAGAAGGAAATATATTTCTTTTCATTATGCAGTTATCCAACCCCGAACCCCCTGCCTCTTTATAATTATCGGGGAGATCCCCGAACCCCCGACGGAGAAGGAAGGAAGGATATTGATAGACAAGCTTAACGGCTAGGCTAGGCTGGGTCCCAAGGAAGGATATTGATTAAGGAAGGATATTGCTTAACACCGAATGGAAGGCAGGCTTCACTGTCCTATTGAGAGGTGAATTTGGCGGGGAGAATGAAGTCGAAGACTGATAGTTCCTCGACCAAAGGGAGAGTGACTAAAGGAGTGATCACTCCTATTCTCCAGGGTACCGAAAAGAGCCATTAGTGATATAAGGCCATTTACACGCGTTCTATCTCCCGTTTCATCGGAGACTAAGAACCCTATGTAAATCCTTCATATCGAAAACTATCCGAGCATTCTGTCGTCGATCTGTGGATCTCGGATAAGTACCGGGGCTCAATAAAAGGAATTTAGATATATATATATCTAATGATATCTCCTGGCCCGGAGTAAGGGAGCTCTCAATACTCTTAGTAACTCGACCAAACTAATTCCATTTCAATCAGTATTAATGAAAGGTAGGTCAGGGTATCTATGTATTATCAATAGAGGGACGGCATGGCAAGCAAGCATAGGTAAGCATGGCCTGCCAAAGAGGCATGAGAGGGAGGGTCAATACTTCGTGACAGTAAGGCGGGGCCAAGAAAATATATAATAAGTGTAAGTGCGTAGCAAGCTTATCAGGTTTTCTAGTTTTGCTCTATTCTCTCTCTAATTAGCGAAGCGATAAGAGTACGTGTTGATGGAGTTATGCTTCTTTCCTTGGCGCACTCACTTACTTACTTCCATAGCGCCGGCGTTCATCGCCAAACGGTGATAAAGTAACCAACAACTTTCATTAGATCAGCAGGCTGTGGAGTATGAGTGTCAGAAGTCTTCGGATCCTTATGATCCTCTGTAGTATATGCCTGATTAGCCCACACGGGCTTGCCATTAAGATCCCAACATGTATCAACAGTGTGTCCTGTAAAACCGCAATTTGTACATTTGCGGTTCCCACGGTCTCTACCACGGCCACCTGAATCACGTCCTCTGCCACGTGATGTACGACCTCCACGAACACCACGTACAGTGTCACCTCTACTAGAGGATGAAATCAAGGCAGATCGAATACTGGCATCTGTCATGGTACTACTCCCAACTGAGACTCTCTGCAAACGGGAATAAACCTATGCAACGGATGGTATATCAGCACCTCCCAATACGCGAGTAATGTCAGTCAGCCGGGAAGCCCAGCAAGAGTCAGCAATCAAAGCAAGCAATCAAGCAAGCTCGCAAGCAAGCCAGATGATCAAGATTTTGGCCATTGAGGGCAATAAAAAGGAACCAGGGCTGGTCGAACTAATACCCAGATGGTCGAAATAAGCCGAAGCTGCACCAACTCATTATGCTAGAAACCGAGGGCTGGTTGAATAATAATATGAAGGCTGTTGAAACTGTTATGCCGCTGCCGAGACGAGACAATGGCTAGATATGTGGCTAGAAATAGTTGCCTAGCTGGGTGGGATTAATTAGAAGGCTGGCTGGATGAAATAATGAATTGATAGGTTTGCTTTCGATTCAAATATCATTATGAAAGGAGGGAATTTAAGTAAGCACGCTATAAGTTGTTTAGCTTATTGTTGCATAATTACGTATATAAAAAATCACATTATTGTTACTGCCTATTTTTGGAATATGCACACTTGTGTAGGAGGTATGAGTCTTTTTTATTCGGTCGGTAGGGGTCTTTTCACTTGGTGGGAGATGAAACCCCGGCTGGCCGAATAAACGACACGGGCTAGGAAAAGAAACAATGGCTGGGGAATACACTATGTGAAGTGAGTGAACAGCTTCTTTGAATGCCTTAATTGACGGACAACAGATCCTCAGAGATGGTTTGGGCCAACGGACAGATGGACGAATCACAGTCCACGTCACCCAACACCCATTCCCCAGATTACCCAGATTCCCCAGTACGCCATTCAGTCCGCATTCTCTCTCCCATTCCCGCCATTATCGCTTTACCGCCATACCCACTTTATCACATTACCGCACCTAAGCTTTGACCATTTATTCCAAACCCGGTTATCCCAATCATTATCCTTCTAGTTGTATTCCAATCCCAACCACCTTCTTGACTTTATCTCCAGTAGCTATCATTTACCCCTCCATTTACTCTACTCAGTAAGGCCAATGAAAGCAATATTGAGAAACTGCATAACTACATCCCTCCTTTCAGTCGGCATCATAGCGAGGACCTATAGACAGAGGTGATATAGGCGAATAAAACCTAGCTGGATAAAAGGGTACCTTGGTCCATTGGGAACAGCATGAAAAAAGCGGGTGAAATACTATGGGGGCACACTATCTAAGCATTTCTCCTATAGCGGTTGGAGCGCCTTCTGTGCGGTGCAGGAGAAAGAATAGTGTATATAATGGTGCCACCCAATCCAACTATTCGAGTTGAAAGAGCAAGATCTGGAAAAGGAAGTGGCTTAACCACCCTACCCTTTAGGGTGCTAAAAAGCTTGATTTCATACCATCCCTGTAGTTGTGGGAGTATAGCTAGGTTGTTAGTATAGACCCTGTAGAGAGACGCTAAGAATGCTTATTAGATTCCCGACGATTATCCCATTTCTGAGCTTTGAAAAGGACGTGTTTCTGAGCTCCATGGAGATATTGAGCCTGCTGGAGAAGGATTGAAAAGGGTTGGGTACGCTGGAGGCCCACTCCGAAGCTATGCATGCGCTTACGGGAAGCTTATGGTTCCTTGATGTTTTCTTGATGTAAACTTCCTCCCTGGTTTGTTGTAGATGTATAGTCTGATTTATTCTTCTTGTCATATCATCATCTTCAGACTATACTTCTTGGATCAGCTTCATGAATGGCACTGCTAAACTGGTTGGAAAAATTGCATCAGTTCCATAAACTAGCTAGTAAGGAGACATCCCAATTGATTTTTTAACTGTCAATCTGTCTGTCAATAATGCATGTACTAGCTTACTATGCCATGATTTCTTGTTATCTTCCAACAACTTCTTGATTATGTTCACCAAACTTTTATTTGAGGATTCTGCCAACCCATTACCTTGAGGGTAATATGTTGTAGAATGATCCAATATAATCTGATATTTATGACAGAACTATACCATCTTTTTAGACTCAAATGCAGTGGCATTATTAGTTATGATCTTCCTAGGGCTGCTAAATCTAGACAGTATATGGTTTTCAAGGAATGAAATGATGACTAAATCTGTGGCATTCCTAGATGGGATGGCTTCTATCCATTTGGTAAAATAGTCTGTTGCTGTGAGAATCCATATATGTTGGGCAGATGAGGCAGGATGGATTTCCCCAATGAAGTCTAGACCCCAGTGTTGAAAAGGAGCTTCAACAGTGATTGGTTGCAGAGGTAAGGGAAGCAATTTTCTTTTTCCTTCAAAAATTTGGCATTTGTGACAAGCAGTGATCATTTTGTGGACATCTTGAAAGAGGGTGAGCCAATAATAGCTAGCTCTAAGGATTTTGTTAGCAGTTGATTTCCAGTAGAGGTGGCCTCCACATTCTCCTTCATGAAACTCATGTTTGATATTACCTGCATCATTCTCAGGAAAACATTTAAGCAATAATCCACTAGCATTTTTCCAATATAAACATTTATCCAAAATGCAGTAATTTACAGCTTTAAACTTTAAGAATCTTGCCTTTGTTTTATACAAACCAGGATGGGCATTAAGATTGAGAAAAACATACAAAATATCAGCATACCAAGATGAATTCAGAAAATGATCTTCAATAATTGGAGTTGTTAACTCCTCTTGTTCATCTAATGCATTAAACATGTTTATATCAAGAGCTTGAAAGTTGGATTCAACCATAAGTTTTTCTAGACCTTGACCTTTTATGAGCTTAGTGGGTTTGATTTCTAAGTAATATTCTAAAATTACAGCAATCCATTTTCCTCTTTTGCCATCTGGATCTTGGGTCAATATGTCTTTTACAATTGAATGAGGCACAAATGCTATGATGTGGGAATGTAAAATGTAAAATCTGAAGTCTTTTAAGGCTTTGACCAAGGCAAAGGCTTGTTTTTCCATTATATTATACTTCAGAGGTGTATCTATTAATTCCTTACTGAAAAATGCAATTGGCTGCTCTTGTCCATTCATGTTTCTCTGTAATAGGACAACAGCTACTATGTGTTCTGATGCAAATGAAAAAATGAAGAAATCTTTTGTAAAATCAGGACTAATGAGAACTAGTGTTTTGGTAAGTGCTTGTTTTACTAGCTCAAATGATTTCTTTACTTCTAAGGTCCATTTAAATCCTTCTTCCCTTTTAAGCATATTTGTCATGTTTCTAAGGAGTTCAGATAAATTGGGTATGAACCTTCTTAAGAAAATAATCTTCCCAATGAAAGATTGAAGTTCCTTGATTTTTTTGGGATGACTGATTTGCAATATACCATCGATCCTCTTTGGGTCTATCTTTATTCCCTCCTCAGATATGATATGTCCAAGAAGTTTACCTTCTTGGAGGCCAAACAATGTTTTCTTTGGATTTAAGGACAACCCATATTTTCTGCATTTCTCAAAGACTTTTCTCAAATGTATAAGGTGTTCTTCATCTGTTTTAGAATAGATAGTGATGTCATCTAAGTAAATCACTATGAAGTAACCTATTTCTTCTGAAAATGCAATATCCATGGCTCTCTGAAATGTGGCACCAGCATTCATTAAACCAAAAGGCATTTTCAAATACATGAAAGTACCCCAAGGAGTAGTAAAGGCTGTTTAAGTTGATCATCAAGATGTACCAATATTTAATTGTAACCTGAGAAGCCATCTAGCTAAGAAATTCTTTTTGAAACAACTACCCTTTGTAAGATATGATCCATTTTGGGTACGGGATAATTGTCCTTTAATGAAGCTTTGTTTAAGTTTCTAAAGTCAATGCAAAGCCTTATTTCTCATGTTTTCTTCCTTGCAGATACAAGATTAGACACCCACTCTGAGTATCTAATAGGGACTATAATTCCAGCATCATACATTTTTCTAATTTCCTTTTCTACCAGAGGTAATTGAACAGGGTTGATTCTGCGCAATTTTTGTGTAAAAGGCTTCTGGTTTTCTTTGAGTGGTATCTTATGCTGGATTATTTCTGTATCATATGATTTTAGATCTTCATAACTCCATGCAAATACATCAGAAAATTCTTTAAACAACTCAATTTATTTCAGTTTAATGTGAGCTGGCAGTGTCTTGGATAATTTGATCGTTTTGGGCTTTTCCTCACTACCTATGTTGCATTCTTCCACTTCAGCTTCAATTGGTTCCAGTTTTGGATATTTGGCAACATCATTCAAGTGAAACAATTCTTCTAATGGGACCAGTCCTCTTGGAAAGTTGTGATATTTAGATTGCAGCACTTCTAAGTCTTCATTTTCGACATCTGTGATATTTTTTGTTGTATGTTTGGGTTGATGGTTTAACAAATTTATTTCAGCAATGTCAGGAGATTTTTCTTCTTCAAAAAGTGGATTTTCTTCAATAGGATAGTCTTATTCATAATCTGAATTTGAGTTTGGTATTTCAAATTCATTTTTGGACTGTAGGAAGTCTTCTATTTGTTTATCTCCATCAAAAAATTGCCAATATCTTTCA
The DNA here is from genome assembly GCA_034641835.2 of Pinus albicaulis. Classification (NCBI taxonomy): domain Eukaryota; kingdom Viridiplantae; phylum Streptophyta; class Pinopsida; order Pinales; family Pinaceae; genus Pinus; species Pinus albicaulis. The sequence continues at coordinate 242,828,286 of CM076571.1, forward strand.
TTATCTGGGACAGCTGGTATATATTTGACTTGAGTGGTGCATTGCTTGGTTTCATAAGGTGTTAGAGAAGTTCTAGCAGCAAAGGCTAATCCATTAGCAAGAATTTTTTGGTTCCTTGGGACAAAGTCAAGTTGGAATTCAAAAAATGTTTTTAACAAATCCATGGCATCATCTCTATAGGCTCTAAGTCTGAGGTGTTTAGCAGTGTATTCCCCATTTACTTATCTAATTATCAATTCTAAGTCGCCATGGAATTTTATTCTTTTGGCCCCTAAATTTTTCAATAAATACATGCCTAAAAGGAGAGCTTCATACTCTGCTATGTTGCTCATGCATTGGAAGTTTAATCTATAGGAATGACCCTCAGCATGATTGTTTTCAGCGTTGTGCACCCATATGCCTGCTCCTGCACGAGTTTTAGAGCAAGACCCATCAAAACTCATAATCCAAAGAGGTATTTTTTCAGATTTTTCATTTATTTCATTGTTTTCCTCTCTGTCTTGTTTGCCTAATCTGTCACTGTGTTGTTCCTGCAGGTCTGCACTATGCTGAATTTTATTTTGTTCCTCAAGATTTTCAATGTTTTGAGGTTTTATTCTTTTATTTTCATGATCTGCACTATATTTATGACTGTTCTGGACCTCAAGACCTGTAATCTATTTGCTGTGATTTTCTAAACTAGCAAACTATCTTTTAGTTTCCTCCTTATTTTCCTCTTCCTCTATAGTTGCTCCTATGTTTGGATGTGGAGGTAACACTATATTGAGTGATGTTTCATTGACTAACTCTTGCTCATTAGGAATCTCATCATTATAAAGAATGAATGAGTCAATATTAGTATTTATGGAATAAAGAGGAGAGTTTTCTGGTCTTTCTTGGTTACTCACCATGTATTTCATATGTGCTTCCCTATAGAGTCTTCTAGGTGGACTAAAGACAAGGATGGTGGCATAAGTCATATCCATCTGCATAGTACCTTGCAGCTTAGCACCCCATGATATTGAAAGAAGCATGCCATATTTGGAGGGCATATCAGCCACTACAATGTCCATCACTAAGCTTTTGGCTGGAATTTGAGCTAAGTTAACACATAGATCTTTTATCAGGCCTAGGAATTTTACTCTACTAGAGTCAAATGAGTACAAATATTTGTATGGTCTGGTCACCTCTAAGCCTAATCTCTCCATTATTACTTTGGGAATGAGGTTATGTGATGCTCCTGAATCAAGCATGGCATTGTGTAAAATATTATCATGGATGTTCAAACTGATGTAGAATGGAGGGGTAGTTCCTTCTTGAAATTTTCCTTCAATCTTAGGACCAAACAGAAGCTCTGGTGTGTCATCATTCAAATTAACAGTATCATGAATTTCTTCTATGTTCAAGGCTTTCAAAACTTGACCTCTATATACATTATGAGTGACTAATTCAGTGAGTAGGACAGAGATTTTGATTTTGGCAATTTCACTCTCTAGGCTAAAGGGAATCTAATTTTTCAAAATGTTTGTTTCAGCCTTGTTAGTCACTGCTTTGTCAGCAAAATCAGCTTGATGATCCCTACTATTTACAACAGTCAAAATGGTTTTTTTAGGAGCATTAGCTGAAATTCTAGTGCTGCTAGGGTCACCACTCTATTTTTCATTGATTTGGGTGTTTTTTCCCTTGTTTGATCAGAACTTTCAGCCACTGTTTTATGATTTTCTACTATCTTTTTGGAAGTATTTACAAGGTTGTTTTTGGCAGAATTTTCAGAGGTTTTCTTCTTGGGAGTTTCTTGATTCTTTTTACTTATTATGTCATATTTTTTAGGTGATCCTATGATGGAATTTTCAAATTCTGGATCATAGTATTCAGTTTCTGGTCTTCTATCATCATAGGGTGTATATATACCTTGTTTTATTTCATAGAGGAAATCAGAATCCTCATTTCTTACTCCCAACATGTTTATGTGCTCATCCTCTATTTTTTCATTTGTTTCTTCATCCTCATTGACATAATTTTCTTGAAAGGGAGTTCTGATTTGTTGATTAGCGTCTCTTTGTCTGTTCTGAGGTTGATTTCTCCTAAAGTTCTGATTTTGGTTTTGGGATTGGTTCCTATTCTAAGAATTTTCTTGGACAGCTAACTTTTCCATCATCTTTTCCAACCTATCCATATTATTGGCTAGATGGTCTAATTTTGATTCAGATGTGGAAGGTGCAGTTTCTTCCCTATATGATACCCTCTTCTTAGTTCTCATTCTGGCTCTCTTCTCAATCAGATTTGTTTCCACACTAAGAGCTCCCTTCTGCATGTCTTCTAAAATTAAGGGATCTCTTTCTCTTAGCTGATAGGATATTTCAGGATCAAATCCTTCAAGGAATTTGGCCAAAGCTGAGCCTTGTGGAGGTTTCAAATCTAGGGGTAGTGTGTTATAAACACTATTAAATCTAGTGCAATAATCTTGAACACTTTCCCCAATATTTCTCTTGAGGTTGTTATAACTTGAAAGTATTTGGAGAGGGTTCTTCCTAACTTTCCATTTTTTTATGAGTCTCTGATGGAAAGCTTGGAGATCATTGATACTCTAAGGGGTTAAGCCTTTGAACCATTTTCTTGCTTCTCCCCCTAAACTTTGAGAAAATAATATGAGTTTAATGGTCTCATCATCTATCTCATTTCTATCAAAATATTCATTCATCTTGTCCACATGTATTTGAGCAGTAACGAAGCCACTAGCATCATAAATGGGATCTTGGACTGATAGTCCTGTGGGAAATTGGCTAAAGGTAAAGGAAGGACTAGAGGAGCATACCATGCTGCCATGATAGGAGGTTGTGGAAAAAATGGGGGGTTAACAAGTGGAGGGTTTATGAAAGGAGGAGGAGGATGGAATGGAGTAGTTTGTATAGTGGGTGTATGGATAAAAAAGGTACTTGGACCAGCAAGAGACTGTTGAGCGGATCTTAGATGAGAAAAACCAAAGTTATGAATAAAATGAAGGTCAGGTGGAGTGGTTTCTCTATTATCAGTATGCTCACCACTATGTTGGGATGAGTGTGGAGACTCAAAGTATATCTGATCTATATCATCAAGTGACCTAGTTCTGAATGGGTTTCTTAAGTAAACTTCTGTATCTTGTAGAGCTAAGAGATTTTCAGGGACAGAGTTAGCTCTATGAATTGGTCTGACAACAGTTGAAGTCTTAGATTTAGGAGATTTCCTAAGGATTCTTTCTGGATTATCAACTATCTCAGGAGGATTTGGGTCAAGATAGGCTCTAGTGTAAATTCTTCTAGAAGCCACTATGTGGTGTTTTTAGACCCAATAATGAGAAAAGTTTAGCCAAATATGACAGTCTTTAAGAGGCTAACTAATATTTTTCAAAGAAAAATCAATCTTCAAAGTCTTCTTAACTGAGTTTCTATGTTGTTATGATAAATGTTTCCCAGTGGAGTCTTAGGAAAAACCAAAGGGGTCAGCAGGCCTACTGAATACCAATGGAGTCACTAGGTGAAGGATTTTTACTTGTTTTCAAGGTTTGGTTGTTTTTCACCATCAACAATCCATAATAACCAGTCTTGGTGACACTTGATTCATTTAGAAATAGGGATTATTTGAGTTGTGAAGTTATCTATTACTCAATAATTTCCCCAGTATGGTCGCAAATATGTTAGAGTTTCTGTAATTTGCAAGATTGGCAAGAATAAATGCTACAGAGCCTACATCAAAACCACTTTGGAATCCTAGGATCTAGCCCTCCTGGGTTCAGAGAGGGATCTCTCTATATAATTGTTTTCAAAGATATTTCCTTAAGGCTTATGATATGATATTAGGCTAGTTATGAAGTACAAGGGTTTTTGTTTGTTTTGGTTGGAATGGATATTATCAAAATGAAGGAATTATTTTTGAGGGGTAAAGGTGTGAGTAGGTTGAAATAATGGTTCAGCTGATAGGATAGGTAAGGAACAATGTCAATCCATTGGGCTATGGAGTCGCAAAAGGATTTAATTGCACGAAAAGTTTCAAGTATGGTCTATGGGGCAAGTCATCTATATCAAAGGGTCTTTTTAAGTTGATTTTGTGATATGGAACATTAAAGTGTTGTGGAAGAAGCAAAGCTAATAATCATTCAAGAATCTATTAACTTCACTAAACAAGAAAAGCCTTTCAAAGTAACTGTTTGAAGCCAGCCAAAGGACAGGGAAAACCATAGACTTGTTTGGGAAAACTTTTACTAAAGCACACTTTTCAGACAGCAATCCAACAATTTGATTGATTACCTTCAAAAATAGAAAACATATAAGAAAATAGGGGGCACCCTAAGATCAAGTAAGTACTTTGAACCTATCCTGCTTTTGGCATACTCTCAGGGATCTTTTCAAAGCAACTGTTGGAGATAAACTAGAGGACAGGGCTAACCATATACTTCCCTAGTTCAACTTTACTTAGCAGACTTTTCAAGAACTTCCAAAGACAATATCTCAAGCTGTACTCAGGAAACATGGGCTTACCAACACTTCACTGGTTATACTCTATTGAATTATCCTCAAAACACAATTAGAAGAAAACATAAAGATAAAGATTTATCAGTGAGAAATAGGGTACTTTACAGTAAATCCTAATCTATATTTGTTGTTCTTTATCAGAGAAAATGGACAGTATGGAAAACATGAGAAAAATGACAATTACAGTAAGAAAAACATCACCATTGACATAGACCAGGATCCCATAAATCAAGCTTGTATATTTGATGTTCAAACCAGTTACAATCTTCAAGTCCAGTGGGTCTTTTACAGCTTCAAAAATCTCTTCTCAACCTATCTTTCTTCAATTACAAAACAAAGCTTCAGCAGCCTCAATAGCTATTTACATTCAATGAGTATTCCACCAACAATAATAATGAACTCCTTATATGATATCTATAGGTAAATTTGAGGAGGTGGAGTGGAAAGAAGGTTTATTTTTTCAATTAATACAGAGTAAATGCTTCTCGACCTTTGGGAGGCCTTAGGGAGAAGATTTCAGATGTTTATCTTTGTTTTAATCAATTTTACATTAAATTTCATCAACTTTAGTCACTTTTGTTGACTTTGGAGGCTTTTGGTAGGCTTGTAATTAATTCTGAGCTGTCTTTGGCAAATATCTCTAACTGTGCATTCAATTTGTATTCTTTCTAGGTGAAATCAGCTGGCAGGTGGCATTTTGAGGATTAATTGCCTCACTGATGTGGAATTTGGAGGCTTCCTTTACTGGTCTATCTACTTTTGTGGCTTTAAACACTGATTTGCCTTTAATTTGTGCTTTAAGGTCTTATAATCAGCTTCGGGCCTTTAAACCTTTTGTGTTGACTGTATTCACCTTTAGTCATCCTTTTCCTTTGATTTTCTGCCTTTATTTCTTTCTTAAATCACTGCGCTTTATCCAATTTTTACTTGATTTAGGCCTTTGAACCTTGGACTTTATGCTTAAACCATGTTTTTTCCTTTTCCATTGTTGGACAGGTGTCTTCGGCATGCTGAGGGTTTCATTGCATAACCAGTGCTTATAAAGCACCGTTCAAACCATAGAATTAACCCCTCAACGCTCAATTTTTGGTGATTGTGCAGTTGTTTGGGATTCAGAGGTAGTGACCCTCGACCCTGCTTCTTATTGAACCATGAAAAGGCTTTTTGGCCTTAAAAACGCCATCGAACCCTGCAAAAAACCAATAAAACGTTAATGAATCCCTGCGGTATTTGGAAAACTGCTTTCAAAGGCTGGCAAAGGGCGGGAGGAGCAGGATATGTGGGGAAACAGTAAACAGGAAGAGGTTTCCTGGAGGAAACCTATGAAAACCAGGTTTAAATGTGAATTTGGCGCGAAAAATGGCTTGGTGGTTTTGTGAAAACCGTCGGCGATTTTCGCGTGAGATCCAAGCAGTAAGCGGTTTACGCTCAATTGCACGTGATTCCATACATTGCGTGACATGCATCCCTGATGAAACTAGAGGTTTCACGTGAAATTGGGTGGTTAAATCCCGGATGGAAAAATTATGCGAAACCCGATGCGAACTGTTGGATTTGGAGGTGTAGATCCAACGGTGGGGGAGGAGCACGAAAACATGAAGTTGACCGATGGATGGAGTAAGTGGAAGCCAGGTGTCAGCTAGTGATTGGACGGGCGGTTGGATAATGGCAGGTGGGCCATAATGCTAATGTCATCTCTTTTGTTTGGTAGCGCGGGTGGTGGATCAGCGATTGGAAAGGCTTGGGTGAATGCGAGTCGTTGGATGAGATGAAACAATGGTTGGGATGTGTTTATGGGGGTGAAAGGATTTATGTTAGTTGGGAGGATGAAGGGTGAGAGGAGAAGCATGGTGGCCATTGATATTTATAGATCAACGGTGGGGATCGTCTCGTGAAATGGTAAGGCGGGGAAAAAATAAGAAAAATAGAGATGAAGGGAGAAGGCTTGGTAACCGTTGGATCTCCCAGATCGACGGTGGAGATCTATCGTTAGGGGGGTAAAGAGGATGGGATTAATGGAAAAAGGGGGGCGCGATAGAGCATTTACAACCATTGATCTTTATAGATCTATGGTGGGGATTAAGTCAGGATTTGACAAATATGGCGGAAAATATAAGGAGAAAGCATTTTTCAAAGGGAGCGAGGGTTAAAACAAAGGTAAGGGAAGGGGGCTAGGGGTAAATAAAAAACGTGGTTCTGTGGAGAAATAGGGTGACCAGGAGCGGAGGAAAAAAGAAAAGGGCTAAGGGCTAGCACCTGGTCGCAGGTGGAGGTCATATGCAAAGAAGGAGCTGGGGGCTAAACCAAAAAGGGGCTTAAGAGCCTGTATACAAAAGGGTGCATTTTTAGGCTAAAAGAGGGGTTTTTTAGTGTTTTTTGAGGTTTCGATAGGAAAAAAGGGATGATTCAAACCATAAAAAAGGTATTTTTTTATAGGTTTTAAAGGATTTTAAGGTGAAATGAGGGGTAAAAAATGGGTTTTTTCAAAGGGAATGGAGGAAAAATGAGAGGAAATGAGGTATTTTTCAGAGTAAAATGAAGGATAAATGAAGGGAAAAATGAGTGAAACATGCTTAGGAAATGAAGGAAAATGGCCTAAAAAACAGTTTCTTTTGATATCAGCAAGGTTTCTTGGTGGATTTTTTGAATGAAACAGCAGTGAAGATTAATTTTGAGCTTAGAAAGCATTAGAAGGCTTCAAGAATGAGAAAGTTTCTATGAAAATAATCTCTTGAAGGCTCAAGACCTATTTTAGCCATCATTTTCTATGACAAAAATTTACTGATGGCTAACACACATTATAAAAATTGCGATCTATGACTTGCGGCCGCTGTCCCACCTCTGTGCCACATTACTTACCTTCTCCCCCACACTTCACACTTCACTCCTTTTAGTGTTTACCACCTCCGCTTATCGTTAAACCTTAATTTTTTCAATCTGCGGGTAGTGGGTGGGTCCCACCTTCCTCCACATCACCCTTCTCTCCCCGCACTTCGCAAGTTTTAGATTTTAAACCCTCGCTGCTTATAACTAAAACTTAAAGTTTGTAATTTGTGATGCGGTCGGTCCCACCTTTGTCACCTCCCACTTCACATCGCATCACCAATTTCCTTCCTTATATCGCAAATTGCAAAAATTGCGAAATGCAATGCAGTCGCAGATGCAATGTGGCTCCAAAATAAAATTTAAACATTTTTCAGGTCTGAGTATGTGAGTTTTGACGTTGTTTTGCTTTGAAAAGGGGTTAATCATGGCAAAAGGACTCAGGTAGCAAAAGACAGAAAAGGTCGAGTCGGGTTCCACCTATGTGCTACGTCATTCCACCTCTAATCGTCCTCCACCTTTCCTCCTTCTCCGCTCCTCTTCCCTACATCTGACAACCCTTATCTTATTTCGGCCTCCCCATAGCATTTGAACTTTATCATGAGGGGGGTTCCGAAATGGGCAGTATCCATTACCTACCACTCCTCCATGTGTCATCCTCTCATCATTTCACACCCCCCTTCTCCGATACCTCTTACCACTTGAGACCCCCTTCGAAATCCAGTTCCCGTTTTTGCAATTTCAGACACTGCATGGGATTTTGGAGCAGAACATACAATTGTGGCTTATGTGGTCTGCTCAGGATATCTCTGCGAAAGAACCAGGTGCACTCAATACGAACGGCCTCTTCATAATGGATTAAATGGAAATCACTAGACTAAGGGAGTGGAGGTCTGTAGGCAATAGATGGAAGCTAAAATGATAGTAAGCCTGTACACCTACAACCACTCCTGTCCATGACGTCTTGAAGGCTCCCATTATTAGCCTCAATGGGCGACCATGTCCTTTCTTTTTTTGGTTTAATTTTGATGATTTTGCTTGTGAAATCTCAATTTCACCCCATTCTTGTTTTATTTCTCATAGTACATAAGTAATTCCTCAATGTACGCTTTGCAAGTTAGGTAGCATGTTTTGATTTCATAGATATGGGTCAATCGTAAATGATCAAGTACCGTACAAACTCCAGGGAAACTCTCTATATAATAATTTCTAAGATGAAATTAGGGTTATGGAATTTTGGAAGAATTTTGTTGTAGTTTTGTATGATTGTGCTCCCTATGCTCCGAGATACATATTTGGGAGATCTGTTTGAACTTAATATAATACAACACTGTTATTTGTATTCCAGATGGAGCAATGAGTATTATGTATCTATTTTTCTTTTGTTATCAATAATCTCTCTTTATTGCGCCGAGAGGGGCTCTACAACCCAGTATAGGGTAGATGTGTAGATGTAATGTAAGAAAGTTTGTAAACTTTTGTAATATCGGCTCAATATATATGGTACATGTGTAGATGTAATGTAAGAAAGTTTGTAAACATTTTGTAATGTCGGCTTAATTGTAATCAATATATTTGTAATGATTATCCCCACTTTTAACCCAAAGTTATATTTACGAGCACTCAAAAAGATATGGTAAATAAATAAAAATATAAATAAACAGGAGGTATGGTAAATAAATAAAATCTATTCTTATACTTAATCTAGAGGTATGGTAAATAAATAAACCCCATTTTTATATTTACTCCATAAATCTCCTTATATATTTAAGAAAAATAAAAAAATAAGTTTAATTTAGGTGAAACCTATGGGCCAAATACCATGGAACAAATTATTATTAATACCATGGGTCAAATACCATGGCACAAATTATTATTAATACCATGGGATAAATACCATGGGTCGAATACCATATTTAAATAAATAAATATTAATGAGGAATAAATAGGTATGGTAAATAAATAAAAATATAAATAAACAAGATGTATGATAAATAAATAAACCCTCTTTTTATATATACTCCATAATGAGCTTTATATTTAAGGACACTCAAAAGAGATGTTTTATTTAGGAGAAGCCTATGGGCCAAATTAATATTATTTTCTAATATTCATATTATTGTGTAGATGTAATGTAAGAAAGTTTGTAAACTTTTTTAATGTCAGCTCAATATATTTGTAATGGATATATTTATAATAATAATAACAAAATATAAGTATATCTCTCAATCTAAATTGTGGAAACATATGAACATTATTATATTTTATCATTGGTGTGTGATGGGAGGGAGAGATAGAACGAGGTGGATGAGAAAGTCAGAGAGAGGACTTGAGAGAGAGGAGAGAGAGAGAGGGGAAGAGAGATGGAGCTGGAAGGGGATGAAATACAGAGAGAGAGAGGGAGTGACAAGGGAGAAGGGCAAGAGAGAGAGAGAGAGAAGGGGAAGAGAGACATCTTAGTGTGAGCACATAAACATTATTCATGACATAAACATATTAGTGTGAGCACATAAACATTATTCATGACATGAATTGACTTATGTGCTGCAATAATTCAACCATAAATACAAAACTTGAATTTTTATCGTAAATAAAATTTTCACTTACTTGAAATGTCTTCTTATTGAAACTATAAATCATTTGTAATTGGCTACATCCTTATTATTCCCATTTTCCATCATTCAACATTGTTAATCACTTTTCATTCAAACACGGTAATAGAGAATAACTAAATGTGTGAAAATAAGAACAGTAAAATAGACAAAATAGTTTTAGATTGAATGCAATGAAGATTGTTTGTAATTGACTTCATTCTTATTACTCACCTTTTCTATCATTCAACATTGTTACATTGTCACTTTGCACTTAAAATTTTTATTTCATCATTCAAGTTAGTAATTGTCTCATCATTCATCATTAATCTTAGACATTTTTAGCATTTTTAAAATTATCAAAATAATCTTAACTCCGGAACTATCAAGCACCGAGAGGGATCAAATATCTTGAGGTGAAAACCTCTTTTTTTAGTGCAAAACTTGAGGAAAGGTTTGCACCTCGAGATATTTGATCCCTCTCGGTGCTTGATAGATCTAGAGTTAAGATGGATCTACGCTGGTGTATAATCATCTGTCATACTATGCTGCTTTGAAGGTCCGTGTAATGTAGTTGCTGGTAGTCTGCAATTTTATTCATGAATTCGTGTTTTCATAATGCTCAGGTGTTAATGCCCATGTATTAAGCTTGCTGCACTCCCTTAATTTTCACTCTACGAACCTCTGTTTTTGCCCATATCTCATTCCAAACACAGGATATGTACCCTACATGGATAATGATGCTTGTGATTTTTTTTAGCATATAAAATATTCTCCTTAAGTGTCTGTTGGTAAAAGTGGGTGGCTTGACTCATCTTCAAATTTTTCATCAGCATCTGAAACAAAATATATGGGTGGAAAATCCAAGGAGGTAATCAATATCTCTAGTTCTATTCCTCCATTTTATGTGGATAACACATATTTTTCAACCTTTGTAAATAATACTAAAGGCATTGGTATGAAGTTGTTATTTCAAATGGGTTATGAAGGAAGAGGCCTCAGAATCAATTCCAAGGTATCACAAATCCTATAGAGGTGAAGGAGTCACCAAGATATGAAGCATATGAAGCATTGCGTTATGGTCGTGGAGAGTTTGGAGAGTTTTATAAAAATTTTGGGGCAAATAAATCATCAGATGATGATATGTCACACCAAGATGGTAGTGAGAATGGAAATTTGTCTCTCAAGAGAGATGAACATTTCAAATGACATGAAAAATCCAATCCTCATCATTAAAGTTATAGCCCAAGGGACAAGTATAAGTGTCATGGGAATTTTAAAAATGTTGGTAATTTTGATTATTTATGGGACATGTATCCATGAACATTTTGTGATGTAGTTTACCATTGTGTGGCTGATTGTGAGAAATGTAAAGTGATGGTCAAGAGAATGGAACAAATTATTGGAATAAATCATGTATAACCTCCTTCAAGTTTGAATACTTCCTTGTCGATGGGCAAGGGAAATTTTTTTTGTACCCATTGTAACATGAATGGGTATGGGAATGAAAGGTATTGAAATCATCATCTGGAGCATCATCCAAAGCATCATCCATAGAAATCCATTACAAGGAAAGATATAGGTATAAAAGAGGAAACTGGTGTAGTTCCTAAGGAAAACTTCAAAGCGCAGTGGATGCAGAAAGAGAACCCATAAGCCTAGCTAACACAAATATTGGGTAGATTTTTTGTATAGTTTTATTTCTTTATAAAACTGTAAATACTTGTTGTACATTTCCATTTTGGGTACTTTGTAAAGTGAAGACAAGAATAATCACTTATTTGCAACAAATATGTTTTATTTGACATGTCATGTTGTGTTTTCTTGTTACTGAGTCCAATTGTTTGAGGATTTTTTGGGATGAAAATTTGTATGCCATCTAGTATGTCTACAGTTTTGTCATGTACTCATTGATACAAGTGTTTCAAGATGGAGCTTGTCGTGAATGAAATCCTTATTGAATATTGTACAAAAAATGACTACGTTGTGTGGACAAAGAAAAATTTGTCATTGAATCATTGCACTGAGAGTATGTTAAAGTATAAGTGAAATTTGAGGGCAATAAAGAAAAGTATGAATCAATGCATGGAAAGTGTTGAGTTGCTTCTGATTTCCAAGATGGAAAAGTCAAGTTTATTTTCAATGAAGAGGGACTTCAATATGATGTTTGTTTGAGCCAAGATAGGTGGTTTTGGAGAGAGTGTTCAAATTCCATCCATGAAAGTTTTTGTTCCTACATGGTTATAAGAATTTTGGCTCGATTCTTGACAGGAAGGTAAGGAATTCAGACAGAGTATAGGTGGAGTACCTTGATTGGGGCTTGAAGGCACCAATTAAAACATAACATGAAATATTGATATCAAGAAAGTTAATGAGATTTTTACACATTTTTGTTTGCTAGGAGAAGATAAAATTTTGGGGTCCAAAAGTTCCTATTCGGGAGGTATGATCTGGAGATAAAAATTAGGCTAAAAAATTAAATTACCCATAATATTTCAAAATTGGTGTAAATTCAAGGTGTTTTTCATTCTAATTCCAATGACACTTGAATCTCCTCAATCCAATATCGTATGAAAAAGTAATGATGTTCTAATTTTTTTGGCCAACAATAATTTTTTTTCAGGTAGGATGACTGGGTTTCTAAGTAGGTAGTATGTACTGTTGGTGTCATGATGACATCATCATTTCAACTGGGTGTACTTTGGTCCAACCAGAAATTTCCAAGTGTCAATTTTGTACAGGTGTGTGTTGGCATAGTTTGATTGGTTAAAATGTTGATTAGGTGGACCAATAGGAAGCTGCCACATGGCTCAACTAGAGGCTGCCACATCACGCCTCCACATTGGTGAAAAATTTAGTTAAGATCTCTGAGGCCTTGAAGGGAATTGACCGCATGACCTACTGCAACACAATATATATATCTACCAATATGCCATAGAGTTGTTTCTTAACCCTATAGTTCACGTGTTCTATTTAAATTTTAACCACAACGCATTTATGAGGAGGGGTTGGGCATTAGCACTGGCCCTCAGTTATGTCACCCTCCACGAGACCATGGTGGAAGGTTCAATGGAGCATGGGCGGGGACCATCCCCTGGTCATAGGGAATACCATATGCTCATGGTGGAGGGCTCGACGGAGAGGGCGGAGCAATAGGCCATGGCCCGTGGTTTCGTTGCAACCAATGAAATTGGGTAGAGAAGGTTACATCAGAGGGTGTGGGCTGATAAGCCATGACCATCAGTTCTCAGTGCCCGATATGATCATTACCCGAAGCTTCAGCGGTGGGGGCACATGGTTAGATTTGACCCTCGGAAACATTGACTGCACATGAACTTGCCTCGACGAAGAAGGAGTCAACACCAGTGAGGTGGATAGTTGGCCCTAGCTCGTGGCCCTATGTGCTCCACGTGACCTTAGCTTTTCACTCAAGGATTATTGGCGAAATTAGTGAAGTGAAAAAATGCACCATTTTCAAGAAAAATTGTTGCGTATTGAACTATTTAAAGGGGGATAATGTCACAAAGTTAGGGGGTTCCGTCAAATTGAGGGACAAATAGTAAAAGTCATTCAAGGAGGCATAAATTGATCAATTTGTGGTCTTTTTGAGCCCAAGAAGAGTCTAGATTTGGGTTTCTAAGAATTTTGAATCCCATTGTAATCCTTAGTTTACTGATTGGAGAACTTTTGGATGTAATTTTTTTATTATTCAGTCTCTTAGTGCTAGATAAAATAAGGGGTTTGAAGCAGTTTTGAAGGAATTTTGAGCACAGAGAGAAACTTGTATGGGTTTTCCAGCCCTCGTGTTTTATCTGCAGTAGATGTGACTTCTATTTTGTAACTCTTATTTATATGTTCTCATTATGTGTTTTGAGGAAAGATATTTTTAGTACTTCAATGTTGATTTCTTGTATATTTTATGCTCAATTTCAGGTGGAGTACAGAGAATTGATGTGAGAGCCCTTTTCATGTTCACCTTTTTATGACTTATTGTGGGTGGTTATACTTTTTGAGTGAGATTTATTTACAAGAGAATGTTTCCTTGTAGGGGAAACAAGACACTCATTTGTCAACAAATTTCATCTACTTTTTACCATTGAAATCTATGGAGTGGTCGAGTTGTATTAGCAGGCCCGGAGATGTGGCCCAAGAGGGGTAAAATCCATCATCAAATTTTGTTTTTATTCTCTTCATGATTTCTATTTCGAGCTTCGTGTGATTATGTTTCTTGTTTAAATTTCATATGAAAACTAAATCATCATTCTTGAAGAGATTATAAAACTTATTTGTAATAAGACACATTTTGTTTACTTGCAAAGTGACAAAGTATGACCAGTTTTTGGAAGGAGTGGTTCTCCTCCAATTTCAGATCAACCCACTATTGATTTTTTCTATTATATTTTTTATTTTTATTTTTATTTTAAATTTAAGTAAACCATTCAAAACCGCACGTTCGAGTTTTAGGGGTTACCGAAAAAAATAAGTAGGGGATGATTTTGCCCTTCCCAACCACCAGAAACTATCACTGCTAAGTTCCTTTTTGTCTCTGGATTAGTGGTCGTTTAATTTAGTGGCTCATTCAAATTTAGTTGTCTTCCAAATCTAGTTGGCACTTTACTAAATTTAGCGAGTGGGCTAAGTTGACCAAAAATTTGACTGGCCATAACTTTTTCATATGAACTTGGTTTGAGGTATTTTTTGCACTGTTGGAAATATTGTGACGATATCCTTTATCTGATCCTAGTTTTGCTTCCATCCAATTATTTTTTTTCCTTTTAGGATCCTCCTAGATCATCATGAAAAAGGAGTGTCATTTTCACCCTCAAGCTAAGAGAGACAATTATCTTTAATGAGTCATTTTTTCCATGGGAGATGGAGTTACCTGGAAATCTAGTATGCTACTCTAACTTTACTGTTGGACTTGATATTCTATCTATGTTGATGCAAATCATTCAGATCAAAGAGTCATGGAAACTCCTACCATGATTCCTCCCAATAGAAAAAATGTTCTTGAACAATTTTCTTTTTGTTGTCAACCCACTTCGAAACGAAGGATCCTAGTTGAGTGGAGTGGGATTGTATAAAAGTTTGGGAAATCATGTTATTGCCATATTTTTTTACCAAACTGAGTTTTATCCTTCTAAACATATCCAAAATATTTTTTCTCATACAATCATGCTCAAAGTGCTAGGGTCACGAAGTTCTAGGCCTCCATGAATGTTTGGTAGACACAAATGGTCCTATGCAACCAGTAACCATTTACATTCCTTTTTGTCCCCTCCCCAAAAGAAGGATATATAACTATTTATAATAGTAAATAAAGTGGAGATGGGTGAGATTAATGTTGAAAGTATATCGAAGGTGAGTTCTTGTATGACTGATATAAGGAATACCAACCAAAAAACTATATTGGGTGCAATAAGAGCCCATACAGAAAAATTATTTTCCATTTCTTTAATTAGGTCCTCCCATGCTTTAATTCTTAAGGAGTTGTCCATTAAAGGTGCTCCCAAATATTTGATTAGGAAGATATTTTTTTTATAGCCTGGAAACCTTTCTATATGCATCTGCACCAATGGAGGAGTGTTAAAGAAGAATATTTGTGATTTTTCTTAATTGATTTCCATTCTCGGAGAAACTAAAAAATAATCCAGAAGCTACAAATGGTTTTTTCTCTCGATTTTTAGGAGTAATAATACGCATTATATAATCCAACAAATGGTAGTGAAATATGATAGTATCCTCTCCAAATAATATTATTACTTTAATTGTGTCATCAATGACAACTTCTTTGATAGCTCTTACAAGTCATTCCACTACAGTAATAAACAAAAAAGGCAATATGAGATTTCCTTGCCTTATTCCTTAGGAAGGGGAATATGTTTAATGAGGAGATTCATTAAGAAGAATGTAGAATAAATTTGAGGATAATATGCCCTGAATTGATTGGGCATCTGCTTGTAGATAATCTAGTATTAAACTAGATCCTCTTCCTTTTCAATTTGGTTTTTAACCTTGTATCCTAAATAAATTTTGAGTGAAACAATTATTTTGTTATGCCTTCCTGGAATCATTTACTTATGGAAGGAAAAGATGTTTCTTCCCCTTCCTCAAGCAAATACACATATTTTTTCTTTCATACCAATTCATTTTTCTTACACCGATATTCAAGTTATGTGATTATATTTCCATATTCTTGGATTATCTCATCCAAATATTCCTTCAAAGCCTTTTCACAATCATCAGGGCCTGTTTTTCAAATATTTTATATCTCAATATCGCCTCTCTTATAGTTCTATTGAAAAATGCAACGGGCTATTATGTTTTGAAGTCCTTTTTCTGCATTAGGACAACAACCAATGTGTGTTAAAAAACAAATGAAAATATAATGAAATCCATAGTATAATCAGGGATGATCAAAATTGGTGCACGGGAAAAAGAAAAGCTAACTGTATTGAATGATTTCTTAGCATATGCAGACCACTTTACCTCACTTTCCTTATTTAACATATTGGCTATCTCCCATAAATTCTTAGTGAGGTTAGGAATAAACCTTCACAGAAAATTAATCTTACCATTGAAGGAATGGATTTCCTTCTTGTTGCTCAAAAAATCCAACTATTGGATTTCTTCAATTCTTGCGGGGTATATATAGATACCATCTGTTGATATGATATGCCCCCAAAACTTACCTTCCTCCATAGAAAAAATAAGCCCTTTTTTGGATTCAATGAAATACTAAATTTCCTGAACCTTTGAAAATTCCAAAGTGATGTGAGTGATCTTCATCCATTTGAGAGAAAATTGTCAAATAATTTAGGTAAATGACTAGAAATACATCTTTTTCATTAGCAAAGTCAATATCCATCACTCGCTGAAAAGTAGCTCTTGCATTATTTATCCAAAATGGCATATTAGCGTACATAAATGCACCCCATGGTGTAGTAAAATTTGTCTTCTCACGGTCATCTGGATGCATCAAAATCTTATTATAACCTGAGTATCCATCAAGAAGTGACATCCTAGAGGCACCAACTACCCATTGTAAGATGTGCTCCATATTAGGGAGAGGATAATTTTCTTTAGAGACACTTTGTTTAAATGTCTCAAATATAAACATAAACAAATTTCACCTATCTTCTTCTTAAGTGGAACCAGTTTTCAAATGCAATGATAAAAGAGAAGAGGAATAATAATACCAGCCTTATACAAAATTTTTACCTCTTTCTCAATCAATGGAAGCAATATTGGATTAATCCTCCATAGCTTTTTGTGAAAAGGCTTCTGATCAGGCTTGATCAGAATCATGTGCTTATTTATACCTTTATCATAAACCTTTAAATATGAATAATCCCATGCAAACACATCTGAAAAATTAGCCAAAAGCGTTGTGTATTTACCTTTCATTGTTTGAGTTAAATATTTAGACAACTTAACCATCTTGGGCTTCTCAGTTGTGCCAATGTTGACATCTTCAACTCTCGCTTCAGTAGGGATCATTGTTGGTTTATTTGCGACATCATCTTGATCGAAGAGTTCTTCCAAAGGTATGAGACCTCTTTGAATGTAATTTTCTTTCAGTTGTAACACTTCTAATTATGTTGCATTAATTCCCTGATCATCAAAAACATCATCAATATGAAAATTGGAAAACTCCTCCTCCATATGAATTTTTTTTTAATCTGCTTATCATCTTGAAACACCTACTAATGTCAAAGGTTATGTGGAACATCGGGGTGTTGCTTAAAATTGATCTCATTTTTTCTGCTAGAATGTATTAGAATTCTAAACATGCTTGTTGCAGCAGCAAGAGAATAAAAAATACAATTATGATTTCTAGGAATCACAGATAAAGTATATTCATTAAATGTTTTGAGAGTTATAAGACAACATTGTGATATTCTCACATCCTTGAGTTTTTGTCTTGGTATTCCCCTTTTACCTATTTGATAATCAACTTGGAGTCACCATAAACTGAAATCTTCTGAGCCCCTAACTTCTTAAGCATCTTGAGCCCGAAAATCAAGGTTTCATACTCAGCTTCATTATTTGAACAATTGAAAGGAAGCTTATATGAACAACACCCGACATTAGGAGGAATATTATGCTACTGATTCATTGGGCTATGATTCCAAATTCATATTCCAACTCCCTTTCCAACTACTCCGTCAAAATTTGTAGTCCAAAGACTCTTTTCCTTATCCGGAAGCTCAAATTGAGATGGTTGATCTTTGTTTTTTGTTTGTGGAACCATTTTCTCAATTGGAATTGTTTCTTTCACTGATTATACTAGCTACTTAGCTGATAAACTTGGCTTCAAATCAACCTCTTTCTGTTCCATCCTTTCCGCATTGAAAACTTCTCTGACACTACATGAAATTTTTGAAATCTCCTCATCTTCTAATAGCTAAATATCTACATCAATCAGAATATCATCATTAAAAATATGAAAGACTCTATTCCACTTGGATTATAATCTTATGAAATCATAATTAATAACAAAATTTACCCCATATCATTTGCATTCAATTTTCTTGGCCATTCCTATTATATTATTTTGCTGAATAGTTGCATGCATGGGGGACGGGGGTGTCATAGGGGGGCGACATCCCACCTATCCAAGGTTTAGCAGGCGGTAGGTAGCTCCCTGCATGGGGTCTAGGGCAGTGCCCCGAGAATTTTTTTTGGACACTATTTTAAGTGGGCGGACCCACCTATGGTTGTATGCATGGGTTTTCACATGGTTTTGGGGCATGATGGTTTTCTACCCCTAGTATTTTGTAGATCCGGTCAAGGTAACTACCATTATTTTATAATCGAGGATTAATGGATTGAGGTTTATGAGTGCTTTGACATGTATATTTATGTGTTGTATCACTAAAAGGAATATAATGAAAAATCAAGCTGGTCGTCCTGATTTGGGATCGAGGGGTAAAATATTTGTGTATATATGTTTTATGTTTTATGCTCTCGCTATTGTTTATTTTATATTTTTTAATAATTCATTTGCAGATAATTTCTGTACAGGGTTAAAACCTACACTTCGGTGAGATAAGTCGAATGAAATACTATCTCGAAGATTAGGTATTTCAGTTTTTTTAAGTATAAAAATAAAAATGTCTATTTTGTGTAGGTGAGACTAAAATTTTGCAGGGCTGGAAATTTTCATTCAAACCCTTCATCCTACCACCATATCCCTTCTTTCTACCTCAACAATTCCTTCAAAAAACTATTCACCGAGAGTACATTTATGGTTTCTTGAAGGCCACCGTGTAGATATTTCCTTTGCAAGATGGGTCCCTGAAGGGTATTAAGCTTGGAAATGGAAACATACAACCTTATCATACCTTACACTACCCTTTCCCACCTTGATATCACATTTTTAGCCCTCATAACACTCACATATTAAATCCTGTAGAAAGCAAGGAAATCATGTAGAAAACCTATAGCAATATTGTAGCACCGCATAGAGATCCTCCAAAGTTGATGAAATTTCCCTCTAATATTTATTTTTACCTCTTATACCTATATAATATATCTTAGTATCTCAAAACCATGATTAATTAATAACAAATACCAATTAGGACTTACCTTTCTACCACTACAACTCAGTTCAACAATTATGGTTAGTAGACAGGTTCATGAATTGAATATTATAATGATGATTTACATGATTAATATTTGAAATTCTTAATTAACATTATTACTAGAATACTGTCTCTTTGAATGCATTGATGTAGAGTTGGTTCATGCCCTTTAATTTATGTAATTAGAATATGTTTTCATTCCTTTTCCTTTGTTTCTTATATTAGGTTAAGGTTTCCATTTCTAGCATTTCCATTTATGCAATTAGTTTAGGATTGATTTCATAATATTCACTTTATTTCATTATATCAACGAAGGAATAAAACATTTCATCATATATTGCTAACACTTATTAAGTTTGTATGAATCCTGGGATGATAATTTAAGTTGGTAGCCTTAGGAATCGCAAAATTCTTGTTGGAATACTAGGGCTCATCACTTGCGATGATTTCCTGTAAAATTTTTAAACTTCAAGGGATCCATCCTTATATCACTCCTACTTTGTCCTCCAACAAGCTGATTAGAAAAAAAATTGATTGTTGCACTACCTCATTGTTAAGGCTAACTTTGACCAGATGAAGTTATATTTTCTCTCTTGCCTACATTTTTGGATTCCTAGCCTTTGATATGCCGCTTTTCATTATGTTTCAGGTTTCCTTTTTCCTTCCAATCCTTCTTTAAATTTGTCCTACGCTTAGAATTCTCATAGAAATGCTTTATATTTTAAATTTCATCGTCTAATGTCTTAGCCTCATCGAACTTCATCCTATCCTTAAAGGATTGTGGCACCCTGCTAACATTCCTCTCACTCTTTTCTTTTCCTTCCTTAAGGTAGGAACATACCTTATAAGATCCAATAATTTGGTGGTGTACTCCTGATTTATCGTTTGGCCCAATTTGAGCTCACATAAATCCTTATCCTTGCTATCAAAGTATCTCTTAGATGGATACTTGTCCCTGAAATATCCATCAAATTAATCCTTGGACAACTCTTCTTCTTATATTTATTTTACATTTTGTATATCATCCCACTAGATGTCAGATTTTACATTCAAGATGAAGGTGGCTATCCTTTCTTTCATTTTCTCTAAGTAGCTTGAATCCTAAAAAAAAATCTTCATTCCAAGTAGACATGCCTTAGAATATTTTGATTTCTTCACTTCACCACTAAATGTGGGAGGCTTGCCTTCCTAAACGCTTATGGCATATATTTTTTTCCCCTCATTTCTTCATTATTTTGTTGATAATGATAATTTCATGGTCCTCTTTGGGTGATTTCATGTTGTTTTTGAGTGGTGCTTTTAGAAGTATCCAGGAGTGTGCCACCCTCCACAGTGTCTTCACTTGAAATATTGTGCCTTTTCCTAGACCCCTTTCCATTTTCCCCACTGATTATTTCTTCTTGTCCCAAAGGAATTTTCATGTTTCTATTTCAAGCTCCCAATTCATGATGTTCTTTCCTTTACAATTCTAGGAGGATTTGAAATATAATGATAGTAACTTATGCTTTTCTTTCCTTTATTCTTTTTTGTGCTTAAAAACACATTTCATTATCAGGTTTATGACTTTTTATCTCGGCTCTTAAGCTCCTCAAAGTATCCATCCAATCAGGAGAGCCTACCTCCCCTTTTTTCTCAATCAATTTATTGTCTTCAGTTGTCCTCTCTCCATATCAATGATATGATTGATCTGAGTTGTATTGCACCATTTTACTATTAATTACTTGGTATTTTGGTTCTATGTTGTACCACAATTTTTTGTTCTTGTGGTATTTTAACTTCATCTCTTTGGGCCTTAGTATATTTTATGTGTTTTCATACACAAACATAATTGATAGATTTTAACAAAATTCATATTATTAATAAACAATATCACCTTGGCTTGCTATTAGAAATCTATTAATGTGAAGCAAGCTACACATTACACCTTAGTTAGAATGTGAGAATAAAATCATATCAATTATTAATGTCATGCTACATGCATGTATACATCACAACGAAAACACACCCAATCGGTACATACAATAAGTCCATGCAGCAATCGGGGTTGACACATACCACATGTACTACCACTTTCCATCTTCCTATGGTACAATATTGAACCACTCTACATACCACCTTCTATCCCTAACCCTAGATAAGGTTAGAAGGAGGTATTTACTATGCCAACCCAATCTCCAAAGTCAAGTTATGGAAATGAGGCCTAAACGTTTTTCTTTATTTTACCCTTCTGAAACTAGAAACAAATGATACCATCACATTCGTATTGTTGAGATGAATCCAATGATAAAAACTTGTGTTCCGATTTTACTCATGGATCCAAATATTTGTCCATCCAAATATTGGCCATTTAATTATTTCCACCTCACCAACATGCCACATGGTGCCCACATGGTTCCCACACGGCAATCCCAGTCGACCTCTTTCTTCCACATGGTAAAATTACCATAGTTGTCGACCTACTCATATTTTTTAAGCCTCTTAGAAATTCCCATTACATAATACACATGTATTATTGGATTAGAACATGGTGTGGGACCCTCTCTCTGTGACCTCATCCTAGAGATTTAAATCTCAGAAATTACTTGGGAATCCTCCCAGTTTTTCTTATGAGGTACACACTTTTAGGATTCTTTGGAACCCCACAGGCCCCACCTCTAATGTGTCCCAATACCTATGTATCAGCAACACACTCAACTCCACCGTACCCTAGTCAAACTATCTTCTATGTATGCAATGTTTTTGGGATGAACTAGCCTCCATTCAACCTTTAGGGTGGTGTGGACATAAAAAAATACACTTTACCCTTGCTTCTTCATGACATAAGTAGTGGCCCATTTTTCCATGTTTCCCCATAGGTAAAATCTCAGGACTTTGGTAACTAAATTCATAGTATACTGTCAAGGAAATAATTTTGAGATTAGATGTACTTCCGTAGGTCCCCACATGGTCCTCCAAGTAAATACATAATTGCATCCTCATGCTATAACATTTTTTTGGTTTTTCACCACAATGATGCACTAACACTTAATATTGGCCCCACTATGCCAAGTCACCTTGGGACTTTTGTCCTAGAATAATTCTATCATGTTCCACTCAAAAACCCTGGGGAGTAACCTTCGAGGTCATCCAATGACCATTGCACCACCCCATGAATGGCTTGTACCTCTCTGCCTTTGTGCATGGAAATGTGTCTCTACACTTCTCCAGGCCCTAACTTCTGCCCCCCGTGGCATAAGCATATATGAAATGGGATTTTATCCCTTGGTGTTTGGTCTCGAAACCACATCACATGGGCTCATTCAACATGAAGGCCAGACCCTACGGCTCAACCCTCACTCTTCCCATATATGTACATATAATCTTAAATATTGGACACTACGGTTTTTCAATGGCTTCTCCCTTAGCACCTAGTAACTTATAATGCACTTAAGACAAACCCTTTCCTAGGTCTTTGACAAACAATATATATATATGTCTATATATATATATATATATATATATATATATATATATATATATATATATATCTGTGTGTGTGTGTGTATGTGTGTACACAAGCCCATCCAAGTTATCCTTCCTAAGCTTGACCTACTTCATCCCAAGTCATCCAAAAAAAGTGTGATTGAACTAGATGTTGATCATAATTATATATCTATGTATATATATATAGATATAACTATATCATGCCTATCTATCCCTAGCTTGTTAATATTTAAATGATCCTTAAATAATCACTTCTTTCAATTCTATATCATGTACACCAAGTTCTACCCATTAATTTTCTTTGTTGCCCTTTTAGATATATTTTTGTATCATCACAACTCACCAAGCTACAAGCCTCTCGCTAATAATAAATAGAAAAAAATCCCACGAGCACATATAGGAAACCCCTCCATTTACATAGTAAATATATATATATATATATATATATATATATATATATATATATATATATATATATATGTGGATGCATATTTCCTAAAGTAGGAAAAAAATGTCACATTTCATGCCATACGTATTGAACCAACACATTGAATATATATCATTACAGGCCTTATGCCAAAACAGGAAATTAAATCATTCCATATCGATGCCTTTAAACAACAATGTTCATTAAAGCAATAACACCACATTAATTAGCGTTAGAAGTCATGATAAAACAATACATTAAACAAGTGTAAAGCATTCAGGACATAAGAGACATCAACGAAAACTTATCTTTGATAAAAAAATCTAGGAAACTGAGATTAGGACTGCTACACTCCACCCAACCTTAGACACATTGTAGCTAATTCCTTCTTACAGTAGTCGCCCACAAGTCAAATTCTAGAGCTTGAGGATGGGTGCTTAAGGGATCAAACCAAATATGATAACTGAAGCAGGGACTCTAGAGGACCATCCAGCTCCACCCACAAACTCAATCATACAATCAATGTCTCACAGGGAATCCATAGGTTCATCACCTCCACCATTTAGTTCACCAATGGAATCTAGAGTTTAAGCCTCCACCCTCTTGTCAACAATGGAATCCATAGGCTATGCCTCCACTCTCCAATCAAAAAAATGGAATCTAGAGTGTCATATCCCTGGTTAAAAGTTCATGTAATAAATTAAATAAAGGAAAAATAAGACCAAGGTCATGAGACATGTATTCCAAGCTAAATGTTTGGAACATATCCTAGTGGGAATCACTTGATGTGTTTATCGTGGCTAAGGGGAAATTGACAAAGGAAATAGAAAATACTTTGAAAAGGAAAAAATGCAGTTTTGGCATTTTATTTATGAAAATTAAGGAAAATATGAGAAAAGGAAGGTGGAAGGTCACAAGTTGCATGTGAGGAGGAAATTAAAGGAAAATTAATGAAAATGAAGAAATTAGAGGAATCAATGATAAAAGGGACTATGAGGATCAACTCACAACCTCTTTTAATTTCATTTTTGGAATCAATGTCTAAGAGGAGAAGAGTAACAAGAGGATAAGGAAAACATGCAAGAAAAGGAAGGACAAGGAAGGAAAAGAAAATCTAGGATCAAGAAACTTCACAGCAATACTTGCAGGTAACAGGTTACATGTATGATTTCCTGGCCACTTTTGGCATGCAGGGAATATGAATGTATGTATTTGGTTTCTTTATTGTCGGTGGCATGAATTTTGACAAGGTTTGACAGTGGATTTTAGCCTTGCCTTGCCATTTTCAGATAGCCATGGTGTGATGGGATTATTTCTCGGTTGAGCTTTGGATTTTCGAAAGGTTTTGGATCCAGATGAGGTGGTCTCAGGAAAATCCCAAGGGTTTGGAGTGTATATGTTTTCTCCCGGAAACCCTTAACATGTGGGTGGAGATAAGAAGATTCCTCAAGGGATGGTGAAGGAATTCTGAGGAATCCAAGCTTGGTTTGGTTCTATGATCTCAAGACTGGTTTAGGTCAGATCATGGTATGGTGAGGGTGGAGGTGGTTTAACCTCTCGATTCCCTTGGTTTTTTTGGATTGGTTTATCCCATGAGATCCCACATTCATTATTATAATATGGTATGATGTTTATTGGTTGAAATAAATATTTTTTTTAGCCTAATCTATGGTGGGGTGGTACGTGGAAGTCTTAGACCTAGTTGGATTTTGCATGAGGTTAATAAGAGCTAAGTTTCTCTTATCTTTGATGAATAATTATGCTTGTTATTATGTGTCTTTAATGGTTGTTCTATCATTGTTATTATGTTGGTTATATGTTGGTTATAAGAATGTTTTATGATAGACTTTGGTTATGGATCTTATCATGTTTGGTTGATAAATGATTTGTTAATGAATGCATGACCTAATTGGTATCATGGTAGCTATTGTGAGAAGGAATTAGTCATTCTTGGCCATCCTCAGATAAGTTTCAAATCCCTATGTTCACATACGCATTCATGACTTGTAGATTTTATGTTCTTCATGCGTTTAATGTATTTCTGTCATGGTTAGGCTTGGTTAGGTCAAGCCCTTGATAAAATTTTGTGCTATAAGCCTTTCCTTAGTGTCATTTATTGTCTTGGAAAGTCTCATAAATTTTTGGGCATTGGCTTGGAGACTAACCTTGGAAAAGTGACTTAAATCGCATAGTATCTAGCACAGAATTTGCTAAAAAAGTCTACAGTCTCTCCCTTGTAGGCTTATGAGAGCAAGTGGAGGGTTTCATTTGCATGGATGCCTTGTCATGGGAGTGACTGGGGGTTTATATCAGTGAAAGGATAGGTTAACTCAGGGGTTGGGCACCTGGAGTGGTGGATTAGCTCGTGGGAGTCCTGTAGTACGTAAGGAACTCAATAAATTCTTAAGTTGTTGACTCAATTTCCTTAAGGTAAGATAGTAGGTTGAATATTATCGTAGTGACCCTCAACTAATGTTTACCCCAGGAAAGATGGTGAAAGTGGGTAGATATGATAGGAGGTCGTTACAGGTTGGTATCAAAGCCAAGTTCAACACTTCAACTGGATGGGTTGGATGCATGTTGTTATGTATGCATTGTCATGGTTTAGGGTGTCATGCATGAGGTCATTTCATGTAACTTATGTCATCATGATGCTATTTGTAACTTGCAATGCTAATGTGTTTGTTGAGATAGATAAGGAGATGCATATCATCAGAGTGAGGTTGGAGCACTAGACTTCAGGGTACAAGATTTTCATATAGGCTTGTATACTTGGCATGCATGTATGATGGTTAATGGTTTTTATATGCATTATGGTTATATACACTTCTATCAATCTATTTTGTTACGGTTACATGCAGGATAGATGATAGTTGATCAGTGTGGTCATATGCACATGTGTAGGATAGTCATGAATGATAGTAACTTGTTCTTATATGCATTGTGGTAATATGCATGATGAGTATAATCATTGCAGTTGTGACCTTGATCTTATATGTATTGTGCTAATATAGATTGGCATGTGTAGATGGTTATGGTTATGATATTCAAGTATTAGTCGACATGCTTTCGATGTTGTATCATATTAATCTAGACTAAACTATGTAGATGTGATTTTTATGCATGCATGTCAGTTGTTTATGAATGTATCATGTGAACATGTTAGATAGTTTATATTATGGATATCATGACCTTATGTATGTGTGATTTTATGTGCTTATGAATTTATATCATGTTAAACTGGATTGATTGAAAAGACAAGATGGAGTCCCTTGAAATACATTAAGGTATGCTTTTGATTGTGTCGTCTATTTCATGTTTGAGTGTTTAATTATGTTGTCTCTTGGTTTATATAACAGGGTATGTTTAATATTGATTGAATTTTTTATTAATTTCATTATATGAGTGTGTGTCGATAAGATTGCATGAATTAATGATATTGTTTTAACATGGTTGTACTAACACATTATGTGTTGAGATAGTATATATGTACTTGAGTGTAAGTGGGTGCTAGTTGTAGTATCATGAATTATGACTTTGAGTTGATTATGACATGGTTTTTATTCATGGTCGATTTCAAATTAATAGATATGATGTCTTGACCTTTGGAACATGTGACTAAAATGCGTGAACAAGTTGTGGGGAAACATGCTTGGTATTAGCATGACAAGGTAAAAATTGATTTTTTTATATAACTAATAGTTGGGTGATGTGATAGTACATAATAAGACTCAATGGTAGAAAGGAGAAAAGGAAAAAGAAAGGAATTGTGTTAGAATTCCTTCGGTTATGTTTAGAAAGGGTTGCATAAAGGGTGTTGGGAATCAGTTGGGAAAGGAGGAAAGCTAATGGAGCGCGGGGTGAGCTTAATGAAACCCAATAGGTAATGTAACACTCGGATGAAGTCGAGTGCATGTATAAGGGTAGATAAAGGAAAGAGTATGATAGTTGGTTGAGTTCGTTAGGTCCATTGGTGTATATGGATGGTGGTAGGACAATCATGAGAAAGGTAATAGGAAAGGTAAAGTAAATAAAGTCGAGGCATCAGATACATTGGCTATGTTGGGAACTGTCGTTCTCAAGGTTGTGCATGTTGTGCATGGATAAAGGGAGTTATCTTATCCTTGACCTTATGAGATCTGGTAATCATTTTGTGATTAGGATTATAGTGATGTCTATATATGTACACATATATGTATCTATGTCATTGTCTGACACGGTCGTTGAGGATCATGATTATTTTATGTTAATTTTTATATGTACGTATGTATGTATTTTATTATCTGACAGGGTTGTCAAGGATCCCCTTGTGGAGGAATTATTTCTTATTCTAGTGAATGGCATGAAGAGGTCCTTGGTTATGAGGAACCAAGTGGGAAGAGTAGCTCTGATAGATATATGAGGTTAGTATCATGTGGATATGAATTCATATTATGTGTTTATACTATGCCTATGTTTATGTTATGGACAATTTATGATGAGGGATACATCAACATAATTAAATAAGTGTGATATTTGGCATGGTGGGACAAGCATGGATAGTGGAAATACACTAGAAGCAAGGTTGGTTGCTAGGGATAGTGTGGTTTCTAGATGTATAGTATCATTGTTGTGTATATATTGTATATGTTGTACATGTTGCACCTATGATGTTGTGTACATCTGGTGTTGTACATATATGATTTTCTGTACGTGTTGTTTATGTAGTTCTGGTATCAGATGGTGTTGTGTATATGTTATATATGTGTTGCTATGTACCTATGGTGTTGTGTATGTGATGTATATGCGGTGCTATGTACATATGGTGTTGTGTATGTTTTCTATATGAAATTTTGTGTACATATGGTGATGTTGGCATGTCGGATATGTGGTGTTGTGTGCATGTGGTGTTGTGTACACGTTGTGCAGATGGTGTTGTGTACATTGGGTGTTGTGTAAATGTTGTACAGGTAGTGTTGTGTACATTGGGTGTTGTGTAAACATTGTGTAGATGGTGCTATGTACACGTTATGTAGGTGGTGTTGTGTACATGTGGTATTATGTACACATTGTACATGTTTTCTTGTGTATATTTGGTATGTTGCTATGGGTATTGTGAAGTTGTTGTATCGTGACATGTGTATTCATGGTATTGTATGGTGTGTATGTATATGTATTGTGTTGTACACCGGGTCTAGCTATATGTGACATGTTTTACACTGGGTGTAGGTGTATGTGTCGTGTTGTACACCAACATAAGCGTATTTTTGGCATTGTACACCAGGTGCATGTGTATGTGTTGTGTTGTAAACCGGGCGTAGGTGTATGTGTCTTGTTGTACACTAGGTGTAGCTGTAGGTGTTGTGTTGTACATCGTGTATTGGTGTATGTGTTGTGTTGTACACTGTATATGTGTATGTTTTGTATAGTGTGATGATACAAATAGGTATGGGAACAATAATACCTTGTTGTTGCTATTGAGGGTTGAGGTAGTTTAGTCTCTAGTTTCCCTTGTTGTTGATATCAAGGGTTGAGGTGGTTTAGTCACCAGATGCCCTTGTTATTTATATTGAGGGTTAAGTTGATTTTGTCTCAGGATACCCTTGTTGCTATTGAGGGTTTAGACAGTTTAGTCTATGGTTGCCCTTGTTTTTGATATTAAGGGTTGAGGTGGTTTAGTCTCGGGATACCCTTGTTGGTGGTATTGAGGGAGGAGTCTGTTTAGTCTTTGGATTCCCTTGTTGCATAAAGAGAATGAATTAGGTGCTTGTCGAGTTTGGAAAATGATTCGATGTGTGGAAAAAAAGGAAAAATACCAAAGTAATAAGAAAAGAACCATTTGAAAGATAAGTATCAGTATTTTATTTTGGTTTTTAATAATGCATGTGAACTATGACTCTGATTTATGATGGTAACAGGTGATCTATGATTTTCATTTATGATGGTTGTGTTTTGAGCTAATCGAATCTGATATGTTTAGACATGATGATTTGATCAAAGAGCTAGTTTGAATTGTTGTGACAGGAAGTAAAAAAAAAATCAAGTGTACCTTATTGACATACCACCAATGAGGTGTGATTTTAATTTATTTCAATTCCTTTTCAGTCTAATGGAAATTATGTGCTTGGTACAAGAAAGCATGGAAATTCCTAGGTTGGGTGGTTCAAACTGAGTGAAATATTTAGCAGTGGAAAAAGGAATTGAAACAGGAAGCAGTATGTTGGTAAAGAATTCAAAAGCAAGGCCATTGTGGGACACTGGTACCCAATAGTTTTCATTGATTTCCATGAGCATGATATGATTGGTATGATTCTTTGGAGGCAAGAATATGCTTGCCTTTTGGACCTTCCGATGTGAGGAAACCTTTCCAATAGATGGATCCTCCTATATAGAGGAAGTTAGGGAACTTGGAAGGTGAGTGACTAAACAGAAGCGGGGGTGACTAGATTCCCCGAGGGACTATATAGTAGAAAAGGGAAGGCTGGGGGGGATGGATTTATTTTGTTCATTATAATTTCCAAATGGAATCAAATGCACATTGGGAGTGTGCCTTGGAAAAATGAGTTGGTAACTATTCACTGAGAGAACAGGTAACACCAAAATTATAACATTGGACATTGGATGCAGGTTTGACTTCGGCAGTGGATTTTGGAGTTCATGGGAAGGAGGTGAATCCTGGTACTACTCTTGAGGGTGGAGGTGTGAGCGTCTAGATTCCCTTGTTTATGATACAAGCACTATATAATTTTATTTGTTGGTTAACAAAATGTGCATATGTATATGTTTGTATATTATTGTGAATATTGTATCAAGTATGTTTTTTGTTGGTTGGAGAAAATGTGTGTAAGTATAGGTGGTTTTTGTTGTAAATATCGTAATGAGTTGTGTTATAAATATCTAGTCAGTGGTATGGTGTAATATTCCTTTTTTCTGAAATATCACAATCTGTTCCAGAGATTGACTATATGGGAATTTACTAGATATGTCACCTTATAGAAAGGATGAGATCCAGAGGCTACTTGGCCCTCTACAGACTTTGTCTATAGATATTGTAATATTCCTCCTACAGGAATTGCCCAAAGAATGGGGCTACAATGATGTATGAGCATACCATGAAGAGACAAAATTATCTTATGAGCTATATGACAAGAAGATGTATATATAGCCAAGAATTATGTTATATTAGTAAAAGAGTACAATTTCTTGAGGAAACAACCTCTCAATAAAGGCAACGCTGCAAGCCTCAATAAGACATGTACTTGAAAGTAGAAGAACAATGTTATTTCTACATAAACCCGGGCTATGAGGATGCATTTTATAGAAGGAATTGCTCCATATTACATAATAATTGAAATATATGGCAATATATGGCTCAAATACAATAGGGGAGCAAAGCTCTAACCCTTAGAAGCAATAATACATCAATCCTCCAAGGGATTGGTTGAAATATACAAAACAGAAAAAATGCTGGAGTTGTTGGGAAGCTACTGCAACTCAAATCTAGAACTGAATAGAGAAGGCTGACTATGATGAAAAAACTGAAGTAGACCTTCTCTAATGGATCTCCAAAGTGGAAATCTGATCCTTACACTTGAGATCTCACCCTCCAATCAATCTGCAAAACCCCGCAGCAAATGCATTATGAAAATAACACAATTATTGGAGAAAACTGCGCTGTAGGGGAAAGGATATGGGTTTTCCTGATGCCAAGATCTTCAAATAAGCTCCAAGGCTTCCAAACTGATCCTCCAAAGGCAAGAAAGACTCTCCCTCTGAAAAAAAAGCAATGGAAGAGATGTTGTGACTACTCACTGCAACACCCAACAACACAGTGTTATTCTACTGCAAAAATAACGTTGTCCTGATGGAGGAAGCTTGGCCTTAAGCCTAGATGTGATAAAAATCAGTCCAATCCCTCAAGAGGCCTCTCAAGAAGGAGAATGAATCCTAAACAGGAATTCCCCAACAATTCTTTCTAAACAACAAAGAATGCACAATGTCTGAATAGACATGAAATAAATAATACAAGCATATGCATAACAATCGCTCTCCTCCTCTCCATATATAGAAAGTGAAGACTCCCTCTCCATGGGCTCCATCCATTAGGGTTTCTTCCATAAAGGAATATTCCCTCCTCTATCTCTGCATTGTCCCATGTAGTGCTTTCCACCTCATACCCTGCGCTGGTTGACTTGGTAAAACCTCTTTGCAAATGTCTCCTTTCACACATGAAGGTGTGAAATCTAGTTCCATGACTGATCCCCTTTCATACTAGAGAGATTTTATCCATGTTTTTATTATTAAAGGGTCTTCTCACCCAATTATTCATCTCCTAAGTGAAAATAGAAAAAATTAATGTTCCAATTTATTGAAGCAAAAATTAGGAACATTACAGTCCTCCCCTCCCAAATGTTGCTTGTCCTCAAGCAGCTGGAAGGATAGAACTGGAAAGTATCCACTCAAGAGATGGAGTTATAAATGTGATTAGGAACATCTCCCTCATGTGGATCCTCCATCCCCAAGCAATCTTCCAAACAAAATGAGCCACCGCCCAACAAGGCAACTCCTGAAAATCTTCTTCCACCTCAAGCTCCGGAAATGAAGGTGGGATGAAAATCTGAAAAGGTAAGCATCATAGCCTACCCAAAGCTATCCTTCTCTCCACTTGTGATAATTTTAGAGTGTGTGTTGATTCTGAGTTGCAAAAGTATTGCCCTCAAGTGGCAAAGTGAAGAACAAACATCCAAAGAGTGCTCCTCCAACAAAGAATAACAAGTTGGCCCAAAACAATCCATCCATGATGAATAGGACAAGATCATCATAGAGTATCCCAATGAGAATTTTTCTGCAAGTTATACATGATTATACATGGTACAAACAACATCTCAATAGGACACAACATAGTTTCATCCACTACAACTTCAGAAAATTACATGGCAAGCAATGCACAAGATCGATCACATCTACTAATGAATAGTAAATGACTGAATGTAACAATAATACATGATCAAACACTTGCCCTTGGTTGTCCAATGGATGACTATCAATTGCATGGCCCACCTCAAAAGAGAACAAACATGTAGCTGTGGTGGCCATATCTCATCTCATGCTCCCATTAGAACATGTAGTGCAGAAATTGTGAGAAATTTTCCCACTCAAAGACACATCCAACTAATGTGCCTCTCTCATAATCATGCTTCTCATACAAATATGATCTACATCAGAAAATTAAGTCATGATCAGCAATAAAATTAAGAGAATTCTGAAGGTTTCATGTGGTGCAAGAACGTACCAACAACTTCCCAAACAAGTACAACACAGTTTTACAGGCTCCCGCTTGAGGAAAGTACAAGGAAAAATGTTTCTTTCTACATGGTTAATCATGCATGTCTTCATATGATACATGTTATAGTGTAGCAAATGAACATACATGTGATGATAAAACATTTTCCCAAGGCCAAAAAAGAGATGGCTGCCTCCATCATGTAGATTGGCCCAATAAAACTCATGGAGCAATGTGACAAGCTTGCCCTATTGTGAAGCAATGCATTGCATAAGAATGGTAAGAGTGTGAAAATCAATGAATGTATATACAAAATTATCACCATATGTTGAAAGTAAGATGGTACATGGATCCTTCATTGTGTGTTGGCATGTTATGATGAACCATGTGCTGCAAGAAGATAATCCTCCACATGCTTGGAAACCCAAGTTAAGAAGAATATGCCATCGTGATAGATGTCTCTATCATCATTACCTCCTCTTTTTTCATCTAGTGCAACAAATAGGAAATGATCCTAGGACCTATGGGTTATGGATCCACCACACTTCTGTTGGGCACACTTCATCCATAAGTCTCTGCTCCAAGGTGACAGCGTTATGAGCTTATGAAAATAAGCCCCTGTCAATACCAAACTCTATTATTTGACATGCTCCTTGTCAAATATTCCTCTAATAATGCTGAAAAAAATATGGAATACTCCCCAAGATGGAAGAGATTCCAAATCATCGAAGACCAAGGAGATAATTCCATCTCCTCCTCCTGCAACATCATGCAAAGAATGAGAGCAATTTTGTCCTTGCTCTCCCAAGAAAAGCACCAAAGTATTTTGCTGCCTCCCCATACCTCCATCATACAACTCATGTGATGAAGACACAATGAATGATATTATTTTCACATCAAAATCATGCATCCATACTCTAAACTAATCAATGATGCAAGTATCCTGCCATCTTTTCTCCATCCTCTTACTCTTAGGAAGAGTGTTTGCCAGGTTGTGGCCAAATTATTTCAAGAGTAACCAGCACATCCAAGCCTCTTGCTACCCGATATCATAGATCTGTAAGTAGCCTCCTTGCTCCTTTCTCATCAACCACACCCACTCAATCACTTGTGGATGCCTTCTACTCTTCTTCATCTTGGTACTCCTTCCATGAGGGCTACCATCCTCCCAAATCAAATTCCTGTCTTTTCACTTCATGGGATTTTGAAATGCAATATTCTCAAGGATCAATGACACCCTATCAAGACCCAAATAGGTGGTAGGAAAAAACCTCCCATCATGATGTGTATGGCTCAAGTAATGTCCAACACAAGCATGAGAGAGGTTATCCATCCTAAGATGTCCTCCATCTTCTATCTGCTCTTGTGAGAAAGGAAGAAAATCATTTCACTCCATGGTGTGTTGAAGTGCACCTCTGATGAGATCTCTCCTTGAGACCTCCCTCTCAACAATATTTTTCCAAAACCAATGAGGTCTTGGATCTGAAAGTAAAAATTCCTCTTTGAGCTGAGAGGAGCTCATTAAGAAGGTGTCATCTTGAAGGGAGAAAGGGTTTCTCATTGCAAGATGTCTACTATCATCCTTCAAGGCTTCAAACCCCAACCTCCAATGTGATATGAAATCCAAAAAAGGCTCATGAAGATGATGGTTTATTTCCTCCTTGAAATTTTTCATGTTTCACAGTGCAGTGCAACCAAGCTGCTCTATGGTAGCAATGGGATTTGACCCTTGGTCATTCAAAAGCAAATCTCCACAATTTTCAAAAGAAGTTGATGCAACAATATATTGTGGAAATTATTTCATACCTTGATGTGCATTTGGAACTTCTTGCAGGGCTACAAGAGTTCCTTCCTCAAAAGTGTTGGATGCCCCAACTGTTGATGCATGTGGCTGCTCCTCCATGAGTGTGACAACATTATCACAAGGCTCCTCAAGTGGTGATGTGATCTTTTCTTTCTTTGCCCCTTCATCATCAAAGGTTTTGATCAACCCTTGGATGAACTTTGCAAAAATTTTCACCCCTTCATGGCTCAAGTGGCTGCTCCACCAATCATAGGCTTCACCCTTCAAATGTAGTGTTGATATTTCAATAGCTTCTTTCTCTATCACATGATGTAGAAAGAAGAATGCTACCAACTCTTTCACCCAAGTTCTTGCAGTAGATGACCCATCAAAGGTAGACAACAGAAACCTATTGCCTTTGATTTATTTTCTGCTACATGGTCTCTTCTCTTCCTTCAAATGGATGAAATGAGGAAAATCTAGAGTCTCCTTGAAGCCTCTAGGTTGAGATCTGTACTCAACAAGGTAATCACTTAGGATCTGATGATCCAAGTATCTTCCATACTCAATGGCTTCTTCTTGATGAGAATAGGAAGTGCATGGTACTCCCTCTTATTCTTCTTCAATATTCTTGACCTCCTTGGAGAGGTCTCCTCTAGATCTGAACATAGATGAGAATAAGCTCATCTTCTTCAAAATTCTGATCTTCTTGGGCTTAGAATCACAGGTCGAACCAAGAAAGTTTCTTTGATACCACTGTAATATTTCTTTTTTTTGAAATATCACAATCTATTCCATAGATTGACTATAGGGGAATTTACGGGATATGTCACCTTATAGAAAGGATGAGATCCAGAGGCTACCTTGCCCTCTACAGACTCTGTCTATAGATCTTGTAATATTCCTCCTACAGGAATTGCCCAAAGAATGGAGCTGCAATGATGTATGAGCATACCATGAAGAGAAAACGTTATTTTATGAGATGTAGGACAAGCAGATGTATATATAGCCAAGAATGATGTTATAGCAGTAAAAGAGTACAATTTCTTGAGGAAACAACCTCTCAAGAAAGGAAATGCAAGCCTCTACAAGACATGTACATGAGAGTAGAAGAACATTGTTATTTCTGCATAAAACCAAGCTATGAGGACGTAGTTTATAGAAGGAACTACTCCATATTACATAGTAACTGAAATATATCGCAATATATGGCTCAAATACAATAGGGGAGAGAAGCTCTAACCCTTAGAAGCAATAATACATCAATCCTCTAAGGGATTGGCTGAAATATACAAAATGGTAAAAATGTCAGAGTTGCTAGGCTGCTGCTGCAACTCAAATCTGGAAATGAATAGATATGGGTGAATATGATGAAAAAAATAAATTATATCTTCTCCAATGGATCTCCAAAGTGGAAGGCTGATCCTTACACTTGAGATCTCACCCTCCAATCAATCTGCAAAACCCCGCAGCAAATGCACTATGAAAATAACGCAGTTACTGGAGCAAAATGCACTGTAGGGGAAAGGATATGGGTTGGCATGATGCCAAGATATGAAAATAAGCTCCATGGCTTCCAAATTGATCCTCCAAAGGCAAGAAAGACTCTCCCTCTGAAAAGCAAGCAATGGAAGAGGTGTTGTGACTACTCACTGCAACATCCATCAACACAGTGTTATTCTACTGCAGAAATAACGCTGTCCTGATGGAGGAAGCTTGGCCTTAAGCCTATATGTCAAAAAAATCATTCCAATCCCTCAAGAGGCCTCTCAAGAAGGAGAAGGAATCCTAAAGAGGAATTCCCTGGAAATTCTTGCTAAACAACAAAGAATGCAAAATGTTTGAATAGACATGAAATGAATAATATAAGAATATGCATAAAAATGGCTCTCCTCCTCTCTATATATAGAAAGTGAATCCCCCCTCTCTATGGGCTCCATCCATTAGGGTTTCCTCCATAAAGGAATATTCCCTCCTCTATCTCTACGCTATCCCATGTAGTGCTTTCCACCTCATACCCTGCACTGGTTGACTTGGACAAACCTCTTTGCAAATGTCTCCTTTCACACATGAGGGTGTGAAATTTGGTTCCATGACTGATCCCCTTTAATACTAGAGTGATTTTATCCATTTTTTTATTATGAATGGGTCTTCTCACCCAATTATTCATCTCCCAAGTGAAAATAGACAAAATTAATGTTCCAATTTATTGAAGCAAAAATTAGGAACATTACATATGGTTTTCATGTTGTCATGTTTGTCATGATGGTTTTTATTTTTGAGCTTGTTTTTTATTGTAAATAGTGCAACGAGTTGGGTTACAAATCTTTGTAGGCAATATGTTTTTGGCTTTCAGCAGTGTTTTGGTTGTAGGTTTCATACAACACCGAGGATGGTGCTCCCCTAAAGGGGAGGGGTATGTAACAATCCTAGGTTAAAATTTCATGTAATAAAGTAAATAAAGGAAAAATAAGACCAAGGTCATGGGACATGTATTCCAACCTGAATGTTGGGAAAATATTCTTGTGGGAATCACTTGATGTGTTTATGGTTAAGATAAAATTGGAAAAGAAAATGGAAAAGGGTTTGAAAATGAAAAAATGAAAATTTTTCACTTTATTTATGAAAATAAAGGATAACAGGAGAAAAGGAAGGTGAAACGTCGCAAATTGGATGTGAGGAGGAAATTGAACGAAAATTAAAGAAAATAATAAATTAGAGGCACAAATCATAAAAAGGATTATCAAGACCAGTTCACAGCCTTTTGTTAGTTTAGTTTTGGAATCCGTCTCGAAGAGGCGAAGAGAAACAGGATGAGAAGAAAAATAAACAAGAAAATGAAGGATAAGGAAAGCAAACAAAAAAGGATAAAGAAGGAAAAAAAAATCCATGATCAAGAAAAAAAAAGTTGCATCAAGCAGCTTCATCGGGAATACTTGTAGGTAATAGGTTACATGTATGATTTACTAGTTGGTTTTGGAATTCATGGCATATGTATGTGTGTATTTGGTTTCTTTGTTCTTGGTGGAATGGATTTTATCGGAGCGTCAAAGCAGGGTCCCCTGGGAAAGTTTTGAGTAACTTTTTTTATGCAATTTTGGATATGTGCGTTGCATGGAAAGGTCAAGGGGATTTGGAGCGGTTCAAAGTCCCTATTTTATGTAAATGGGTTGTAAGGGTAAATTGTGGGCCTTAAACCATGGTTTGGGACCATAGTATTTGCGCGCTAGATGAATATATATAGAGATAGATCGAGTCTAAGTACGTAATTAGTAAGTAAATTTTTGGATCTAAGTGCGTTTATGATTTAGTGATACATTTTGTAAGTCTGGGTTGGGTAGAAAGGCTCCTAATGGATGTGTGCACTGAGACCTAGTCCTTGTTGTGTGCGGACTCTGCTGGCTGTGTGTGCAGAAGGGAATTGTAAGGGGAAGTATGACTGTACCAAATTGTTTGAATCTAATACAAAGACTGTTTTGGTGAACAAATTGTGTTGTATGTATGAACTATCTATTTATTGTTATTTCTTTGAGGTCACTTTACTTCTGTTATATCTGCGCGAGTAAATATTTTCTTTATGCATGAATATATGTTGATGGTTAAGTACACAGATAGATATACTTAATTTACTACACATTCTAAAGATCTAATTCTCTTATTATATGTCTACGTCGAAGTTGATCTAGAATCCATCTATTATATGCATTATATATTTTTACAACAAGTTGATTTGATAAGTATTGATTTATATATGCATGCATCTATTTCTGATCTAAAATATTTTTTGCAATAAACCTGTTTAGGGCCACCACATCAATTTCTTCCTCGGGGTGTAGAAATATGGTTCCAACACCCCCCTCCCCCCCATACTTCTTTGGGTGAGACTTTAATCTGCACAAGAAGGTCATTTCTGAAAGGGCCATTAGTTGGATGGTTTGCTGGTTGTGTGATAAACTCTAAACCTGGGTCAGGACCCCTCAAGCCAACAAACGGTTATGTTGTCAGGACCGAGATCATTTTGAGGGATATTTAATGTTCTGGCACCATACGCAGAGCAAATTTAAATATTTTATGGATAGAAATATCCTTGAATTCATGATCCAAGAGAATCGAAGTTCTAATATATCACCTGAAAAGTGGGTTCATAAGTACATCTATAAATAAGTTCACGAGATATTCTTTTATTCCTTTCCAACCAAGCTGCATGAGTGGTTGTCACAATTTACTGAATTTAATACATGTGTGAAGGACGACACGGTCCGAATGAGTGGACTTTAGAATTAATACCACATTTATAAAAGATAAGAAATAATATCACCCATGTGATAGAACATTGGATCGATTGTGGCTTGGGAGGATTTGTGACTAAATTTGATATTGATTTGTTTGTGTCGTACTTTGAAGCAGAAATGATAGTTTTCAAGGGTCCTAGAGGTAAGTTTGTGTGCTCCTTGAATTTATTGATGAACATGTTATTCTTTGAACATGGCTCTCTATGCCAACATATTGTGTGAATGTCCCGAAGAGGCCCAACTAAGCGTAGTGGAAGAATTTACTACGCAGACCTAGAAGAAGGATTTTTTTACAACCATCTCAAGGGTAGATATGATAGTGAGGATGAGCCAAAAACTAGTAGCTCTAGTGAATCTGTGCACTCTAAAGAAGAGGAAGTCTTTCGAGAAGAAGTTTCACCAAATGAGAATGATTATGGAGCCTTGAAGATATTTTAGATCCCTTACACTCCACTTCCACACTCATCTCACAAGTTGTCGACTCCACCTCCACATCCACCTCCCCCAAGCGCAGATATATCCACATATATGAAGCTACCTACTTTTAGAAGTATTGGAAATGAATATAATGAGAAATTTTGGTTTGTGATTGATGTTGTATGGAGATGTTAGGTCCCTATTTTACTAGTTTAGTCCCTTATTGTTATTAGTATATCCCCCTTACTATTATTGTTATACCCCTGTAACTCAAATATTGTTATTATTGTGCCCTTAAATTATTAATGTTAGGTCATCTAGGATTATATTGTGGCCCCATGGACTCCTATATAAAGAAGGAGGTTTTGGTCATTTGGAGAATCCAAGAATTGTTCATTTGTGTAATGTATTAGAGGTTTCCCCCTCGAAGTGGTTGATTTCTAAGGCATTGATCTCTCTTTTCTTCTATTTTTGGAGCTGGTTTCACAACATTTGGTATTAGAGCTTTGGATTCTAGGGTTTTGCTACTCTAAACAAGTCATCCTGGAATTTTTGCTATAAAATTTTTTATATGAAGGTTCAGAAGCTGAAATTTTTAGGGTGCGAAGCTAAAATGCTAAGGAACATTGTGACAAAAGTTTAGAGCTTTTTCACAATATTTTTGGAGATATGATCTGTGGAAGTAGGGCTTTTTGCAAGCTCCTGAATTTAACCTAAATAGGTCATCGCGACATTTCCGCTATAACGTTTTTTCCACGAGGTTTCAGAAGCTGGAATTTTCATAGAGAGAAGCCAAATTCCTGAGAAACGTCATGGAAAAATTACAGATATTGATTCACATTATTTTCAGAGGTAGGATATGTGAATGTTAGGACTTTTTTAGGCTCCCGAGTTTCATCTCAAAGAGGTGATCATGGGAAAATCTTCATAACTCTCTCTCTCTCTCTGAGCATCAGATTGGGATTTTGTAAAGAGTGGCCACAATTACACAGACTTTAGTTGTCTATATATCAATATTAGAGCTGAAGGAGGAAATAGTGACAAGTGGCAAGTCATACAAGTTCACTCTACTGAACCAGTCCATAATTAGGTCATTTTGGGAGATTGGACATAACTTTGACTTGAAGAATCCAAACCAGGTCAGACTTGTGGCATTATAAATAGTATTTATAAGGCTACAACAGGGCCAAATTTCAGATATTGAAGTTCTGAAATCACAAAGATAATTCAGTTTCAATATTGATCTCCTCAAAAGAAAGAAAAAGGTGTGTATTTGTTTTTCGAATTTCATAATTCTTGTGTATAAAATCAGTTTGAAGTGATTCCAAGGGCATATTGACTATATATTTTAGTATTGATTCTAAAATGCCTCCTAAAAAGAATTAAACACCCATTAAGCCCTCAAAATACTCTACTATGACTCATGAAGATGAATAATTGCAACATGATCTATCAAAATTACAAGAGTAAGTGCACCAAATTTCTCCCTCGCAAAGAGAAACAAAAAATGAAATAGAAGATTTGAAGAAAGGCATGGAAGCGAAGATGGATGGTTTGAAGAATAATATGGATTGTTTGAAGAAAGGCGTTAAAGCTAAGATGGATGGCGTGGAAGCTAAGATGGAGGAAATGGAAGAAAAAAATGAAAGACAACATGGAAAACATGAAGAATGATCT
The DNA here is from genome assembly GCA_034641835.2 of Pinus albicaulis. NCBI lineage: Eukaryota > Viridiplantae > Streptophyta > Pinopsida > Pinales > Pinaceae > Pinus > Pinus albicaulis. The sequence continues at coordinate 242,869,115 of CM076571.1, forward strand.
AAAAGAATACATGAAAGGTTTGACAAAGTTGATACAAGAAATTATTCCTAATGGCAGAAATATAGTAGAAGAAACTCATGATGACAAAAAAATAGATGTTAATTGTGATTTTATAAACTCTAATGTTGGATAGAAGAACCACCATATTCCAAATATGGATATGAGGAAGTTTGATGGCAAGGATCCCATAACATGGATATTACAGATGGAGCAATATTTTGATCTCAATAATGTGAAAAACACACAAAAGGTACACATTTCAACTTTACATTTAGAACATAATAAATTTGTATGGTATCGATGGCTTTTCTCCCGTAAAAATATTGTCACTTGGTCAATGTTTATGGAGGAAATGATAGCACATTATGATGATACAAAGAGAAACACCTTCTTTAGCCAATTGATAAATCTCAAACAAAAGGGTTCAATGGTCGAGCACATTGAGGAATTCCAAAAATTGAATATAAGGGTAATTGATATTCTAGAGGAACACAGGATTGATGTCTTCATAAGGAATTTAAAGGATAATATATAACATGAAGTTTACATTTGAAAACCCGATTCATTGGAGAAGGCATTTAGGTTGGCAAGAAAAATTGAATGCAAAATTATGGCGACAAGGAAGCCTACCACTCACATCTATAAAGATGGAAGTTTTCCTACTCCTAGACTTCCATAACCTACAATGTTGACACCACAAAAATTGGAAGAAAAAAAATCAAAAGGGCTTTGCTATAGTTGTGATAGAAAATACACTAAAGGTCATAAGTGTGCTGAGAAAAAATTATTTTACATAGATTGTGAAGAGGAAGAAGAAAATGAACAAGAATATTCAAAAGAAGAGGATATACACCAAGAACCAACCCTAGAAGAGGAAGAAATGAGTTTGACCATATCGTGTAATGCATTGGCAGGAATTACCACTCCTAAAAATCTCAAGATAGAAGGACATATCAAGAAGAAAATGGTAATAGTGTTTATTGATTCGAGTAGTACACATAATTTTATTCATTGTAAGGTAGCCAAGGAATTGAATTATTTCCTATACCCAGCACCATAATGTCAAGTGATGGTTACAAATGGAGGACTATATATTGCTCTATAAAATGCCATAATATCATGCTAACCATCGGGGAATATGTACTGAATAGTCCAATGCTTTCCATTCCGATGGGATGCACTGATGTTGTATTATGAGTACAATGTTTAAAATATTTGGGGACGGTAGCTTTTAATTTTTAAGAAATTTTCTTGAATTTTTTTTCAGAAGGAAAGGAAGTCAAATTATGGGGTATCACAGGGAAGCTGGGAAAGATAATAAGCTCTAATTTCATGAAAAATATTTTGAATAAATAACAACGAGGTGTAATTGAACAATTATGCTCACTAGAAGCTCCAACATCAAAATCATCTATTTATGTAGATCTCCAAAAATTCTTAGACAATCATTCCAAGGTGTTCGAAATTGCCAAAGGGCTCCCACCAATTCGTGATCATGATCATGCTATTCATTTGATTCTAGTAATTTTTCATCCAAACATCAGTACTTATAGATATCCTTATGTCCAAAAGAGCAAAATTGAATGTATGATTGTAGAAATGTTAGAGGCTGATAGAATTCAACCTAGTCAAATTTCTTTCTCTACTCTAGTAGTATTGGTGCACTAGAAGGATGGATCATGGTGCATGTGTCTGTATTATAGGGAGCTCAATAATCTCATTATTAAAGATAAATTTCCCATTCCTGTGATTGATGAATTATTGGATGAATTACGTGGTGCAATTTATTCTACCAAGTTGGATCTTCGTTCAGGATATCATCAAATTAGAATGAAGACAAAAGGTATTTCAAAAACAACATTTCAAACTCATGAGGGTCATTATGAATATTTGGTCATGCCTTTTGGCCTTACCAATGCACCTTCTAAATTTTTATGAATTCGATTTTCAAACCATTCCTTAGAAGATTTATGCTAGTATTTTTTCATGATATACTAAACTACAACAGGTCTTGGAAGGATCATGTTCAACATGTTGACAGGGTGCTCAAACTATTGCAGGGGAAATAATTATATGCAAAAGCATCCAAATGTTTCTTTGGAGTAGAAGAGGTGGAATATATGGGTCATATTGTATCTCACGAGGGTGTTAAGGTAGACCCTAAAAAAATTAAAACCATTAAGGAATGGAAAGTCCCCACAACCATAAAGAAGTTGCGAGGATTTCTTGGGTTAACAAGGTATTATCTCAAATTTGTTAAGAATTATGGGAGAATAGTAGCACCTATAACAACATTATTGAAGAAAGATGCATTTTCATGGACTCCTGAAGCAACTAAAGCCTTTGAACATCTTAAAGAGGAAATGTTCCTAGCACCAGTCTTAGCTACGCCACATTTCACAAAAACGTTTTTTGTGGAATTTGATGCCTCAGGAAATGGATTTGGTGTTGTTTTAATGCAAGAAAGAAGACCCATTTCTTTTGAAAGTCATCCAATCAAAAGAAATTATTTATAGAAAGCTATTTATGAGACGGAAATTTTAGCAATACTACATGCACTAAAGAAACCGCGACCTTACCTAATGGGAAGACACTTCAAGTTAAAAACTTATCATGATAGTCTTAAACACTTTTTAGAACAAAGACTATCTTCAGAAGAGCAGAAAAAATGGGTCACAAAGATGTTGGGTTACGACTTTGAAATAATCTACAAAAAAGTGAAGCTAAATGTTGTTGCAAATGCACTCTCAAGAAATAATGAAGAGGTGGAAGCATTGCTTTGTGCCATTTCTATTATCCAACCGGATTGGATAACCAAAGCAAGAGATGAATGGAAGAAGGACAAAGAAGTGTGGACACTCATTCAAAAGTTGTAGCAAGATCCTAGTACATCTGATACATTTAGTTGGAAAAATTCTTCCTTATGGTACAAAGATCTCTTATATCTTTGTAAGAGTTCCCAACTAAAACAAAATATTCTTTTGGAATTGCACACTTCTCCTTTCGAACGTCACTCAGGATTTTTAAAAACTTACCACAGGGTGAAGAAAGAAATTTTGGGATGGCCTTAAATCTAATATTCAAAATTTTGTAGCGGAATTTTTGGTTTACCAACAAAATTGAGTTGAGACAATTAAGACCCAAGGTCTTCTACAACATTTATCCATTCCAAGTTAACGTTTGGAGGATATTTCAATGGATTTTATCACAGTTTTACCCAAGTCCGAATGAAAGAGTGACATCATGGTGGTAGTTGATAGAGTTACCAAGTATGCACACTTTTGTGCATTATCTCCTCCATTTAAAGCAAGTACAATTGCTACTACATTTATGGAGACAATTCAAAAGCTACATGGAAACCCAAAGATTATTGTGAGTGATAGAGATCCCATTTTTACTGGAAATTTTTGGACAGAGTTATTTTCTTGTTTGGGTACTCAACTAGCTCATATCTCATCTTATCGTCCTCAATCCGATGGTCAAACTGAGATAGTGAATAAATGTTTGGAAGGATATCTTTGTTGTTCTGTACCTGATAAACAAACAAAATGGATCAAGTGGTTACCTCTCACTAAATGGTGGTATAACACTTCCTTTCATACTGCAACAAAAATGACCCCATTTATGGCACTTTATGGATATCATCCACCATCCATCACATCATGTTTAAGAGAAAATTCTAATCATGGAAAATTGTAGGGCTAATATTCGCAGGTGGGCTAATTTTCGATGGTTTTTCCAAAAAAAATATTCGCCACTTCATTTTTTTCTAAAATGATTCACCCAAATTTATGGTATAAATTTCTTTTTACCTAAGAATCGCCAAAGTGTATAATTCTATATATAACACTATTATAAATTTTCATGTTTTTACAAATATATTAAAAATAAATTTAAAAATTTAAAAAAAATAAAAATAAAATTTATAATTTGCAATCGAGAACCTAGAGACCAGTAAGATTCGCCAAGATTTCTAAACTTTAAGGAAATTTTTCATCCTTAAAATTATCCTTGATTCTAATGTTCAAGCGGTGGAAGATCACATCGAGCATCAAAAAGAAGTTCTCCAACTCTTAAAGGATAACGTAAATTTGGCACAAAATTGAATGAAACAATAGGTAGATCAACATCGTAGTGAGAGAAGTTTTGATGTAGGATACTGAGTATTTTTATGGCTACAACCATACAAACAAATGTCCCTCAAGCAAGCTAAGAAGGATAATAAATTATCACCAAAGTACTATGATCGTTACAAGGTGTTGCAAAATATTGGTACCATGGCATACAAATTGGAGCTTCCTGCTTCTTCATGAGTGCATCCGGTTTTCCATGTTTAATTCTTAAAGAAGGTTATAAGTGAAAATATTACATTTTAAACAATATTTCCATAATTTAATGAGGAGGGAAAAAAAATATTGGAACCTGAAGCGGTGATTGAAATAAGAAGTCGACAACAACGAAATCAATCAATTTCAGAGTATCTCATCAAGTGGAAGAACTTACCCACTGAAGATTCTACATGTGAGGATGAGAATTTTATACAGAAGCACCCAGAGCTACTAAAGCATTGGGGAGAACACTTTTTTGAAGGAGAGGGGCATGTTAGGTCCCTATATTACTAGTTTAGTATGTTATTGTTATTAGTATAGCCCCCTTATTGTTATTGTTGTACCACTGTAACCCTAATACTATTTTTTAGATTATGTTTTCCCTGGGACACGATGAAAAACATTTTAAAACGTTTGACATGATGTTGGAAAAAGCTAAAATATATAGAATGCAGGCCGAAGCTACCTCACTAGCATCCTCCTTTGGGTGCGGTGGATTTCAGAATAAAGGAAGAGGAAGAGGAGGTGGATCAACTAGTCGAGGAAGGGGGCAGGTTATTTTCTACAACTGCAGAGATGTTGGTCACTATGTGCATGAAATTTCAAATCTGGCGCAACAATAATGTAGGTATTGTACACAATCTAGCAATGTAATAGAATATTTCCCTATTTGTATTACTAAGATGCAGATTAAAAATATGCAGAATATTTATATGGTCAGATTAGAAACCCATAAGGAAGATTATAGCATGAATGTGGTCACTAGGAGTGGTGTGACCACTAATGAGAATAAGGGAGAAAAATCAGATACTGATCTTTGGATTCGTAAGACATTTGAGAAAAAAAGATGGATTTCATTTACAGTGTGCAAAGGAGAAGTTTTTTGAAGCACAGAAGGGGTTTATAGAAGGAATCACATCCACATCAAGTTTACCCATGAAGGAGGTAGGATTTTATGATGAAATCAAGCCATTTTAACAATATTTCATTAATTTACTGCGAAACAAAAGGGCGGTAAAGAACCTTTAGGCCCTCATAGATAACTACGTAGAAAGGAACAACCACTAATAGAATAGAAATATGTCAAAAAAAAATATAAGAATAAGCAAAGAATGGGGCGAGAGATGTATATGATAGCTCAAATCGGTGCTTACGATATGGATCAGGTTATTCTATATTTGGGGTCTAATGCAAATGTCTTACCTAAGAAAACTTGGTAGCGCATGGGAGAACCCAAGCTGGAATGGTCTACCATTCAACTGTGCATGGAAAACCAATAGAAAATCATTCCATTAGTAAGGTTGGTGTAGGTCGTAGTCAGTATTGAAGGTGTTATGGTGCTCGTATATTTTGAAGTTATACAAATTGTGGATGATATTGATCCTTATCCTGCGTTTTTGGGATTGGACTAGGTTATTGATATGGATGGTAATATAAACCTGAAGAAGCAAATAATGGAGTTTGAAAAAAATGGAACAAGAGTCATAATTCCAATATACCCTGCAGAAGGAGAGAGATACATAGAGCCTATGCATGTTTATGGTGATATTGACCATATTTATAAGCTGACTCTGCACGACGAAGATTGCATCAACCCAATGACTGATGGAAGGATTAATTGGGAAAAGGATAACCCTTTCTTCTTAGACTTTGATGAAGAATTGGATAACTAGCAAAACTGATTACATGAAGTATCTACATTGTGCTGCAATCGAGTGAACATATCTCTTCGATGCATAACATCTGATGTACGGGAATTACTACATTATGATGGTTTAACTAATGTAAATATGATTTTAGGAGAGCTTGAAAGAACTATCCCAGAAGGACATAGATTCCATGCCCTGGATCTTGGACTGTGAGCTACTCCAGCATGATGGTGGGAGATTCATAAAGAAAACATGGGAAACTGGGATGAATGCACGTGAATGATGATATTACGCTTTGAATGTCCAACTATCATAATGGAACAATTCTACTATGGAAAGGATGATCCATGCAGAAATTTTGCTAAATGGAGTGTGGTATGAGGTGTAGAACCGAGACCTACATGGGTCCACATATTCATTTATACATTGTGGAAGGTACCTACGAATTGGTATCTGGAGACAGAGCTACATCGAGGCACTAGTGAATGTTCTGGGCTGACAGAGAGTTTCATTCTAACATTCAGCTTTGAGATTGGGTTTTTCTAGGTTGGTAAAGCATTTCATGATATTCAAGAAGTTATCATTAGAGGAATTTTGAGGTCTGAAATGGGCCTCCTAAGAAAAAGGTACAACAAAAATAAACTTTATAACAACCAATAGGATTCAAGATGATGATGTCAACCATGGGGGATGATTTACCATTTTTTAAATAAAAGGGTAAAAATATTAAAAAATAATAAAATAATAAAACTACTTTTTCAACTCAGATTTTCAACTTATCTCCCAAAATTTTTACTCACTCTCAGTGGGAGTAAAGCGACCTCATCCAAGGAGTACCCATGCTGCATACTTTTGATGAACTCTACTACATGAAAAATGAGGAATACATAAAAAACGTGATTGTAATCACGTTTTTTAATGTATTTCTTATTTTTCGTGTAGTAGGACCCATTGAAAGTATGCAACATGGGTACTCCCTGGATGAGGAATTAAATTTCACATCCAACGAGTACTCTCACTCGAAATTTGAGTAAAAACTTTGGGAGATAAGTGGAAAATATGAGTTGAAAAAGTAGTTTTTTCATTTTTCCCTCTAAAATTTGATGATGTCATCAAATCTTATTTGATTTTTTCCACTATTATTTTATAATTTCCTTAGGAGGCCCATTTTAGACCTCAAAATTCCCTCAATGATTTGACACAACAAAACCAACTATAGAGTGTGCTTCCCCAGCATGGGATGCGTAGATGAAGGATATTGTGAATTGAAGAAATATTACGATTGAAGAGAATGAAGATGATCCAAGGAATATTGCCATTATGGAATCTGAGGGACAACACACAGTTGCTAGGCCCTCGATCACTTCGCTAGATGTCACAAAACCTCTAAATATTTAGCAGGTCAATATTGGATCTGAAGAGAAACCAAAGTTGGTGAATATTGGAGATTATTGGGATGATGACACAGTAGGAAAATTTGTTGAGTTGCTGACACAGTATCAGGACTTATTCGCTACGAAGTTCTTAGGATTGAAAGGAATAATTGGAGAGCTTGGAGTCATGAAGATCACTTTGAAACCTGATGCACGCCTAGTGAAGCAACGCCCATATAGATTGAATCCAAAATATAAGCAGAAAGTAGAAGAAGAGTTGGATAAGATGGTTGTTGCAGGCATCATAGAGCCAGTAGAAGAGTCTGATTGGGTGAGTCCCATGATTGTGCAAGACAAGAAGACAAAAGAATAAATCAAGATCTGTGTAGACCTGCACAAGTTGAATGATGCCTGTGTGCATGATCCATTCCCAACTCCATTCTCTGATCAGATCCTGGACAATGTCGAAGGACAAGAAGCTTACTCACTCACAGATGGATTTTTAGGGTATCATCAGATCAGGATTGCGCCAGAAGATCGCAGTAAGACTACCATTGCAAGAGAATGGGAATATTTCTAGTATACAATCATGCCCTTTGGCTTGAAGAATACGCCTGTCATTTTCTCGTGCGTATTAGTAGCTGATTTCAAGGAGTTTATCCATAAGTTCCTAGAAGTATACTTTGATGATTGGACTATTTTTGGGATGTTAAAAAAACATGTTTCAAATCTGCGCTTAATGTTGTATACATGTAGAAAGTATCATATCTCACTGAACTTGAAGAAATGTATATTATGTGTGCCATTCGGGATACTATTGGGACATATTGTTTGCTAGCAAGGGTTGATGGTATGTAGTATTCCCAAATTTTCACATGATATTTGGAATATTAGAGTTCTTAGTTTTTCTTAATTAAGTAAGTAAATAAAAGGGGGTGGAGGGACCCATAATCCCTAAGATGAATAAAGATCCACTTTTTAGTGTGCGAATGTGGATTAATTTAACATAGATCTACATAATGGAGTAGTGGAGCAGCTACTAATGTGAATGGAGTGGAGATCCTGTCTCATTAATGAGATAGATCGTGGAGGTTGAAGCAGTCAACTGAGATCATGGAGGGAATCTAATGTAAGATCATAAAGAATTCATGATGAAGTGATGGAGGAAGTAATGAATTTAATTCACACATGATGGAGAGGGTGGGCATTGCATGTAGACATGATAGAGGACTTGGAGAGACAACACATTCAACCATGGAGGATTATGTCCACATGAACAATGCAGTTTAGAGGTAGGCCAGGGCTTGGGAAGGCTCACTTTGTATATAAAGGAGATGAAGGAAACATTAGAGGAATGCTTCAGTTTATGATTTGAAGGTCTGTTTAGAGTAGGATTTCTAGGTGAAATTTCCATGCATTCTTGTGTTGTTTATCTAAGTTTGTAGTGCTGTTTAGCACAGGGTGTTCCCGAGTGGTAATCCCACCCTTACGCATAGAGTAATTGTGTGCCTACTTTGGGAAGGTTATTCTGAGCTTCCATTCATCATTAGTCATTGGTTCCACACTCTTTCCATTCTCTGTAGAACACCTACCTTTAGGAATTACACAATTTCTGAAGATCAATTTGGCAACTAGAGGTTTTCTTCAGTATTTCAGTTGGAGAACCGGTGAAGGATTATTCATATCACCTTGGGCTTGAAGATCAAAATTCCTAGGGCTTCATTTTAGATCTGGCATCAAGAAACACTTATTTGACCTCCTATCATTAGTATTCCCATCAAGGATTACACAGTCCATCATTGCAAATCCGGAGGAGGAAGGAAGTTGCTAGCATTTCAGCTAGTAATCCTGTGAGGGATCATCCCCTCACCTTGCCATCACTCAAGCTCTAATTTACCTCAGAGCTTATCAGCAAAGATATATCGTAGGCATAGAGTCCGTCCCCTTCAGACAAAGACAATTTATGTAGTGTGTACTGCATATTCACCACATAACTTGAAGGAGGAGGAAGAAGAGACAAGATATCAAGCTCCTAGATTTATTGTATAACATATTGCAGCCATATTTGGATTGGATCTAGCCATATATGCATAACCCATACCCGTAGGTCAAAGGATCAAAGGATCAAACCCTAGGAGGGTGATTTTCCAAACTCATAGATCTGGAAAATCCTTTCTGAGTTATCTTGGGTTCCCATCACATTGGCCAGATCTTGAACCTTGGCATCCTCGAAGCTCTTGATCTCCATAGATCTGCATTTCCCTTTGCAGCAGCTACATGTACATCATCAACAAAAGGGACAGTGCATTATTGCTTCCTGTAGCTCACCAGTTACGCAGTGCTAGTTGTAGCATGTTTGCAAGGTCATTCTAGGCCACTTCTTTGGCTAAAGTACCTCTATTTTGACACTGTTGTAACTATAATCTTCTCCACATAATAAAAAGGCTCAACTTCTCTATATATTCTGATGCTTTCTTTAGATTTATTTTTTACTTTCCTGTAGTTCTTATATTGTGTTTCAGTATTACTTCATTTTCCCTTTTTGGATATTACATTGTAGATCCCGTGAAGATCATGAATTGTTAATATGGGAGATAATCGTGAATGTTAAACAAATGCTCTCAAACCGGCACACCGGGTATTATCGAAAGTTCATTCAAGGTTATGCATTGATAACTACGCCCATGGAGAAGCTACTCAAGAAGGATGTGACATTCTGCTGGGATGAGGACTGTCAAAATAGTTTTGAATTATTGAAGGAAAAGATGGTCATTGTGCCCATAATAGTCTTTCTAGATTGGTCGAAGGTGTTTCATGTGCATGTTGATACCTCCTGTATCGCGCTCGTAGTTGTTTTAGCGCAACTAGGAGCTGGAGAGATTGATCACCCTCTCGCTTATTCCAGTAAAAAACTCTCAAGCGTAGAATGAAATTATTCAACCACAGAAAGGGAAGGATTACCAATTGTGTATGCGCTGCCAATTCCCGTACTCTCACGTTGTTAGGAGGACATTTCAAGATGTTTATTAATCACTTTTCTTTCAAGTACCTTGTCAATAAGCCTGTGTTGGGGGGGGGGGGGGGAGAACTACATGTGGTTGTTAATATTCCAGGAGTATTTGAGATAATTGTGAAACTAGGAAGACTGAATGCAGGGCCAGAAAATCTACTGCGCATTGAGACTAGTGAAGAACCTACTAGCTTGGAGGATGGATTACTAGATGTGCAGTTGTTTGCGATCAAGATAGTTGACGTTCATTTACCTGATATTATTCAGTTCCTGAATACATATGCACGCCCGAGTAATACATTTATTAATGTAAGAAATAGCCTGGTGTGCATGACAAGATCACTATTATTGGTCGGTTAGTTGTACAAGATGGGTGCGTAATAGTTTGCGAAGATATTTGTTGGAGCATGAAAGCATGCAATATTATATGAATCTCATAAAGGGGTTTCCGGTGGTCGGGTTTCCGATGGTCACTATGTAGAGAAGGTAACCGTGAAAATATTTTGTGAGTTGGGTTATGGTGGCCCACATTGCACAATGGCGCCTACGCGTATTTCCGCGCATGCGATGTATTCCAAAGGATATGAAATCCATCACACAGAGATGATATGCCCTCGCATCCACAGATGGCGCTACAAGCATTTGATAAATGGGCCATAGACTTTGTTTGACCTATTAACCCTCTAGGAAAGAAGAGTGGTGTACATTACATAATCAATGCGACTGACTATGTAACCAGGTGGGCTGAAGCTAAGGCCGTGAAGGATTTTACTGCAGATATAGTTGCGCACTTCATCTTCGAGAATATTGTGACCCGCTTTGGATGCCCTAAGGTTCTAATAAGTGATAAAGGTATGCATTTTGTGAATGAAACCACAAGGATCGATAGACAAACCTGCATTCATCATAATAATAACACCCTATCACCCACAAAATGAATGATGCAATGGAAGATTTTAAAAAACATATTGAGACTCTTCTAAAAAGGTGGGAAATGTGCGAACTAGAATGATTGGGATGAGCACGTACTCATAGTTTAGTGGTCATATCGAACTACATGTAAACATTTGGCTAGTAGGACACCATTCAAGATGGTATATGGGCAAGAAGCCGTGGCTTCCAATGGAATACATTGTTCCCTTGGCGAATCGAAAAATTCACAAGTATGGCATAAGAAGATGTTATGAAGGAATGATTTCCTAATGGTCACACTTTAAGAATATCACTTTATTGCCAATTTCCATTAGTAAGTTCAAAAGGCACGCGAAAGGCTTGGAATGATAGGTACATTAAAATAGACAAAAGGTGTTTAAGGAAGATGATTTGGTCTTGTTGCATGACAGCAAGCTTGCGCGTCACCCGAGAAAGTTCAAGATGCATTGGCTAGGGCCATATATTTCTAAGGAGATAATTTATGAAGACATAGTGCACCTAGCCACACTGAGCGGTGAGTATCTTCCTGGGTATGTCAATGGCAGCCGATTGAGGCCATACAGGGATGACCCTCTCCCTGCATGCACCAAATGACTATATGGCCAGATTATTGGATCTGCGCAGAAGGGATGGCAGATGTGCAGATAGGTGCGACGCGCGCATGGTAACTATGCGAGGAGGTTGACTAGGTCGCAGAGGTGCTAAAATCTAGTCGTTGGAACAGTAAATTTGGAAAAGACAGTTTTATTACCATTTAAGGGAGCATTTAGGTTGCATCTAATAAGGTGATTTTACTAGATTTGGAATCATTTTGTAATTTATGGAGACACATTAACGTCTAAGGAATCGTTAAAGACGTGCCAAAACTATAAATATGGCCTAACATGTTGCAATAGTTCCATTTTTGTTTAGTATGAGTTGTATACCTTGAGCTCTCTGATTTCTGCATATTATTCGTTGTCTATTTATGGTCTAGATCTGAGATTTGAGGAGGAGTTGTGTCGTAAGGGTCTTGGTTACGTCATCTTGCCAAGCATGATAGCTACGTGCCCAGAAGAGGATCTTGCTATGCCGGTCAGTCATACACCTGTGCCTACGGATACTAAGAAGGGTTAGACATCAGGGACCCATAAATACCCTAGAGATAAGACTTTGAATTCGTGCTCCACTATGGCTGAGCGTCAAAAGAAACCCATGGTAGAGCTCCCAGAGACCATTATGGAGGAGGATGTGGTCAAAATAGCCCCATTCTCATGATTTCTGACCTATGTCGTACCACACAAGGCATTTTTCAAGGTCCCAAAGTATGTTGACAAGGTGTGGTCCTATATTAACATGCCATTAATTCCTCATAATGTACCACTTGAAGGCGATATGTTCACTTAATTATCGTAGCTGAAGATGGAGGATTGGGACCTTGCAGATCTTAATAAGTTTTCTGAGCTTATGCTTGAGTGTTATCTAGATCACGTGCCCTATGAAGGGCTCCTTGTGTGTGTGGATCTAAAATTATGGGTGTTGGGCTTTCACAAGGAAAGGCTTCTAAACTTATTGCAAGTCCCACACTTCGCGCACAACCACATAAATGATATATGTGTGTGCCAATTGCTCGCACTAGTACATGATGAAGCCTTATGGTTGCGAGAGCGCATACCCATTGATTTCAAGTTGATCCATCTGATCACTGGCCTGTCTGACCAAGGTGCAGATCCCATGGTTGCCTTTTGAGGAAAGGCACATGAAAAGAAGGTGGCGGACAAAATCAAAATGACCTACCCGGTGTCGCGCCACAGTAGAGGGTTTATGGTCAGTGAAATCAATAAACTAGTCTATAAATTATGGACGCTCATCTTGGCCTGCAAGATGATGTGGAAATTTAGACCTAAGGAGGTTCCTATGCAAGTCATTACACTTGTAGGACAGTGCGAGAAGTGATCTAAATTTGATTGTTAGTTTTTATGTGCTAATATCATCTTCAGATTTTTATTAAAAGTGTTGATGTTTCTTCTTTTACAAGGGTTTATTGAAGTGCTTATGATTGATTAAAAAGTAAATTTGTGGATATTAAGTCAAATACATGAACATAAAAGCATGGAAACTAAATACTGAAAAGAAGCATTGTAATATTCCCAATTAGCCATGAGCTATTTGGAAAATTAAATTTTGTTTTGCTGATTTGTTTTATGAATAAGAGGACAATGGAGGTCCAAAATTCTCCTTAATAATGAATAAATCAATGCCAATGTGAAAGATATAGATACTGGCAGCTTAATTGAGCACCCTTTGGTGTGAAAAGAGGTTGGATCGCCTTAATTGGGTCAACCTTGACCAAGTCAACAACGTTGTCATGGAGGAGCGGTCATCAATGAAAGACAACGCAATTTAAATGGAGATGCTTTGTGTGGAAGTAGTGCCATTATTGGATGGGGCTTAGCATTTGCAAGCTCATATCTTTTTTAAGGAAGAGGATGATAGCTGTTGAGCCTCAAAATTGTGCTTTCTTTCATTCCATTTTACCTCATTTTCCTTTGTCCATTGCTATCCTAGACCCAATTGATCAATGAATATAGTTAAAATTAATTTTAGAATGATTTACATGACTGACTTGCTAATTTTTGTGATTTTTGCCATTATAAAGCATTTTGACCGGAACTAGCTGCAGAATGCAGACATTCCGTAGCTAACCGGTGATTCTGCAGCTGTCTTCACGTTTGAGTATGTTCCAGGTGGCCTCTCAAGAAAAAACGCATATGGACATATTCCACGTCATGTCTACATGGTTCGTTGCTCACCATGAAGGAAGAAACAAATTCTGGGTATGGTTTTGGAACGTGGGAACACATTTAGGAAGGAAGACTTCTATTAGGACTGTCTCAGTCTAGATGTCTTTTTCCTTTTCACGTAGCCACTTCAAGAGTCATAATGTGATTCCGATAAGGAAAGAAAGTGTTCCTGAAATTGTTGCAAGTCTTGTTATTTACATTTGTTATATAAACACTTGGGAAACCGAGAGCTAGATTAGATTTGATGCTAGATTTTATTCCAGATTTTGCTTAGATCCTGTGATACATTTCTGAAGACGCAGAGTGCTTTGTTCAAGTTATTTCATCTTTAATGAAGCAGACAGTGTTGTTTTGAAAGCGTTGATTTGATTTGGAGTTAGATTCCGTCAGGTGGTAGACGGCCCCTGCCTCTTGCACGGATTTATTTGCGTAATTTAGATAAGTATTCTATCTGCCTTTACATTTCTGAAGTTGAATTTGTAGTTGTTTTTATTAACTACTGTAGTTATACTCATTCTAACTCTTCCACAAGAAGAAGCTCTTCTAAAAGATTATAATGATGAATGGGAAATGGCTATAGTATTGTAGGGTTTAATTTTAGTCTCTTTTATTCACCATCACAGTTATACTTATGCTCAGCACTCTTCCACAAGAAGAAACTCTTCCAAAAAATCTTTATACTGTCTTAAGCATGATTGTGATCTTGAACGTTTTAGTTGTGTGTTTTCACTAAGTACCATAGTTGTTCTTGCTCTTAAACGCTTGTCCAAAATATCATAATGATGAGTGGGAGATGGCTATGATATCTTAGTTTTTCATTGCTTTCAGTATTTACATTTACATCTGCACTCAATTACACAGTCAGGATTGTTCTAAAAATTCTTCCAAAAGAAGGAACTCTTCCAAAATATCAATAATGATGGACAAACAGACTGTATAATTCCATAGAATAATGCATGATAGTTTAGTTAGGATGCTCCGAAGTTTAATTGCACTTACTTCATGCTCAGTTGTTCTATTTTAAGTTTGATAATGACTTGTAGTTTAACACTGTTTTAGGCTAGTGACATTTTAGGTTTGGTTGTAGCTCAACTCATTGCATTTGCACTCCATATTCAGTTGTCAGTCACTGCATACTAGATTACTTCAGTTGTTAAACTTAACAAAACAGCCTTCATTATTTACAAATCTCTTCTTGTTCTAAAATCCATAATTGACTCATCACTACATGAACAGAAGACCATATCACTTTAAGGCTTGAAGTACTTCTGCAATTTCCTTATCATTTCATAAACAGAGCCCTCTCTCAAAAGACTACTTTGAAAAGAAATCAATAACTCTTGAGTAAGGTTTTGTGACATTCAATTGAATTGCAGAATAGAGTTAGAAAACTAGTTCTAGAATAGAAAATCTTATGATGATATCAATGTTTTATTCCAAACATACTTCAACAAATCTCTAACCAAGGATAAAATGCTGCATCATTATAAGTTAGTTGTTTAAACTATTTAGTTAGGAAGATTTGCATGTTTAGTTGATCATTTCTCAAGTTGAGTTTATGTTTTTAATCATTTCCTTAGAAGTCATTATCAAGCTCTGTTTTTGCTTAGTCGTAGTTTAGATTTGATTCTACTTCAGTGTTTGCAATTGCATTTGTCATTTGTCATCAATCAATTAGGTCTCACTCTGTTTTTAATCATTAGCTTCCTTCCATCAGCTTTCTAGTCATCTTTCTTGTGAGCATAAAATCACCAAAAGACCAAAAACATCATAAATCATCACAAAAAGACCAAAAACATCACAAAACACTACACACAACGCATTAAGAAACAAACACCTAGGTACATACAGTACACTTCACTTCAACAGTTTACCAACCCTGGTTGACAATTAAATGAGCTCGGTTTAGGAGACTAGATTGAGACCAAAAAATAGCCATATTGATTATGTTTTTATATATTTATATTTCTGAATATATGGTCTTTTTAGACACATATTTTTCTCTTGATGTTTAGCTGATATAGAGTGTTGTTTAGCATAGGGTGTTCCTGATCGGGAATCCCACCTCTTCCACTGAGAAGCTCTTGGAGGATACTTATAATATATTTTCCACTATCAAGATTAAGGCCAAGCTTCATCTTTCATTTACAACACTGATCCTATTGAGGGTTTGGTTGTTTTGCAGGTTGCATCAAGTGGAGACTAGATCTCTAGATCTGGGTCATTTCATTGCTCATTTTTAGTGGAGGAGGCTTCCTTTCTATTAAGAGGAAAGTAAGGAAGGCCCTTGAGCATATTTTCAGATCTTGGCAATAGGCCAACCTTTTATTCAGCCCTATAGCATATTTTACTTCCAGATTTGTGTTATTTCTGTAGGAGGAGTTTCAGGGTGGATTGGCACACCATTTGGAGAGTTGATTTTCTAGTGAAAGGGATCTGCCTTTCACTTAGAGGATATATTGGAGGAGGCTATTGTATTTATCATATCATATCAGCCACACTTTATATATATGTAGTTTTCAGTGGATCTTCAGCCTTAGGGCCTAGATCCCCATCTTGTACATGGTGTTTTGCTAAAAAACCTTAGGGGGTTCTTCAAAGGAGGTTGTATAGTGCTCAGATCTATAATAGATCTATATTTTGAGGCACATATCAGCCCTAGATATAATGTATAATCATTTTCTGTAGCACAGCTTTAAAAACAGTGTTGTAATAGACTTCCAACTCTTTATATATAGTAGCAGCACCTCTTTTGATGGTTTTTGTCCATTGGAGGCTTATATGTTCTTATTGTCTATATTATGGCCCATTATTTATGCATATTTTGTTGTTGTTATAACATATGAAAGGTATCCATACTTTCCTCTTGATTTTATATGATGATTTACTCTATTGTTCCAGCATTTTGCACTATTTTCCTTCTTTTCCCATTTAGGAATATTACAGTGGTATTAGAGCATAATCTTGGCACAGCCTATGAATCTTGAAAATCCAATATGGCATCTGAAGAAGGAGAGCCTCTTACTGATAGAGAGAAGAGGTATCAAATAATAAGTCACCGGAAATTTTATTATACAAATGACAAAGAAGACAAGGGTAAAACCCCTTTATTTGGAGGTAAAGATGAAGAGGAAGAGTTCCCTAAGATCCTTCTTAGAGACATGCAAGATATTTCTAGAGAGATCAAATAAATGATGATGGATAGATACAAGGAATCCCCTAAAGGATTTCATCATGGTGAAGGCTCTAGCATGTCTCATCACTAGAGTGATCAACCAATGTAGCAACCACAAGTTTCCCAATGCTCTACAATGCCTACACTTTTTTCTTTGGGAAATGAAGGGTTTCAAGAGAAATAATCCCTTGAAGACTATTTTATGGAGTATGAGTCTCAAACTAAGAGATTCAAGGACAAATTGAGTTTTCAAGAATTTTTTCAAATCAAGGACAATAGAAGACCAAGGCATCACAATAGAAGTGGTGGATGAATTCAGAATCGTGATCTACACAGCACTATGGGCAGATTATTTTTACCCAACTTTGATGGGTCATCCAAGTGCACTGCCAAATCATGGGTAGATAAATTGGACATATATTTCCAGTTGAACAAGGTTCCTGAAAATGAGGCCATTAAGATTGCAGCGTTGCACCTTGAGGGTGAAGCACATGATTGGTGGTTCCATAGCTTGTCTACATTGGGTCATGCCAATGTAGTTGCATATTCAAAGTTTACTAGGAGGCTAGTGGAGAGGCTTGATAGAAGATATCCTGATGCACCATTCATGGGCCTTACAAAACTAAAACAATTAGGTAATCCAGAAACTTACATTTCTAAATTTTTGAGACTTTATGTTATGGTTCCTAATTTATCTGCAACAAGAAGGGTGTACATGTTCATTTATGGTTTAGATGAACCTCTTAATGGGTTGGTTAAATCTACCAAGCCCACTACCCTTCAAGATGCCATTGAAAGGGCTAGATATCTTCAAGATGCCTTGCCAAAATCAAATGAAACATTTCATCATAAGCCCTCTTTTCCATCAAAGGGAAAATAAGAGTAGGCTCCTCTTTCAAAGGAGAGCCAAAATAAAAAAAAATTATTGATGATGATGTCTGAAGAGATTTGAGGAGGAGGAAGATTTGCTTCACATGTCAAGAATCTTGGGCACCCAGACATAGATGTGTAGTAGGAAAGGCACACTACATAGAAGTATTCACAGATGATAAGGAGGAAGAAGAAGGTGAACAAGGAAGGGGTCACAATGCTAGAATAGCAGGAGATGATCCACCACCACTTGGTGGTGAGGATGGAACTATTGCTCCCATTAGATGCACTCTTGCATAATTAAGAGTGGTACCCAACTATCATAAAACTTCCACATAAGAAATAGAGTTGAATTTTCACAGTGGAAGCAGGGATATGATCATCCCATCTATTATGCACATGAGGATGGTCCATGAGACATCACTATCTTGTGGTAAACCACCTCGGAGGCTACCTGATTCAGATTTGGTGGGAGATATCTCACAAC
Organism: Pinus albicaulis; assembly: GCA_034641835.2. Taxonomy (NCBI): domain Eukaryota; kingdom Viridiplantae; phylum Streptophyta; class Pinopsida; order Pinales; family Pinaceae; genus Pinus; species Pinus albicaulis. Next base: position 242,887,723 of record CM076571.1, read on the forward strand.
ATGATGCTCCAAGAATAGACCCAGGAGGGATGGGAGCATTAGAAGACCATGATATAGCATTGAGAGTCTTGGGTAGACTCAAGGAGGAGGGAGACATTCTCCCAACATCAGCATTACCCACTCTCATTTTAGATGTTGCACTGTGGGAGGAGAAGCATGGAAGGGATGACCTTCAAACATATACCTTTGGCATGGAAGATGTCAAGGACTAGTGCAGCCATATGATAGATGTTCTTTGTGATAGATCATCAACGCCATCACTATGGAAGATTGATCCATATTGGAAATCCTAACTATTGGTGGATTATTCCAAGGATATTTCCATGCGCATGATACTTGATGACTAGCTACATGAAGAGGGTTATTCAGTTCAAGAAGGATTCATCTACTATCATGGTAGGATCTTCTTATGTAGATATTCCAAGCTCAAGGAGAAGTTGCTACAAAGAGCTTACGAAGAGTTCTTTTTCAGCCATACCTATTCCATGAAGGCATACAACACTATCACAGAGAGCTACATTTGGGGATGCTTTTAAGAGGAACTATATCAGCATTTTCAAATATGCATGAACCATGTGGAGTTATGGGAGAGGCATGACTCTATGAAGGAGTTAATTCAGCCACCTCTTTCCTCTTTTGGAATGAGAGGAGATATATCTATGCACCACTCCATTTGTATCAGGAGAAATTTTGGTAAATATTATGCTTGTGTACCTAATGTTTTATTTGATGAACATATGCATTATTTTACCATTTATATGCAGGCCATAGCTCCAAGAAGGAGCCTTATTCCATATAAAATTCATGTCCAACTTTTGGCCATAAACATTTGTAACATGGCCACTCCCTTGGAGGACAAAGGGAGATTTTGTATCATTGTGGGTGCATTCCAAAAGCACCAAACATATCTCACACTTTCAGCCATGGTGAGATGACTTGAGCGGAAATTAAGCAGTGGGGAAACCAATTACCACATCATTATATGATGCAGTCAGAAGATATACTACGTTGGTTCCACATGTGGGACTATGACCCACCTCCCTTTGCACAAATTTCTGTTTGTATGTACTTAATTTTGATCCCATACATTCATTATGTACTTATACTTTTTATGGGAATGTTTGGAGGGTGGATGGGAGGAATGTATGTGCCCTATGGGAGGGAGATTCTCCATTTTCATTATGCTACATGTTTCAGGGAGAACATTGGGAAAACCATGTTTGTTTCATTTGAAATATTGTCTCCTTGTGGGATGTATTATTTTCATCTCATAAAAACTTTGGAGGAGAAAATCATGGAAGGATGGATTGGTGAAAACTTAGCTTTTGAGGAATCTTATCACATGTTGGTGTAACCAATGATGGAGATTCGCATCACTCACCTTGTTAGTTTCTTGAGGACAAGCAACATTTGGGAAGGGAGGACTGTAATATTCCCAATTACACATGAGCTAGTCAGAATATTAAATTTTATTTTGCTGATTTTTTTTATGAATAAGAGGACAATGGAGGTACACAATTATCCTTAATACTAAATAAATCAATGCCAATGTGAAAGAGATATATCTTGGCAGCTTAATTGGGCAACCTTTGGTGTGAAAAGGGTTTGGATCACCTTGAATTTGTCAACCTTGACCAAATAAACAATGTTGTCATGGAGGAGTGGTCATCAATGAAAGACAACACAATTTTAGATGGAGATGCTTTGTGTGGAAGTAGTGCAATTATTGGATAGGGCTTTGGGTTTGTAAGCTCATATATTATTTAAGGAAGAGGATGGAAGCCATATTGATTATGTTTTTGTATATTAATATTTCTAAATATATGGTTTGTTTATACATATATATTTCTCTTGCTATTTAGCTGAGATAGAGTGTTGTTTAGCATAGGGTTTTCCTAATTGGGAATCCCACCTCTTCTATTGAGAAGCTCTTGGAGAATAATTGTACTACATTTTCCACTATCAGGCTTAAGGAAAAGCTTCATATTTCATTTATAATGTAGATCTTGTTGAGGGTTTAGCTTTTTTGTAGGTTGCAACAAGTGGAGACTAGATCTCTAGATCTGGGTCATTTAATTATTCATCTTCAGTGGAGGAGGCTTTCCATTGGGAGGACAGTAAGGAAGGCCCTTGAGAAAATTTTCAAATCTTGGCATCAGGCCAACCTTTTATTTACCCCTACAACACAGTTTACTTCCAGATATGCATTATTTCTATAGGAGGAGTTGCAGGGTGGATTGGCACACCATTTGGAGAGTTGATTTTCTAGTGAAGGGGATCCACTTAGAGGATCTATTGGAGGAGGATATTTTAGTGATCATATCATATCAACCACACTTTCCATATCTGTATTTTGTAGTGGATATTCAACCTTAGGTCCTAGATCCCCATCTTGTACATGGTGTTTTGCTGAAAACCCTTAAGGGGTTCTTCAAAGGAGGTTGTATAGTTCTTATATATGTAATAGATCTATATTTTGAGGCACATATTAGACCTAGATCTGATGTATAATAATTTTATGTAGTAGAGCCTTAAAAAAAGCCTTGTACTAGACTTCCAACTCTTTATATATAATAGCAGAACCTCTTTTGAGGGATTTTGTCCATTGGAGGCTTGTATTTTCTTATTGTATATCTTATGGCCCATTATTTATGCATATTTTGTTGCTGTTATAACATATGAAAGGACTCCATATTGGCCTCTTTCTTTTCTATGATTATTTTCACTATTGTTCCAGTATTTTGCACTATATCCTGCTTTTCTCTTTTGGTAATATTACAAGAATATAAACATGCATCAGACCATCACAATTGAATAAATAACACTTTTTTTTTTATGAAAGAGTTCACCCCTCCTAGGCTACATCTCCTTGGTCTAGCTTCCATGGCATGGGCCTTTGTATTAGCTCAATTGTGAAAATAATGATTTTTACAGTCTCCTATTGCCTCTGAAACCTACTCCAATGTGTACAAAACATAAAAATATTCCAAGAATGACTCTTCAAGAGCTAAAATTGGTCGAAGTTTGGCTTATATATGGAAAATACAAACTTCCCTACAATTTCTCCTCCAAATCTGGAAATACTCCAGATAAATCTGTTTTTTTGGTGCATTCCGCTGAATCTTGCGTTGCTGCTACTCCCACTGCAAACTTAGGCACATGATTAAATAGCAGTTAATGACAGACTAATTATGGATAAGCACGTCATTAACTGCGTGTTTATCCATTTTATATAAACTAGTTTAATTAGTTTAAAACCCTGTGAATTAGAGGCTAATACATGGATTAAATTTCATGTAATCTCCACCATATTGATTGGCTGCGCCCACAGTTACATAGTTGCAGTCATATGGGAGGGGGTTGACCTCCTTTGGAACCCCACCATTGGTTTTGAAAAAACATAAGTATAAGCGGTGATGCCTACGGGTTAAGACCTAACAGAGAGCAGCGGTGGTACGGCAGAGGCATGGTGCAAGGATTTTGGTGGGTTCAATCTTGATCCTGACACCATAATTTTGGTCCTAGACAGAACATGAAATCCTTAGTCAATAAACTTTGGGTTATCCAATTCATATTCGCCCGTATAAATATATATTTCCGCCTATAATAAGGTTTGAACCTTAGGTTATAGGCTGCACCATATGTATTTCTATCTGCATATGTCTGTCTACACACCATAGTTTAGACTATGGGTATAGTATATATGTCCAGCCCAAATTAATCCTCCCACCATAGTTAGAACCTTAGGATATATGAAATGTATTTGGCCCATAACACATGTCCAGACTTTGACCTAATGAATTAATTCAGAATTTTAACAAAGTCCTAAGGTTGGATGGGTCTAACAGAGGGGGAATGTTGCAGCCCTTGGCTACACCATGTGTCTAGGTCTGGTTGAGGCATTCCAGCTTAAAAAAAATCTCCTTCAACCTTAGGATATATATAAAAAAAAAATTAACTTCCAAATTTCACTAGCGAATATGATTGTGACACTTGTCATAGTATCATTGGGATAAAACTAGAGAATATTCCCTAAAGATACATAGAGTGCTGACTGGGATACCATGTCATCAATTTTTCACTCTTCTGTAATTTTTTTACCTGTTTGAGAAAAAATATAGCAGGTCATAACTTCTTCATTCAAAGTTAGACTTTGACGAAAATAATTGCGTCAGATTCCTAGCGACGAGATCTACGTGGTTGTTCTAGTTTGGAACATTTTGAGAACTTGAATTTTTGAGCTTAATACTGAACCTATGATCATTCTTCCCCACTATAAGCCTTTTGGACCCAAAAATATACTATCAATTGTTCTACATGTGAGGGTACAACTCCCTCACCATTTTAATCTCCATCCATTTGACCTTGGAAGTATTTTGTTCTCTGAGTCCCACTCTAAGGTATTCAACATTCCATCTTCTTGAAGTTCTGGTTCTTTTTTTAAGTATGAGATATTTTTTAATTTCATCAAGATATTCTAGTGAGAAATCATCTATTGATGGTAGCTGAACATGCTCTCCTTAATCATTAGTCAAAGGAGGTTCAAACAATATCGAATTCTCAACATTAATGACATAATATATTTTCATATAAGGAGGAAAATCTAGCTTAAATGCATTGTTACCAATATTTTCTAGAATTTTAAAAGGACCATAACAGATTGGCTTAAGCTTTTTACCTTCCCCTTGCAATGTTTATTGGTTGATACATAACGAAAATTAATCTCCAACCTGGAATTTGTGATCAACACGGTGTTTATCATGCCTTGCCTTGTAGCTGCGTTGACTCTTTTCAAGTTGTTCTTGCACTGTGTGATGTACCAACTGAAATTTCTCAATGAACTTCCTTGCCTTATCTATGTCACTATGACCATCTATAGCGACATATTTCTCAAAGATGAAGTCCAAAGGTGACCTTGGAAAGTACCGAAGACATGCCTGAAATGGTCATGTGTTTGTGGAAGAATGATTTTCCCTGTTGTATGCATGTTGAATGTAATGCAATTGTTCATCCCACAACTTAGGATGTTTGTTGCAATAACCTCTAAGAAGATGAATGATTTTCCTGTTAACCACCTCGGTATGACCATATGTTTGTATATTAAAGGATGTACTCTTCTCCAACATAATGTTCATCATGTCCCACAAATTTGACCAAAAATTACCAACAAACTCGGAATGTCGATCACTTAAAATGGAAGTAGGAAGACAAAAATGAACCCATACATTTTGAAAGAAAAGATGAGTTATTTGTTCAATTGTAGTATGTTTTTTACATGGCATCAAAAGAGACATTTTTCTGAACCTATCTACAACAACATACAAGTAATCATGACCTTTCCTTGACATTGGAAGACCTCCTATAAAATCCATAGGGATACTCTCCTAGGGATGTGAAGGTACCGAAATTGGAGTGTACAATCCTAGTTTCCTATTACTATGTTTAATTATTTCACACAAATAACATATTCTAATAAAACAATATACACAATAAATCATGTGCGGCCTGTTAGCGCTCAAATCTACCTCAGGCTGAAATGAGGTAAAACTCAAGGCCACATCAAACCACGCTCAGACTCGTAGCTAGCCCTACGAGGACAGGAGAGGGCTCTCTCTGTCAATCTCGATAAAATGAACAATAGGGTGCGAGATGACTTACAATGAGAACTGATTTTAGGCTAGTAAAGAGATAGGTAAGTTTGCTTTTGATTTTTTGGGTTTTCGCTGGAGAAATGGGAAAACAAATTTTGGGTCCGGGGATAAGGTCAGACCTTTGCAGATTTCGAGTTGGGGCGAGGTAGGTGAATGTCTTGATGCTTTTGATTGGATATACGGACAGATTAGATCGACGAGGAGCTGAAGAGGGCAAAGAAGAACTTGGATCCTCTCCAAATAGTCGAAAACACATAGAACTAAATGAATTCAAAGGCAGAGCACGGTAAACAATGGATTCAACCTCATCTACTCATTCAATTTAGTTCAGAAGCATATGAAAGGAATGGCATACATTAAACATGAAGAACTTACAGTAAACAGAGAGAAAACACCATCAAGAACAAAACACCACAAGGATCCCAACAAGTTCCGCAAAACCTCTGATCTTTCCTTAGCCAAAATATGAAAAATATGTACAATGGTGCCAAAAGTTTCCCAAGAGTCCAACCTCTCCAACCTCTGAAAATGATTGAGAAATTACATCATATAGACCATCCTAACCCCTTCCCACACCTCTAGGGGTCGAATTCCTCCTTCAGGGGTCAGTTCCAACAAATTCTAATCAAGGAACTAAAATCTAGGCAGCTAACAACTTGCCTCTAAAAGAGTGGAAACTGATTCATTTACATGATTTTCACTTTTTTAAGAGTGAATCTTCTATAATAGGTAAAAATGAACCAAAGTTACATGCCAAACATAAATTTATATCATAATAACTCAAAAATTTCATCCCCAAGCAAAACTGGTCCAAACTGGCCGAAAATCTGAGCTGGAAGTTGAAAATTCAGCCAAAAATTTAAGTGGGTCGCATCCCTGAGCCAAGTGGGTCGCGTGCCTTTCATCCTGATTTTGAAGTACTTCCCGGAATCCAAATTGAGCTCATGATAGCTCGTTGGAAAGCCCTGGATGTTGGCTATCCAAATCAAGTGGAATTTCCCAATTTGGAGCTCATTTGACCCTCCAAAACGTCATTCTCCCAGAAGTACTTTCTGCTGTTGCAAAAGGTGGCAGAGTGATTTTCATGGTGTTTTTGGGCCTTTTGACCATCCAGAACCTGATGAAATGTTTCGGAAATACTTTTAGAATGCATAAATTTCCATGAAAAATCCAAAAATATAAATTTTTCCTCCAGCAAGTGTCCCAATCATATGGGTCGCGCCCCTGAGTCAAGTTGGTCGTATGCCTTTCAGCCCAATTTTGAAGTACTTCCCGGCATCCAAATTGAGCCCATGATAGCTCTTTTGAAAGCTAGTGAAGTCTACTTTCCAGCACAAGTGGAATTTTGAAATTTTTAGTTCATTTACCCTATAAAAAATCAAATCTCTCAACACTACTTCCAGCAGGTGCATCAATTCCCTTGAGGCAACGGTATTTTAGACATTTCTATAAAACCATGATACCTGTGTAAAACGTGAAAGAGGTTTTTCTTATTTGGGATGTGGCGGACAAAAACCTCTCTCAGTTTTCTAAAATTCATTTTTTATTGCTCTGAAACATCTTTTTAGTGAAACTTATCCCGATGTGTGAAACAAGGGATTTTGTCGAAATGAAGCGAAATGAAGGGGATAAAGGGCTTCTAAATTTTTGGGGAAATTTTGGGAAGTAGGGAGGGATGTTAGGAAAGGAAAAGTGAATCTCATAGATTGAGTCGGGGGGAAGGGGTCCAAAAGGGGCGAAACACGGTCTAGCCTAGAAAATTGCCAAGTTTTGGCAAGAAACTAGGGTTTGTGCAAAAATGAGGAATTTGGGGGATCTCAGTGATGGGAAGTGTTTAATTAGGTGAATTAATGATAGGGGAAGGTGTATGAACATCAAGATACAAGTTTTCCGATGATTTGACCATCCAAGAGAAATTACCTCCAAAACCCTAGGAGAGGGAAATGGACCTTACCAAGGCACAACTGAAGCATGAACAAGGTGTAAAATGACTCAATGGAACTTGAAATGATGATGAAAACCCTCTGAATGATGATACACTCAGCTGAATGGTGACATGGACTGACATTTGGACAAATTTGAAAAGAGTGAAGACCAACCCTAGACCTAATGCCTAGTGATCAAATTTTGCTTGAAGACTCATTGAAATGACAAAAATTTGACCTTGACACCTTAAAATCACTTTGAAAGAGCATGTTTGATCACTGGAGGAAGGCTGCAAAGGCTGACTCTAACATTGGCTCCAATGGGGATGGTAGCTCCATGGAGATGCCAAGAACGGCAGATCTTTGGGAGAGCAGACCAGTGCATTCATCCATTGGGCGATGGAATCATTATTTTGAATGGATAACAAAAAACCTTTGACACATTTATTGAATGAAAACTTGACTTGAAAACTGACTGAAACTTGACTCAAACCGACTCGATGGCAAACTGAAATAACTTGAAAAAAAAAAAACTGACTCAACAGACCAAACACAAATGACTCATGAGTGACTTAAAACAAAACTTTACCAAGCTTTTGAAAAAAGGCAGCAGTCCATCAAGATTTGGAATCATGATGACAACCACCTGTATATTAATGAAATATGTACAATCATGTATAATTGGCTTTCCAATGTAACCAGTCAAGCAGATGGCTTCTTGACTGATTCTTCTGATCAGATCTCCTGGTCAACAATACAAACTGATAACTGGGCATCCAAAAACATAGCTGACCATGATCTCCTTCATCACTGAACACTGCAATAATCACTTTCACTGCTGACTGTAACAATTTTTCCAATGGATCATGAAAAACATGAAGATTTACCTCCTGCTGAAAGAACAAGGTGTCTTTCTCTTCTGATTCTGATCTGTCTTTATCATGTACTTCAGTAAAAGTATGCTCCTGGGCTTCAAAAAACTCTGAACAGGTAGATGAGCAGATCTCCTCTTGTAAAAACATTTCAACACATGAAACATATGAAGAAGAAATTGAAAGGGAATCCTGAATGTTCTGATCTTCTACAGTATGAATTTACTGTAGGTCATCTTCATATGATATGACAATCAGATTATCATGTTCCTCATTGCATTCATCAATCATGAGAAAAGAAACTTTAAATGATTCTTGAAACCCAAACATGATATCTCTATCATCTACCATAAATTCATCCAAAGGAACTGTTTCACTTACTTGAATGAAGATCCCATCTTTTTTTTCATGAACTGACTGAATGGCTTCTTTTTGAAGGCTGTGTTCTAATGAACTAAAAACATTTGAATCCATACCTTTGTTTTCTTCTTTCCAGATGATCTCAACAGCAGAATTCTCCTTGATGGGTTTCAGCACAAGATATGCTTGGTCATCACAATCTGAATGTAGATCTGAAATAGCTGGCTGGTCATTATCACAATCTGAAACTGAAACTTGAGTTCCCGGCATGCTGTCTTCTTCTGTGGGCAGATCTGAAATGACACTTTCTCTTTCATCACTTTCAACCATATGGACATCTTCAACCTGCTGATCTATAAAGCTGCTTACAGGACTGTCATCCATTTCAGAAAAGGAAGAAGTTCCACCATCACCTTCTTGACCATGTGCACACTGCAGATCTGCGTTAACTTGAGCTGGAACATGACCTTTCAATAGCTGATCTATCTCATCTTCAGATAGAGGAGATAATACCTTTTGTTTTCTTTTGCTCAAATAGTGATTGTCTTCATTGATTTCAAGTGAAGGAGTATACAAACTTTCCTCATACTGCTGATCCATTTCATATAATTCCTGTTCACTGTCAAGATGCAAAATTCCTTCATCTTCCACCACACTAAGATCTTGATCCTGCTGCAAATTTTCATGATCTTCTTTATGCTGCTGAAATGGATTTTCATATAGGGCTTCCATAATCTCATCATCCATAAAATTATCATCTTCATAATATTTCTCAAGGATTTCAATAAAAGTAGAAGCATGTTTGCAACAATCATGAACTAAATTTAACGATGGATAAGATACTTGATATCTTTCAATGAACAGGGCATGAAAATCCTTTAAACAATAAATACAGGCCAGCGGCAAATTTTCATACCAAGATTGGGCTTCACCTCCCAGAGTGGCCAGGAATATCTTCATCAAGCAATCTTCAGGAAAATCCACTTTCAACTTGCGAATATGCATATGAAATCTAACCAGATGTAAAGCAGCATCTTTCTTACCATCATCGTTAAACGTAGGCAGATTTTTTGACCAATCTACCTTGGGCATCTTATTCGGAAAACCTGGAATATGATCTCGGCTCATGGGAGCATATCTTCTTGTGATTCGGTCCATCTTGACAATTCTGAAGCTACTGATTTGCCTGCAGTGAAATCACCATGAAGCATTGATTTCTGGATTTGTTCAGTGAATGAAATCGCCAGGTGAATGATTTCAGCCTTCCGGTGTCTGATCGTTGTTCACCATCAACCATCAGATCTAAACTTGATACATGTACTGGGGCAATTTACAAGTTAAATGCTACGATTACAAGTTAAACCGGAGATCGACTGAAGCAGCGTTTATCTACTTCGCTGATGCATAGCAACAGCGTTTCGAAGGCTACCTGGCGTGACTTCAGACTCCGTCTATAACAAGCAAACGTTTTGAGTTTTTCCCCAGTATGGTCGCCACTATGTTAGCGCTCAAATCTACCTCAGGCTGAAATGAGGTAAAACTCAAGGCTACATCAAACCACGCTCAGCCTCGTAGCTAGCCCTACGAGGACAGGAGAGGGCTCTCTCCGTCAATCTCGATAAATTGAACAATAGGGTGCGAGATGACTTACAATGAGAACTGATTTTAGGCTAGTAAAGAGATAGGTATGTTTGATTTTGATTTTTGGGTTTTCGTTGGAGAAATGGGAAAAACAAATTTTGGGTCCGGGGATAAGGTCAGACCTTTGCAGATTTCGAGTTGGGGCGAGGTAGGTGATTGTCTTGATACTTTTGATTGGATATACGGACAGATTAGACCGACGAGGAGCTGAAGAGGGCAAAGAAGAACTTGGATCCTCTCCAAACAGTCGAAAACATATAGAACTAAATGAATTCAAAGGCAGAGCACAGTAAACAATGGATTCAACCTCATCTACTCATTCAATTTAGTTCAGAAGCATATGAAAGGAATGGCATACATTAAACATGAAGAACTTACAGTAAACAGAGAGAAAACATCATCAAGAACAAAACACCACAAGGATCCCAACAAGTGCCACAAAACCTCTGATCTTTCCTTAGCCAAAATATGAAAAAATATGTACAATGTTTCCAAAAGTCTCCCAAGAGTCCAACCTGTAGAATGTCTCAGAAATTACAATATATAGATCACTCTAACCCCTTCCCACATCTCTATGGGTCGAATTCCTCCTTCAGGGATCAGTTTCAACAAATTCTAATCATGGAACTACAATCTAGGCCTCTAAACAACTTGCCTCTAAAAGAGTGGAAACTGATTCATTTACATGATTTTCACTTTTTTAAGAGTGAATCTTCTAGAATAGGTAAAAATGAACCAAAGTTACATTCCAAACATAAATTTACATCATAATAACTCAAAAATTTCATCCCCAAGCAAAACTGGTCCAAACTGGCCGAAAATCTGTGCTGGAAGTTGAAAATTCAGCCAAAAATTTAAGTGGGTCGCATGCCTGAGCCAAGTGGGTCACGTGCCTTTCATCCCGATTTTGAAGTACTTCCTGGCATCCAAATTGAGATCATGATAGCTCGTTGGAAAGCCCTGGATGTTTTCTATCCAACCCAAGTGGAATTTCCCAATTTGGAGCTCATTTGACCCTCCAAAACTTCATTCTCCCAGAAGTACTTTCTGCTGGTGCAAAAGGTGGCAGAGTGATTTTCATGGTGTTTTTGGACCTTTTGACCATCCAGAACCTGATGAAATGCTTCGGAAATACTTTGAGCATGCATAAATTTCCATGAAAAATCCAAAAATATAAATGTTTCCTCCAGCAAGTGTCCCAATCATATGGGTCGCGCCCCTGAGCCAAGTGGGTCGCATGCATTTCAGCCCGATTTTGAAGTACTTTCTGGCATCCCAATTGAGCCCATGATAGCACGTTGGAAATATCTTGAAGTCTAATTTCCAATCCAAGTGGAATTTTGAAATTTGGAGTTCATTTACCCTGTCAAAACTCAAATCTCCCAACACTACGTCCAGCAGGTGCATCAATTCCCTTGAGGCAACGATATTTTTGACATTTCTCTAAAACCATGATACCTGTGTAAAAAGTGAAAGATTTTTTTCTTCCTTGGGATGTTTTGGACACAAACCTCTCTCATGTTTCCAAAATTCATCTTTTATTGCTCTGAAACATCTTTTTAGTGAAACTTATCCCGATGTGTGAAACAAGGGATTTTGTCGAAATGAAGCGAAATGAAGGGGATAAAGGGCTTCTAAATTTTTGGGGAAATTTTGGGAAGTAGGGAGGGATGTTAGGAAGCAGGGAAAAGTGGAATCTCATAGATTGAGTGAGGGGAAGGGGTCCAAAAGGGCAAAACACAGGCCTAGCCTAGAAAATTGTCAAGTTGTGGCAAGAAACTAGGGTTTGTGGAAAAATGAGGAATTTGGGGGATCTCAGTGATGGGAAGTGTTTAATAAGGTATATTAAGGATAGGGAAAGGTGTGTGAACATCAGGATACAAGTTTTTCCGATGATTTGACCATCCAAGAGAAATTACCTCCAAAACCCTAGGAGAGGGAAATGGACCTTACCAAGGCACAACTGAAGCATGAACAAGGTGTAAAATGACTCAATGGAACTTGACTTTGCTGTGACGGTGGCTCCTCTAAGCAGTGGTACACTCGGCTGAATGGTGACATGGACCGACATTTGGACAACTTTGGCAGAGTAAAAGCAACCCCTGAACTTTAATGCCTAGTGACCAAAATTTGGCTTGAAGACTCTTTGAACAATAAAATTTGTGTGCACATAAAAATAACTTTGTGGAAGCATGATGGTTGCAATCAACGGAGGAAACAGAAAAGGCAGCCACTAACATGACGATAAAAATACTTTTAGAGATCCACTACTGTCTTGCCTTTTAAAGTGTTAAAAAATCAATGAAGTGTGTGCCTCCCTTAAGATATTGTTTCTTTCTCCCTGTGGAATACATAAATTTCCCAAGTGATACAATGAAATTTTAAGCTCATGATAATCTAACTCTTCAATTTGGTTTACTTGACTTAACCTTTCATACACATCTTGAAAATCATTATCATACACATATTTTTCAATGTAGCTTTCATGCATAATTGAATTGTCCTTGAGTATAATAAATGAATTTACAATAAGCCTAGAGAGAATTTCAACTACCTTATTGTAGATTCCCTTTTTATACCTGATAACAAAATGAAATTTTTGTAGAAATCCTATCCATCTAAAATGTCTTGATTGATGCAACTTTGACTGTGATTGTAAGTACTACAATGGCTGATGGTCGGTATGGATAATGGTCTCTTTCCACATCAAATAGTGATTCCATTTATTTACACTTTGTAATAGTGCATATAACTCTTTGTCATAGGTGGGATGGTTAGTGAAAAATCCATTAAAAATTTCATAATGGAACTAAATAGGCTTACCATGATGCACAAGAACTGCTCCCATGGCGTAATCATTAGCATCTGTTTGGCTCTCAAGTGGCTGTCTAAGATCCAGAAGAGCCAATACCGGTGTTGAACTGATATTTTGTTTTAAAGCATAAAATGATTTTTTTTGCATATCTCCCCAATGGAATACTTTCTTGACACTTGTGAATGCATGTAACCAAGCTGTAATGGAAGAAAAATTAGCAATGAATTTCCTCTAATACTGTGCTTCCCCAATAAATTTTCTTACCTTCGTAACTGTATTGGGCTTCGGCCAATTCAAAATGACCTCTACCTTGGAAGGGTATATCTTCAACTCACCTCCTCCACCAATTTTTCCCAAATACACTAAAGAATTCTTTCCAATATCACACTTCGACATATTTAAAAATAACTGCTCTTTTTTCAAGACATCAAGTACCTTGTTCATGTGCATGACATGTTCATATCTTGATTTGATGAATATAAAAATACCATTTAAGTATACATCATAAAAATACCATCTAAGTAGAAATTGTCTTAATAAATAATTCATAACTCTCATGAAAGTTGCTGGAGCATTTGTTAGAACGAATGGCATAACTAGTCACTCAAACAATCCTTGTCTAGTTTTAAATCCAGTTTTACAAATGTCCTCCTCAACTATTATAACTTCATGATAACCACTTTGTAAGTATAGCTTAGTGAAAAACTTTTCATACCTTAACTGATCAAGAAAATAATCAATTAGTGGGAGTGGATAGCGATTCTTTACTGTGATTGTATTTAGTGTACAAAAATCTATGCATATGCGCCAAGTCCCATCCTTCTTCAGTACAAAAACAATTGATGAACCACATGGAAAATTAGATGGGCGTATGATACCTTTATTCAATAATTCATGGATTTTTTTCTTTATTTCCAAACTCTCCATAATTGACATGCGATACATACCAATGTTTGGAAGTGGAACATCCTGTTGCAGCTAAATCTCATGTTGAATTCCCCTATTGGGAGGTAACCCACTTGGTTCTTGAAACATCTCGCCAGGTTGACTTACCACATCAAACAAATCAGATTTTAATTTTTCATCACATCCTTCAAAAGATTCATATTCAATATCATCCTTTTTTTTTATCATGACTTGCATTAACTAGTATCTTCATCTGCCTCATTAACTAAAGAAATATTCAACTTTTTGCGATGAGCTCTCACTATATACTCCACCCCATCCTTAAGAAAATTATATTTTTTCTCTTGGTGATAAAATACCACTTTCCTGTCATACAAATATGAACTTCTTAAGATGAATCTGAAAATGTCAATGGAACCACATCTAACTCAACTTCATCAACAAAGTTTGCAGTAGCAGAAAATCGAAATATGCATTTCCTTGTAACTTGTAAATTGGAATTCTTAACTATCCAACCCAAAGGGTATGGCTTATGATGTGGTGCGGTTTCAACATTGAGCTTTTTCACCAAGTCTTCTGAAATCAATTTTGTTTGTAACCCACTATCAAACAATGCATCAGTATTTGTATGATTTTAAATCACACTTACATGGAACAATTATATCCTTGTGTCTTCATTTGGAGTGTTGTTGTGACAATTTGAGGAACTATTACATGATATGGATTCTTTTCCCTTTTTAACCATGGCTACAATCTTGGTCTCATCATTGGAATTGGATCCAGGATCATGTTCTGTGGTCGCAGTCATCTTTTGTTTCCCATTATTATTTGGTTTCTTAGGCCTTAGTTCGGGATGCAATTTCCAATAGTGGGCTTCATCATGCCCTTATTTGGAACAATTTTTGCATGTATTTTTCTCCCCTTCTTTCTTAACACTTGCATTCTTATTTCCCTTCCATTTTCCTCCCTTCTCTTTTTCCTTACCCTGAATGGATTTTTCTTACTACCCTCTTCCTGAATGCTTTTTACCCTTGATTCAAGATATGTGGCTTGCACACATAATTCATCTAAATTTCTTGGGTTAAAGATAAGGATAGTATGTTTCAAATAGGAATGTAAAACCCCAATGTATTTCAAGAGTGTGTCTTGGGAATTCAAGTTTACTCCTAACAACAAAGCCCTTTTTCTAAACTCGTGGGTATACTCTTGAGCTATTTGACCCTTGAGTTGCCTAAAGTTTTTCCAACTCATAATTTATTTTTTCATACAGTCTAATGGATAAAAATGTATCTTAATTGAAGAAATAAACTCAACCCAAGTAGTGGATATCTTACCATGGATTCACATTTCCTCATGACTCTTTGCTTCCCACTAGACTAGTGTTGCTCCTTCTACCCTCAATGAAGCCAAGTGGATATTTATGTCATATTATTGTAGATTTTGAATTATACAGTATACCTCCAATTGACAGATCCAATTTTCCAACTTCTCTACATTTACCTTGCCATTGTACATGGGGAGTTCAAACTTAATGTCCAATTTGAGTAATGGAGTTTTTCCTTTTGGGGTATTTTAATGAGTATGGGTGGTTTTTGTGGTGGAACTGGAAGATGATGCTAATGAATATGATGAGGATGAGGATGGTGGATATGGATGTCGCTTTCCTCCATTTTCCTTCAAACCCTTCTCTTCATCCTTCTTATCATCTGAAGTTCCTTCTCCGTGTGGAGGCTTAGAACCTTATCCTACCCTTTCAGCAGTGAATGCATCAAACAAGATTTTAACCATCCTATTTATGTCATTGAAGTCTCTCTTGATATCTTCCTCTTATGAATGTCCTTTAGTCTATCCAACACCTGACATGATGGATAAGGATTAAAGCTCAAATTTTGATCCTTGTACCTCTTCAATCAACTCAGCTTCTTGTGCAACTTAAACCACTTCAATATCAACTTCCGGATATAAGACTTGAGGTGATTCAAGTGCATCTATGAGTGGAACTTTGGGTGACGATGATTCTCTTTCAACTCTCCTTATTCTGGTCATAACCTTAGGACTAGCAATCAATATTTTCCCTTCTCCTCTTAGCAACTTCAACCTTGTAAGCATCACAAAATTTCAACTATTAAAACCCTTCTTGCACAAAACTCAAGCAAAATAAGAAAATAATGTTTGATCTGATACCATCTTGATCTAAATTTGATTGTTAGTTTTTTGTGCTAATATCATCTACAGATTTATATTAAAAGTGCTGATTTTTTATTCTTTTACAAGGGCTTATTTAAGTTCTTATGATTGATTAACAAATAAATTTGTGGAGATTAAGTTGAATACATGAACATAAAATAATGGAAACTAAATGCTGAAAAATTTCATATAAAACATAGCAGACCATCACAATTGAATCAATAACACTTTGTTTTGATGAAGGAGTTCACACCTCCTAGGCTACATCTCCTTGGTCCAACTTCCATGGCATGGGCTTTTGTATTATATCAATTGTGAAAATAATGTTGTTTACAGTCTCCTATTTCCTATGAAACCTAATACAATGTGTCCAAAACATAAAAATATACCAAGAATGACTCTTCTTGAGCCCAAATTGGTCAAAAATTGGCTCAGTTATGGAGAAAACAAATTTCCCTACAATTTCTCCTCCAAATCAGGAAATACTCTAGATAACTCTGCTACTTTGGTGGATTCTGCCGAATCTGCCTATGCCGCTAATTCCGCCACGAACTTAAGCATAGGATTAAATAGTAGTTAATGGTGTTTTAATTATGGATAAGCATGTCATTAACTTCATGCTTATCCATTTTATATAAATCGGTTTAATTAGTTTAAAACCCCACATATTAGTGGCTAATACATGGATTAACATTAATATAATCTTCATCGTATTGATTGGATCTACTCACAGTTACATTTTTGCAATCATATGGGAGGGGGTTGGCCCCCTCCGGAACCCCATTGTTAGCTTTGACAAAACATATGTATAAGAGGTGACCCGTATGGGTTAAGACCCAACATAGAGTAGAGGTGGTAAGGCGGAGGCATGGTGCGGGGCAGGTCGTGGGTTCGACCCTGATCCCGACGCCATAATTTTGGTCCTTAGCACGACACCAAACCCTTATTCAATTAAATTTGGGTTATAAAATTCATATCCACCCATATAAATATATATGTTGGCCTGTAATAAGGTTTGAACATTAGGTTATAGCCTGCACCATATGTATGTTTTTCCGCATATGTTTGTCTGCCCATCATAGTTTAGACATATCGCCTTAGCATTATCTAGCTCACGTGCCATATGAAGGGGGCCTTGTGCTCATGGAGCAACAATGATGGGTGTTTGGCATGCACAACGTAAGGCTTCTAAACTTATTACAGGTCCCACACTTTTGGCACAACCCAATAAACGATCTGTGTATGTTCCAATTGCTCACGCTAGTACATGATGAAGCCTTATGGTTGGGAGAGCGCATACCCATTGATGTTGCGTTGATCCATCCGATCAGTGGCCTGCTTGACCAAGGCACAAATACCATGGTTACCTTTGGAGGAAAGGCAAAAGAAAAGAAGGTGGCAGAAAAAATAAAAATGACCTACCAGGTGTCTTGCCACAACAACGAGTTTATGGTTGGTGAAATCAAAAAACTAGTCTATAAATTTTGGATGCTCATCTTTTCCTGCAAGATGATGCAGAAATATAGACCTAAGGAGGTTCCTGCAGAAGTCAATGAATTTTCAGGATAGTGCAAGAAGTGATATGAATTTGATTGTTAGTTTTTCTATGCTAATATCATCTTCACATTTATATTAAAATTTCTAATGTTTGCTTCTTATACAAGGGTTTATTGAAGTTCTTATGATGGATTAACAAGTAACTTTGTGGAGATTAAGTTGAATACATGAACAGAAAAGCATGGAAACATAATGTTGAAAAGCAGCATTAAACATGCATCAAACCATCACAATTGAATAAATAACACTTTATTTTGATGAAGGAGTTCACCCCTCTTGGGCTACATCTCCTTGGTCCATATTACATGGCATGGGCCTTTGTATTAGCTCAATTGTGAAAATAATGATTTTTATAGTCTCCTATTGCCTTTGCAACCTTCTCCAATGTGTCCAAAAGATCAAAATCTACTAAGAATGACTCTGCATGAGCCAAAATTGGTCAAAAATTGGCTCAGTTATGGAAAAAAAAAACTTCCCTAAATTTCTCTGCCAAATTTGGACATACTCTAGACAACTCTAATGTTTTGGTGGATTTCACTGAATCTGGTGTTGTCACTACTTCCGCCGCCAACTTAAGCATAGGATTAACTAGCAGGTAATGACGATTTAACTATGGACAAGTGCGTCATTAACTACGTGTTTATCCATTTTATATAAAATAATTTAATTAGTTTAAAACCCCACAGATTAGTGGCTAATACATGGATAAAGTTAATATAATATCCACCATATTGATTGGCTCTGCCCACAATTACATCATTATAGTCATATGGGAGGGGGTTGGCCCCCTTTGGAACCCCGTCATCGGCTTTGACAAAACATAAGTATAAGTGGTGACCCTTATGGGTTACAAACTAATAGAGAGAAGAGGAGGTAAGGCAGAGGTGTGGTGTGGGGAAGGTCATGGGTTCGAACCCGACTTCGACATCATAATTTTGATCCTCGACAAAACACCAAACCCTTAGTCAATAAACTTTGGGTTATACAATTCATATCCGCCCGTATAAATATATTTTTCCACCAGTAATAACATTTGAACCTTAGGTTATAAGCCACACTATATGTATGTCTATTTGCATATGTCTATCCACCCACCATATTTTAGACATTGGCCATAGTATATATGTCCAGCCAGAATTAATCTGCCCACCATACTTAGAACCTTGGGATATACGAAATGTATTCATCCCATAATACATATGTCCAAACTTTGACATAGTGAATTAATTCAGAAGTTCAACATAGTCCTAAGGTGGGATGGGTCCACTAGAGGGGGCATGTGGCGACCCTAGGCTGCACCACATGTCCAGCTCTAGTTGGACTATTCCAACTTAAGAAAAATTCTCCTTCAACCTTAATATAGATATTAAAAAAAATTCACTTCTAAAGTTGAATGGTGCATCTGATTGTGACACTTTTCATAGTGTCATTGGGATAAAAATAGATAATATTCCCCCAATATACCTGGAGTGCTGACTAGGTTTCCATGTCATCAGCCTCTCACTGTTTTGCAATTTTTTTACCTATTTGGGAAAACAAACAACATGTCATCACTTCTTTATTCAGAGTCAAATTTTGACGAAAAGTATTGCGTCGAACTCTTGGCGACGAGCTCTACATGGTTGTTCTAGTTTGGAGCATTTCTGTGCACTTTCATAGTTTAGCTTAATACTGAGCCTCTAATCATTCCTCCCCACTAGAAGCCTTTTGGACCCAAAAATATACTATCAAGTGTTCAGTAGGTGAGGGTAAAACTCCCTCACCCTCTCAATCTCCATCCATTTGGCCTTGGAAGGATTTTGTTTGCTGAGTCCCACTCTAAGGTATTCAACATTCCCTCTTCTTGAAGTTCTAGTTCTTTTGTTAAGTATGATATCTTGCTAAATTTCATCAAGATATTATGTCATAAAATCATCTATTGATGGCAATTGAACATGCTCTACTTGATCATCAATAAAAGGAGGCTCAAACAATATCAAATTCTCAACATTAATGACATAATATATTTTCATATAAGGAGGGAAATCTCGCTTAAATGCATTGTTACCAATATTTTCTAGAATTTTAAAAGGACCATAAAGGATTGGCTTGATATTTTTACCTTCCCCTTGCAGTCTTTCTTTGTGGATACATAACCAAAATTCGTCTCCAACCTGTAATTTGTGATCAACATGGTGTTTATCATGCCTTTCCTTGTAGCTGATTTGACTCCTTTCAAGATGTTCTTGCACTGTTTGATGTACTAACTGAATTTTATCAATGAACTTCCTTGCCTTATCTATGTCACTTTGACAATCTATAATGACATATTTCTCAAATATTAATTCCAAAGGAAATTTTTGCAAGTACCTCTAAGAAGATGAATGAATATCCTGTCAACCACCTCGGTCTGACCATCTCTTTGGAGATGAAAAGATGTACTCTTATTCAACTTATTTTCCATCATGTCCCACTAATTTGACCAAAAATTCCCAAAAAACTGGGAATCTTGAAGACCAAAATGAACCCATACATTTTGAAAGAAAAGATGAGCTATTTTTTCAGCTGTAATTTCTTTTTTACATGGAATCAAAAGACACATTTTTATGAACCTATATACAACAACATACAAGTAATCATGACCTGTATGTGACATTGGAAGACCTCCTACAAAATCCATTGAGATACTATCCTAGGGATGTGAAGGTACCGAAAGTGGAGTGTACAATCCTCGTTTCCTATTTATAGGCTTACTTATTGCACACAAAGAACATAATCTAATAAAATGAGATACACTATCAATGACGTGTGGCCAATAGCAATACCTTTTGAGATCCGCTACTGTCTTGCCTACACAGAAATGTCCAGAAATAAACGAAGTATGCGCCTCCCTTATGATACAATTTCTTTCTCCGTGTGGAATACATAGATTCCCTAAGTGAAACAACAAACTGCTAAGGACATGATAATTTAACTCTTCAATTTTCTTTTCTTGACTCAAGCTTTCATACACATCTTGAAAATCACTATCATATGCATATTGTTCAATGTAAATTTCACACATAATTGAATTGTGCTTGAGTATAATAGATGAATTTACTATAGGCCTAGAGAGAATATCAACTACCTTATTGCAGATTCCCTTTTTATACCTGATAAACAAATGAAATTGTTGTATAAATCCCATCCATATGAAATATCTTGATTGTTGCAATTTTGATTGTGATTGTAAGTACTGCAATGGCTGATGGTCAGTATGGATAATGGTCTCTTTCCCATTCAAATTATGATTCCATTTCTTTACACTTTGTATTGATGCATATAATTTTTTTTCATAGGTGGGATATTTAGTCACAAATCCATTAAAATTTTCATAATGAAACAAAATAGGATTACCATGATGTGTGAGACCTGATCCCATGGCGTAATCACTAGCATATGTTTGGATCTCAAATGGTTGTCTAAGATCCAGAAGAGTCATTATTGGTGCCGAATTGATCTTTTGTTTTAAAGCATCAAATTATTTTTTCTTCATTTCTCCCCAGTGGAATACTTTCTTGACACTTGTCAATTCATGTAACGGATTTGCAATGGAAGAAACATTAGCAATGAATTTCCTCCAATACTGTGCTTCCCCAAGAAATCTTCTTACCTCTGTAACTGTATTGGTCTTGGGCCAATTGGGAATGACCTCTACCTTGGAAGGGTCTATCTTCAACTCACCTCCTCCAATAAGTTTTCCCAAATACACTAAATAATTCTTGCCAAAATCACTCTTCAACATCTTAAAAAATAACTGAAATTTTTTCAAGACATCAAGTACCTTTTTCACGTGCATGACATGTTCATATCTTGATTTGATTAACATAAAAATACCATATAATTAAATAATGACAAATTCATATTGAAATGGTCTTAAAACGTCATTCATAACTCTCATGAAAGTAGCTGGAGCATTTTTTAGACCAAATGGCATAACTAGCCACTCAAAGATTCCTTGTCTAGTTTTAAATGCAGTTTTCCAAATGTCCTCCTCAAATATTATAACTTCATGATAACCACTTTGTAAGTCTAGCTTAGTGAAATATTTTTCATACCTTAAATGATCAAGAAAATAATTGATTCCTGGGAGTAGATATCGATTCTTTACCATGATTTTATTCACTGCACAGAAATCTATGCACATGTGCAACGTCCCATCCTTCTTCGATACCAAAACAATCGGTGAACCACATGGCAAAGTAGATCGGCATATGATACCTTTGTCCAACAATTATTTTATTTTCTTCTTGATTTCCAAACTCTCCATAATTGACATGCAATACATACCAATGTTTGGAAGTGGAACATCCTGTTGCAGCTGAAGCTCATGCTGAATTCCCCTATTGGGAGGTAACCCACTTGGTTCTTGAAACATCTCTCCATGCTGAATTACCACATCAAAAAAATCATATTTTAATTTTTCAGCACATGATTCAAAACATTCATATTCAATATCATCCTTTTCTTGATCACGAGAAGCATAAAAAATTTACTTATATTAACTAGTCTCTTCATCTGCCCTCATTAACTAAAGAAATATTCATCTTTTTGTGATGAGCTCTCACATTATACTCCACCCCATCCTTGAGAAAAATATATTTTTTCTCTTGGTGATAAATTACCATTTTCCTGTCATAAAAATACAGACTTCCCAAGATAATTCTAAAAATTTCAAGTGGAACCACATCTAACTCAACTTCATCAACAAATTTTGCAGTAATGAAAAATCAAAATATGCATTTCCTTCCAACCTGTAAATTGGAATTATTAACTATCCAACCCAAATGGTATGGTTTATGATGTGGTACGGTTTCAAGGTTATGATTTCTCACCAATTCTTCCGAGATCAAGTTTTCTTGTCACCCACTATCAAACAATGCATCAATCTTTGTATGATTTTAAATCACCCTTACATGGAACAATTCTATCCTTGTGTGTATAATATTTCGGTGAAAATCACATTCAAGAAGTTTTTTTCGATGCATTTCGAACCATCCAGTGTGGTTCATCTTGTCCTGATAATGAACCACACTGTCTGGTTCGAAACGCGTGAACAAAATTTTCTTGAATGTGATTTTCACCGAAATATTTTATACACAATTTTATGGTTCACAGAAGCCAAATTCCTAACAATTCTATCCTTGTGTCTTCATTTGGATTGTTGTTATGAAAATTTGAGGAACTATTACTTGCTATGGCTTCTTTTACCTTTTTTACTATGGCTAAAATCTTGGTCTCATCACCAAAATCGAATCCAAGATCATGTTGTGTGGTGGCAATCATATTTTGTTTCCCCTTATTGTTTGGTTTCAGAGGCCTTAGTTTAGGATGCAATTTCCAATAGTGGGCTTCATCATGCCCTTATTTGGAGCAATTTTTTCATGTAGTTTTCTCCCCTCCTTTCTTAACACTTGCATTCTTCTTTCCCTACCATTTTCCTTCCTTCTCTTTTCCCTTTCCCTTGAATGGAATTTTCTTACTACCCTCTTCCTGAACGTTCTTTCCCCTTGCTTCAAGATGTGTGGCTTGCACACATACTTCATCTAAATTTCTTGGGTTAAACATAAGGATAGTATGTTTCAAATAGGAATGTAAACCCTCAATGTATTTCAAGAGTGTGTCTTGGGAATTCAAGTTTACTACTAACAACAAAGCCATTTTTCTAAACTCCTCGGTATACTCTTGAACTATTTGACCCTCGAGTTGCTAAAGTTTTCCCAACTCATAATTGATTTTTTTTTATATGCTAATGGATAAATATTTATTTTAATTGAAGAAATAAACTTAACCCAGGAAATGGATATCTTATGATGGATTCCCATTTCCTTCTGAATATTTGCTTCCCACCAGACTAGTGCTTCTCCTTCTACCCTCAATGAAGCCAACTAGATATTTATGTCATCTTATTGTAGATTTTGAATTCTGTAGTATACCTCCAATTGATGGATCCAATTTTCCAACTTCTCTACATTTACCTCGCCATTGTACATGGGAAGTTCAAACTTAATGTCCAAATTGAGTAATGGAGTTTTTCCTTTTGGGGTTTTTGAATGAGTATGGGTGGCTTTTGTGGTGGAAGTGGAAGATGATGTTGATGAAGATGATGAGATGAGGATGGTGGAGATGGAGGTATCTTTCCTCCACTATCCTTCAAACTCTTCTCTTCATCCTTATTATCATCTGAATTTCCTTCTCCATGTGGAGGCTTAGAAAATTCTCCTGCCCTTTCAGTAGTGAATGTATCAAACATGATTTTAACCATCCTCTTTATGTCATTGAAGTCTCTCTTGAAAAATTACTCTTCTGAATTTCCTTGAGTCTCTCCAACACCTGACATGATGGCTAAGAATTCAAGCTCAGCTTATGATGCTTGTACCTCTTCAATCAACTCAACTTATTGTGCATTATAAACCTCTTCATTCTCAACTTCTGGAGATAAAAATTGAGGTGATTCAAGTGAATCTATGAGTGGAAATTTGGGTGAATATGATGCTCTTTAAACTATCCTTCTTCTGTTCCTAACCTCAGGACTAGAAACCAATAGTTTCCCTTCTCCTCTCTACAACTTCAACCTGGTAAGAATTTAAAAATCGCAACTATTAAAACCCTTCTTGCACAAAACTCAAGTAAAACAAGAAAATAAACTCTACTCTGATACCATCTTGATCTTAATTTGATAGTTAGTTTTTCTGTGCTAATACCATCTTCATATTTATATTAAAAGTGCTAATGTTTCCTTCTTGTACAAGGGTTTATTGAAGTTCCTATGATTGATTAACATGTAAATTTGTGGAGATTAAGTTGAATACATGAAAATAAAAGCATGGAAACTAAATGCTGAAAAGAAACATATAATTATACACACAGAAGGCCATCAAAATTGAATAAATAACACTTTTTTTTTATGAAGGAGTTCACCCCTCCTGGGTTACATCTCCTTGGTCCGTCTTCCATGGCATGAGCCTTTGTATTAGCTCAATTTTGAAAATGATGATGTTTATAGTCTCCTATTGCCTTTGGAACCTACTCCAATGTGTCTAAAACATCGAAATATACCAAGAATGACTCTTCATAAGCCAAAATTGGTCAAAAATTGGCTTAGTTATGGAAAAAACAAACTTCCCTACAATTTCACCTCCAAATCAGGAAATACTCCAGATAACTTTGTTGTTTTGGTGGATTTCGCTGAATCTAGCACTACCTCTACTTTTGTCACCAAATTAAGCATGATATTAAATAACCATTAATGAAAGATTAATTATGGATAAGCATGTCATTAACTGCACGTTTATCCATTTTATATAAATTGATTTAATTAGTTTAAAACCCTGTGGATTACTAGCTAATAGACAGATTAAAGTAAATATAATCTCCACCGTAATAATTGGCTCTGCCCGCAGTTACATCGTTGCAGTCATATGGGAGGGGGTTGGCCCCCTCCGGAACCCCTTCATCATCTTTGAAAAAACATAAGTATAAGCGGTGACACTTATGGGTTAAGACCTAATAGAGAGCAGAGGTGGTAAGGTGGAAGCGTGGTACGAGGAAGGTCGTGGGTTCAACCTCCACCCTGACACCATAATTTTGGTCCTCGACACAACACCAAATCCTTAGTTAATAAACTTTGGGTTATACAACTCATATCTTCCCATATAAATATATTTTTCCACCTATAATAAGGTTTGAAACTTAGGTTATAGGCCACACCATATGTATGTTTATCTGCATATGTATGTCCACCCACCATAGTTTAGAAATTGGGTATAGTATATATGTCTAGCCCGAATTAATCCTCCCACCATAGTTATAACCTTAGGATATATGAAATGTATTCGACCCATAACACATATGCTCAGACTTTGAAATAATGAATTAATTTGGAATTTGAACATAGCTCTAAGGTTGGATGGGTCCACCAAAGGGGGCATGTGGCTGCCCCTGGCTGCACCACGTGTCCATCTCTGGTTGAACTATTCCAACTTTAAAAAGAAATCTCCTTCAACCTTAGGAGAGATATAAAAAAAAATTCACTTCCAAAGTTCAATAGCGAATCTAATTGTGACACTTGTCCCAGTGTCATTGGGCTAAAACTAGAGAATATTCCCTGAACATACCTGGAGTGCTAACTGAGCTGGCATGTCATCATCCTATCACTGTTCTGTGATTTTTTTACCTTTTTGAGAAAAAAGGCAGTAGGTCATAGCTTCTTCATTCAGAGTCAGTTTTGAAAAAAATAATTGCATCAGACTCCTGGCGGCGAGTTCTACGCAGTCGTTCTAGTTTGAAGCATTTCTGAGCACTTGAATTTTTGAGCTTAATATTGAGCCTTTAATCATTCCTCCCCACTAGAAGCATTTTGGACCCCAAAAGATATTATCAATTTTTCATCATGTGATGGTACAGATCCCTCACCCTTTCAATCTCCATCCATTTGGCCTTGGAAGGATTTTTTTCACTGAGTCCCACTCTAAGGTATTCAATATTCCCTCTTCTTGAAGTTCTATTTCTTTTGCTAAGTAGGAGATCTTGCTAAATTTCATCAAGGTATTGTGGAGAGAAATAATCTATTGATGGTGGCTAAACATGCTCTCCTTGATCATCAATAAAGGGAGGCTCAAACAATATCAAATTCTCAACATTAATGACATAATATATTTGTATATAAGGAGGAATATATAGCTTAAATTCATTGTTACAAATATTTTACATAATTTTAAAAGGACCATAATGGATTGTCTTAAGATTTTTACCTTCCCTGGCAATCTGTATTTGCTGATACACAACCAAACTTCATCTCCAACCTGGAATTTGTGATCAACACGATGTTTATCATGCCTTGCCTTGTAGCTTCTTTCACTCTTTTCAAGTTGTTCTTGCACTGTGTGATGTACCAACTAAATTTTCTCAATGAACTTCCTTGCCTTATATATGTCACTATGACCATCTATAGCAACATATTTCTCAAAGATGAAGTCCAAACACGATCTTGGAAAGTACCCAAGACATGCCTCAAATTGTGATGTGTTTGTGGAAGAATGCTTTCCCTGTTGTATGCATGCTGAATGTAATTATTCATCCCACAACTTGGTATGTTTGTTGCAATAACCTCTAAAAGGATGAATTATTGTTCTATTAACCATCTCAGTCTGACCATCTATTTGTAGATTAAAGGATGTACTCTTCTTCAACTTAGTGTCCATCATGTCCCAAAAATTTGACCAAAAATTCCCAACAAATTGGGAATCTCGATCACTTATAATAGAAGTAGGAAGACCAAAATGAACCCATACATTTTGAAAGAAAAGATGAGTTATTTGTTCAGATTTAAGTTTTTTTTACATTGCATCAAAAGACACATTTTTCTGAACCTATCTAGAACAACATACAAGTAATCATGACCTTTCCTTGACATTGGAAGACCTCCTACAAAATCCATTGAGATACTCTCCCAAGGATGTGAAGGTACCGAAAGTGGAATGTACAATCCTAGTTTCATATTGCTAGGCTTACTTATTTCACAAAATGAAAATACTCTAATAAAATGATTTACACTATCAATCATACCTGGCCAATAACAATACCTTTGGAGATTCACTACCATCTTTCCTACACTGAAATGTCCAACAATCAATGAAGTATGTGCCTCCCTCGTGATATTGTTTTTTCTCCCTGTGGAATACATAAATTTCCCAAGTGATACAACAAACTATTAAGCAAACGATAATCTAACTCTTCAATTTGTTTTCCTTGACTCAAGATTTCATACACATCTTGAAAATCATTATCATATGCATATTGTTCAATGTCACTTTCATGAATAATTGAATTGTGCTTGATTATAATAGATGAATTTATAATAGGCCTGGAGAGCATATCAGATACCTTATTGTAGATCCCATTTTTATACCTGATAACCAAATTAAATTGTTGTAGAAATCCCATCCATCTGAAATGTCTTGATTACTTCCACTTTAATTGTGATTGTAAGTACTACAATGGCTAATTGTTGGTATGGATAATGGTCTCTTACCCATCAAATAGTGACTCCATTTCTTTACACTTTGTACCAATGCATATAACTCTTTTTCATAGGTGGGATAGTTAGTCACAACTCCATTAAAAATTTCATAATGAAATGAAATAGGCTTACCATGATGCACAACAACTGCTCCCATGGTGTAATCACTTTCATCTGTTTAGATCTCAAATGGCTGTCTAAGATCCATAAGAGCCAATATCGGTTTTTATCGCTAGAAAATCGGACTAGAAAAGATGACATTATTAAATATCAGGCAGAAGGATTTATAGGGCTGAAAGA
The DNA here is from genome assembly GCA_034641835.2 of Pinus albicaulis. Taxonomy (NCBI): domain Eukaryota; kingdom Viridiplantae; phylum Streptophyta; class Pinopsida; order Pinales; family Pinaceae; genus Pinus; species Pinus albicaulis. The sequence continues at coordinate 242,915,976 of CM076571.1, forward strand.
CATTAGAGAATCTGAAGTTTTTAAAAATCTCTAAGGTATAAGAGGAAAATCAGACTGCGCACTGAAGGAACCAGCTAAATGTGCCTTTGTGAGCACTTTTCTTCGATAAGCATGCCTTTGCACGGCTTTTCCTCAGAAAGCCACACGGTCCTAAGAGTGGCGGAAGTCATTTTCTAGGAGCACAAGGCACACTCCATGACATCGATCCCACACTTGAGGTCTCCTAAGGATAACCGCCCAAGCCTCCTTGGGACCTCAAGGGAGCACAAAATGGAATAAATGTGGCACACAATGGAATCACCCTCCTCCCTTGGGTCACCATCCACAATGTACCAAGAGAGGGAAGGAGGATTTGAATTCTCCTCTAAAAGGCCACCAAGAGATGAACAATATGAGAAAATATTGTTGTGTTGGCCAGAATTTCCCCAAGCAATACCAGTAGTGTGCGATTTAGAGCAGAGATAGAGAGGGCTCAGTCGTTGGGCATCCAACAACTCCAGTCCACCATAGTAGAGAGAGGATACTTTGCGCTAAGGTAGCTTGGAAGTAAACACATCCTTGCATTGGGACATAGAACTCCCTAGTTCTAAGGGCCCCTTGGAAAGTGGGTAAAATTTTCATCCTTCATTCCTACCAGCACTTAATAAGAGGGGACATAAGCACCACCATTTGGATTATTGAATTTGTTTGACTCTATTTAGAGATTTTTTATTATTTGTTTTAGTTTAGTTTTAATGTTTGAATATGCATGCTATTTCTCTATCTAGTATGTTTATGTCTTAGCATGTTCCACTAACTTGCTTGACTCCCATTATTTTCTGCTTGTGACCAAGAACTTAAGAGGGAAAAACCACTTCTCTTAAGCATGTGTGATTTGGTACATTCATGTGCCAAACACACAAACACAAGATTGGAAGCTCCACTAACTTTTATTTCCAAGTTTATGTGGTTGTGCCTTTTTTGTAGAGACCTGTTTCTTTGCTCAAGAGTTGGGCTGGAACTACCCCCTTTCTCTCCTTCACTTCCTGATTCACCCACAGTGATAGGCTAAGGCTGAAGAGCTCCCAAAAATTACTTTTCAGGAAAATTGTGCACCTTTTTTATAGATAGATTCACCCCAGTGCGTGCATTCAGAGCCAGTGATCTGCACGCAGCCTTCACGCATGTCTCAGCCTTTTGCGCACATAAACCAAAACTAGTGTTTCTTCTACTATTTCCATTTTTTCCCTTGCTTGTAAAGTGATTGGCAGCCCATAATACATCTATCAGCACTAGTTGAGGGTCCCTCTAACTTTTTAAAGCTTAGTTTTAGCTGCTTTTAGTAATTTAGGTGTTAGTTTTATTTCAAGTTGATTTTTGCCAAGTTAACACATAGTTTAAGTAGGAGTTAAATTAACCTACATTCAGAAATAATTTATGTTTGTGAAGTTAAGCACCAAAAAACACCTAGTTAATTAGCCAAAGTAAGTGGCCCAAGTCCATGCATGCTTAGCTAAATATTTTTCATTTTTCTAGTGAAAAATTCATTAGTTTAGTTCAATTTTTTGCACTAGGATTTTGGGATCAATATCGAATTGTCGGTAGAGAGCAAGTAATATCTTATGCCTTAACACCTTGAGGTGATTCTAGGGAAGCATATGAACACTCTCTATTGATAACTCGCCATATCCCTATAGTTGATCATTTATATTAACTAGAAAAAATTGAAAGCAGCCCATATCCACACATGTTTTTCTTTTGAGAAAGGAACAACAAAACCTAGTTTAGATAGGGGATTTTGAAAAGGATCATCGCATATCCACACGTTAAAAATATGTTCTTGTTCACCTTTCATTCACATACATTCACCTAAGTAAATTGAGGACACCTAAAACTAACTTGACAAAACTCACTAAATTATCCCCACAGGGGCCACAAAAGAATTTATAGTCTATGTTAGGAGTTAGAGGACCAAGGGTGTAGGAATCCAATAAGCAGCCTTGGTCAGTCTTCATCTTGAAACATATAATTTGACTGTTTGTGGAAATTTCAAACCCGTCTATCAGCCCACAGAAAAGAAAACTCGAGAGTGTTAGAGACCCGATTCAGAGGGGGTTAGGCTTAGGCCTAGTGCATGTGGTATCATTCAGGGATACTTGACCCGTCCGATACTCGATACTGGTAGGTTAACCAAAAATAATCCAAAGACTCGAATGCTCAAGTGGGACGACGGTGCTTAGTGGCCAAAATTAGGGCATCCTTCCCTATAGGTGACAGTGCAGACAAGCACTAGATCCTCTACCATTACCTTGGTGGATTTTCTTCAGTTGACTGAGGGTGTCACCAAGTCTTTCGGGACATTGTGTGAGCATTCAAAAAATAAATTCTCAAGTCCCAGTTGCATTATATCATGTGAGGATGATTAGGTCTTCTAGGATTTGAGTATCATACGTAAACAACAAAAACCCATATTTTTTGATTGACTGATCACATAGGATTAATCTAAGGAGAAAATTTATTTTTTATTTTCACTTGTTTTATGTATGAGATCAGATTTTTTCTTTGATTATAATCTTTATCCTCTCAAATATTTCCAAAACCATACCTAGTCAATGTCAGAATGGACATAATGGGACCCCGTCAATCTAGATGCCTTTTGGACCTCCCCCTATTATGGGGAGGGGTTCTAGGTCTTTCCCCATTTAAGTGTCAAAGACGGAATACTACCAACCTTATTGGTTCAACCATTATCGGGGCATCATTAGTTGTAAACCCTAGTCGATCTCCTAATTCCACACCGGTGAACACCCCCACAGGGTCACCACACACCACTCCTCCACAACCCCTAGGGGGAAGAGGAGTGTTACCCATTCGAGAAGGTAGGTGAATGCACATTAGCGTACATCATAGAAAAACCCTATTCCTAACCAAAACATTTTTTTTTTTCATAAGTTGCAATGACTACAAAATTGCAGACACCTTTTCTAGCTTCGTTAAATCTACGAGATATAACGAAATTGACAAATGACCCCATTGCACACAACCCCACATGGCCTCCCATACCCACGAATCTCCCTTCATACATTCCAAAGTTTGAAGGAAAGCAAGCAGAAGACCCCGGAAATCACATAATTACTTTCCACTTGTGCTGTGTGTCGAAAAACATCGTTGATAATACTATTCGACTAAGACTATTTCAATGCACCCTAACCGGAATAGCCGCAAAATGGTATGTGGAGCAGCCCTCTGCTACACATGGAACCTTTAGCACCCTCACTACTGCGTTCCTAGCCTATTTTAAGTTACCCATCCACCATCATTTGAGAATGGTATTACTGACCCATGTTGAGTCTCAAAAGTGTTTTTCATATTCATACATATTTCCATTATGTCATAACCATCTAGCTCTTATTTCATATCCATCTGACCTAAAGCCCTACATCAAGTAACCATTTTTCATAAATATATGGGTTAGGATCCTTGTTTTCCAAAGTTATTTATTTTATGTATTTAAAGTGAATTTATGATTACAAACTAGAAAATTAACATAGTTTCATATATCTATATATGTGTTGTGAGTTTTGTGACAAGTGTAGGTCAAAAATGAGACTTCTAGAAAACCCTTATGTGGCACTCTAAGGCCAAATTCGAATTTGGTTGGAGAAGATTATGGGATCAAGAGGATATGTGTCTCACTTCCTTGTTGTATTGAAACTCTAAGAGGATATGTGTCTCATTTCTTAGTTGTGTTGAAACTCTAGAAAGACATGTGTCTTATCATTTCCTATTTTGATTGTAACTCTAGAGATGGAGGGAGAGATTCATGGACTCTCATTAATGAGATGACTCCTCATATTTTGTATAAATAGGAGAAGCTTTCTCCTATCATGGTTAATGAAGAAGTAGGAGAAAATAGGAGTATTTTGTAACAAAGTTCAAGATGGAATGGGATGTAGATTTGTGAGATTTTCAATAGAGAAATTCAGTTCTTTGATGATGTTTTGATTACAACTTTAAGGAGTTGAAAGACTTCACCAAATTGGTAGCAGAGGGCCCCTGCTATCCAAGGAGGCTTCTATATGCTTTCTAGATAAGTAGCTTTTAATTCATGTCTTGCATTATTTGTTTAACTGAAAGATCCTCATCATCTTACAATCATTCTTTTTCTTAAAACGCTCTTCCAACATATCATTATTAGATGAAAAAGATTTGGTTGTATCATGTTGAGTTAATTAGCATTTTCTGTTTTGCAATTAGATTAAAAGATCCTCATTATCTTACAATCATTTTTTTTCTTAAAACGCTCTTCCAACATATCATTATTAGATGAAAAAGATTTGGTTGTATTATGTTGAGTTAATTAGCATTTTTTGTTTTGCAATTAGATTAAAATATCCTCATTATATTATAATCATTCTTTTTCTTAAAACGCTCTTCCAACATATCATTATTAGATGAAAAAGATTTGGTTGTATTATATTGAGTTAATTAGCATTTTTAGTTGCAATTACTTTCGTTAATTTTCATAGTTAGACTTATTCTAATAAACTCTTCCAAAATATCATTATGATGGATAAGGAATAACTGTGGTATTGTAGGTTTTAGTTGCTTGTTTACACTAAGTGGCATAGCCATTCTTACTCTTACAAAGCTCTTCTAAAATATCATAACAATGAGTAAGAAATAGCTGTGGTGTCTTAGATTTTAATTGTATTTTCTTTCAGTTTTACGTTTATGTTCAATTACATTGAATAATACAACTAGGATTTTTTTACAAACTCTTCCAAAATATCATTCATCATGAACAAGATGGGCTGTAGAATTCCATAGACTTGTTGCATGTTAAATTAGTGAGAGTACTCCGGAGGTAGTTTACATTTCTGTTCCCCAAAACAATGAGAAAAACACATATAATGAAGTAAGGAAGAGGTCACTTAAGCATATATAGTGCACCACACTTCATCAATTTACTAGCCCTGGTTGATAATTTATGTTAGCAATTTAGGACGTTAAATTGACTACACATTTTGGCGCCGTTGCCGGGGAAGTGTAATTAGGAGACCTTATTTCTTACATCTAAAAAAAAATTTATTAATAATTCTTGAGTATACTCTCCTCCTGCACTTTGTGTAGCAATTAGGAGTGTGAAAAAATGATTGTTATGTAAAAATAAAAAAATTTATTAATAATTCTTGAGTATACTCTCCTCCTGCACTTTGTGTGATCTGGAGGATCAGAAAAAGAATTGTTATGTTAAAAAAGAAAAAAAAAAGAAAAGAAAAAGGAGACAAAATAAACTTCATCATTTCAATTGATTCAATAAAAAATAAAAAAATTAAATAAATAAAAAAATTGTTTTCATCATTTCATTTGATCTTAAAAAAAAAAAAAAAAAAATTCAATAAAAATTGTTTTGTTTAATGAAATCTATATGTGTATTTTTAAAATTTTTGAAAATATACCATACATAATTTTATTAAACAAATCAATTATAAAAAATGAAAAATAAAAAAAAAAATTAATTGTTTTGTTTACTAAAATATATATGTATATTTTTAAATTTTTGAAAATATATATATAATTTTAATAACAAATCATTTAAAAATAATAATAAAAAAAAAATTGAAAAAATTGTTTTGTTTAGTAAAATACATATGTATATTTTTAATTTTTGAAAATATAACATGTGTAATTTTATTAACAAAACAAATAAAAATTAAAAATTAAAAAAATCAATAAATCATTTTGTTTAGTAAAATATATATGTGTATTTTTAATTTTTAAAAATATAACATGTAGTTTTATTAACAAAACAAATAAAAAATAAAAATAAAAAAAAATCAACAAATGCCATAACATCGCCCATGACAAAACAGAAAGGACGAATAGTGAGGACGATTGTTAAAAATAGAGATGATTCAAAACCTTGGGGTCATGCTCTGCAGGCCAAGGTGGGAAGTCGTTTGATACAGCTCCTACTACAAGCAACCTTCATACAACCTTCTCTTGATCAGTCTGTAGAAGGACCTCCAGAAATTAGACTTGCATTTAAACACAGAAAGAAAGACAGGAAATTTTGACAAGGAAGATTTTATTAATCTTATAAATGAGGAGCTTGAGAAATTTAATAACTTCTTCTTAGAAAAGGAGGAGGAGTATGTGATTCACCCCAGGAGTTAAAAGAAACGATTGAAAGATTGAAAGATCCGTAGAGACATTGTTGGCATCCATGGGGAGATGATACTGCTTGAGAACTAAAGTTCCCTAAAATTTATAGGTTTGGTGAAATTTTGAAAAAATATGACAAAAGAACGGGTGCATTGTTACGTCTGTCTTTCACCCAAAGTGTTCTTCAGCAACCATTCTTCACCATTGAACTGCTTTCAAAGCTTGTTCGTGAATGTGAGGCTAACCTTCAGAGCATCTCTCTGTCCATTCCTGTAGATGAAAAGGGAGATTGTGCTTCTGAACAGTCCAGGGATGAAAACAATGATGCACACGAAATGCAATTTTGAACCACGTTCTGAGAAAAATGATTTTTGCCAGAGCATCTCCAGAAACGCAATTTTATTTGACACATCAATTTGAAACTAATTTTCTGATCGATTGAGGATGAATTTTGAAAAACCGAACCATGGGTTATTTTTCCAACGTGGTCAATTAGATAACCCAGAAATAGTTTTACAAAATTCGTGGTGGTATGGGAGAATTGCTCGGTTCTTTGAAGCCCATTTTTGTCTACTGCGTGAGGAAAAACGTTTTTTCACAGTGGAGAGTTTGAAAACGGCACTCTACATTGATAATCCGGTTTCCTGATCTCTAGGAAGAAGAATCTAATTTGAAAACAAATTCTATTGAAGCCAATCAACCAATCTAGTGCCACCTTTCATGCTTGTCTGCTTAGAGAACTGAATCATGGAATCATGCACTACTCCAAAAAAAAAGGACAATTTTTTTCATTCGCACAGAGCACAGTTAATGGCCCGATAGAAATAGTGAAGATGATTTTCCTAAAAGGGTAGCATTACAGCTCAATGATACACAACCTTCACTTGCAGTACCTGAGTTAATGTGGATGCTGGTAGAAGAGGAAAATGTAGAATGGAGCAGAGCATGGGAAATTGTGAAGAAAGTATTTTCCTTTACAAATCACACAGTTCATAGTGAAGCTTTGGAGAAAATACCTGTGGCGCTGTTAGGAAGCGTTCTGCCACGACATCTACAAATCATATACGATATAAACTATTTCTTCTTGGAAGATTTGAGAAAACGTATGGGGTCATGGCCTATGCTTATTGTTTGCAACATTGGTGCTCATTTGTAGAAAAAAAAAAACTTGAACGTCAAAAATTAGGAGACATTATGGAGAATGGCATTCATGTTTTTAGTTTTTATTTTTAATTTCCTGTTTTGTTTAATAAAATTATATATGTATATTTTTTTTTAAATGTAACATATATAATATTTAAAAAATAAAAAAATAAAAAAATTGTATTTTTCAATTTTGTTATTTAAAAAAAAAAATGCATTTTTCTTTTTCAATTTTGTTATTAAAAATAAAATAAAAAATTGCATTTCTCTTTTTCAATTTTGTTTTGATTAAAAAAAAAAAAAAATTTAATAATTTTGAATCAATGAAATGAATAAGTTAATTTGTTCACATTTTCTAAAGGTATTAATTAATTTTGGACTGATGATGAAAAATGAATGGCTAACTTTTTATTTAAGATTTTTAGCTACAGAAACAGTCGACATTCTGCAGCTCAAGTCCAATTCCGCAGCTGTTCTCCAATTCCGCAGCCGAAAAACCTCATTGTTCAAATCAGCCTAAATTTTTCATACAAAATCAGATTTTGATGATTCAAGTATCGTTGGAAAGGTCTCTACAAGATCTACACAGTGAGAAATCCATCATTAGAGTTTGAAATGGTAAATAATAAATAAATTGTTGAAAGAAGTAACATTCAACTTGAGGCACTAATTCCAAAACAGGTATAAATTCTTTTGATTTTCCCTTTGAGAACTTGTTTCATTAATACAAATTCTTAGTTTTGTATGTAAATATCATAACTAGAGAGATTTATCACCTCTCTCCTTTGATAATCTTACATTCCATTGCAGAATAAGTATTAGTTTTTTGCAGATTCCAAGAGGAAGGACAAATGACTACAAGAGAATGGTGTCTCTCTAAGAGACCAATTTGTTTCATAAGAGGATGATCAGCAACAAAGATGAAATATGCTGATGCAAAATCAAATCCAAACACTTGAAAAACTTTCAGATACTATTGTCTCCATCACATACATACCTCATAATAAACCATTCACCTCATTTCACTTCATATTTTCCATTTACATTCACATCCACTTTCCATTTCCTTTTGTCCATTCATAACCCACAAATAAAAGCAAGAGGCTCATTCACATGCTTATTGCCCATTGCCATTTCTACTTTCCATTGCCATCTTCCATTTTCATCTTCCATTTCTTGTCATTTTCATTCCACAAATAAGCCCTGCTTTAATGCAAATTATTGAGTCCATAGTCCTTTGAGTCTAAGTTCTTTGTAAAAACACCTTGAGGCTTGCATGCCTTAATTGCAAGTTCTCATGCTGACAAACAATGGAAATACATTAATGTCCCTTGTTCGTCAGATCTTCTAGGTGACTTGACATCAGCAAAACCATTTGTACCTAGTAAGATGTGTTCGGGCATCTTGACCCTCATTATCATCAATGGTGAGAGTTCTCGTGTTGACTAGTGGCATCCATTAATGGTCACTAAGTCAACAATTTCCTACTATGTTCGACATTAGAACATCTTTTCACATAGTAGAAATTGTGCCAATGAGTTTTGAAGACATGAAGACTATTATTTTCAGCATTTTGGAGCAGATTCAACAAGTTTTAGTAGAAGTAATAAAAATTCATCTCATCTCTTTATCCATGACTGCTCTTGTTCAGCCACTTGAAGAAGAATATGATCAGAATTTTGCAGCCACCACACATACACAACTCATCCACATTTAAGGTAAGTGAAGAAATGTTGTTTTCTAATTTTTAGTAATGTAATTTATTAGAATGCTAAAATTGTAACTTTGGAAAAATTTCTCACTCCCTTTTTCACATTGTCATATCTTTAGTTGGGGGGGAAGGGACATCATTTCATATCCACATGTCATACACTATCACATATTTTCATTTCATTTCCACCCACATATACTTCCCAACCAACTATTGTTGCAACATGATCCAAAAGATTATATGCCTTACAAATGATCAATTCATTGATGAAGTAATTGATTCTAAATGTTTTCATGAACTTTGACGCAACAAAGAAAATAAAGCATTGTTACACAGGAACTATTGCTCAAAAATAATTGGTTTTCACACAAGAACCAACCATTAAAAAAAAAATGTTGCAATCAAATGTATTATACTTTGCCAAAAAGAAAATATCAAGAAGCAAAGTTTATGAGTCAAAACTCATAAAAGATCAACTCATGGACAAATGAATCATTGCAATAGTTGCATGAGGACATGCAACAACTTCAGTTGGGGGGTATGTTGAGTCTCAAAAGTGTTTTCGATATTCATACATATTTCCATTATGTCATAACCATCTAGCTCTTATTTCATAGCCATCTGACCTAAAGCCCTACGTCAAGTAACTATTTTTAATAAATATATGGGTTAGGATCCTTGTTTTCCAAAGTTATTTATTTTATGTATTTAAAGTGAATTTATGATTATAAACTAGAAAATTAACATAGTTTCATATATCTATATATGTGTTGTGAGTTTTTGTGACATGTGTAGGTAAAAAAGGAGACTTCTAGAAGACCCTTATGTGGCACTCTAAGGCCAAATTCGAATTTGGTTGGAGAAGATTATGGGATCAAGAGGATATGTGTCTCACTTCCTTGTTGTATTGAAACTCTAAGAGGATATGTGTCTCATTTCTTAGTTGTGTTGAAACTCTAGAAAGACATGTGTTTTATCATTTCCTATTTTGATTGTAACTCTAGAGATGGAGGGAGAGATTCATGGACTCTCATTAACGAGATGACTCCCCATATTTTGTATAAATAGAAGAAGCTTTCTCCTATCATGGGTAATGAGGAAGTAATGAAAAAGTAGTGTAAAATAGAATAAGGAGAGAAAAGAATAGAGATTCTTTTGTAATAAAGTTCAAGATGGAATGGGATGTAGATTCGTGAGATTTTCAATAGAGAAATTCAGTTCTTTGATGCTATTTTTATTATAACTTTAAGGAGCTGAAAGACTTCACCAAATTGGTAGCAGAGGGCCCCTGCTATCCAATGAGGCTTCTATATGCTTTCTAGATAAGTAGCTTTTAATTCATGTCTTGCATTATTTGTTTAACTGAAAGATCATCATCATCTTACAATCATTCTTTTTCTTAAAACGCTCTTCCAACATATAATTATTAGATGAAAAAGATTTGGTTGTATCATGTTGAGTTAATTAGCATTTTCTATTTTGCAATTAGATTAAAAGATCCTCATTATCTTACAATCATTCTTTTTCTTAAAACGCTCTTCCAACATATCATTATTAGATGAAAAAAAATTGGTTGTATTATGTTGAGTTAATTAGCATTTTCTGTTTTGCAATTAGATTAAAAGATCCTCATTATCTTATAATCATTATTTTTATTAAAACGCTCTTCCAACATATCATTATTAGATGAAAAATATTTGGTTGTATTATATTGAGTTAATTAACATTTTTAGTTGCAATTCCTTTTGTTAATTTTCACAGTTAGACTTATTCTAATAAACTCTTCCAAAATATCATTATGATGGATAAGGAATAACTGTGGTATTGTAGGTTTTAGTTGCTTGTTTACACTAAGTGGCATAGCCATTCTTACTCTTACAAAGCTCTTCCAAAATATCATAAAAATGAGTAAGAAATAGCTATGGTGTCTTAGATTTTAATTGTATTTGCTTTCAGTTTTACGTTTATGCTCAATTGCATTGAATAATACAGCTAGGATTGTTTATACAAACTCTTCCAAAATATCATTCATCATGAACAAGATGGGCTGTAGAATTCCATAGACTAGTTGCATGTTAATTTAGTGAGAGTACTCCGGAGTTAGATTACATTTCTGTTCCCCAAAACAATGAGAAAAACACATATAATGAAGTAAGGAAGAGGCCACTTAAGCACATATAGTGCACCACACTTCATCAGTTTACTAGCCTTGGTTGATAATTTATGTTAGCAATTTAGGACGCTAAATTGACTACACAACCCACTTTAGGCAAACCCCCTCCGTCCATATCTTAGACCATCTCCACGAATGGTGGCGGCATCGTAGTTTGTGCAAATCCAAAATCGACGAACAAGTTCTGTTAGACCTGTTCCGTAAAACTATCACACTGGAGATTTCAAAGGGTGTGGTGAAACAAAATTCCATATCCGAAGAGGACACCGTAAGTAAGTTACAACATCTCGAGCTGATCTATAAGTAGTCAAGGTATATTTACAATATCCTGCCTAATGCCCTGTGCCTGCAAACTTACAAAGAATTTTCCGGCCCGTCGAACTCCGCAAATAGTTTAATTGGGTCATTGACCCAAAATCACCTAAGAAACAACATTCAATACCCTGGTTACATGTATGAACCTACCTAGAACATACCGCAACCTAGCTACCAAAGCCATCCTGTGCCTCCGCAATGTTTGACCAATAAGGTGTCATCGTACCACCATCAACATGGAGGATCTTATCCTCTAGCTCAGTGGACCAAGTACACAGCTAGATATGCTGACGGAAGAGATCCCCTCCAATAGCCATTTATAGACTAGGGACAAGGGCCACAATATACCCAGTCCCCAACACAAAACCCACCCATGTAGAATAATGCATAGGTGAGCTTTGTGCAACCTTCCAAAATCCAACCGCACCAGCAATATAATCAGGAGAATCCAAATAATCCTCCTAACACGGCTAAGAAAAAAGGAAAAAACAAGCCTAATGTAAATCCTTGATAGGGAGGCAACAATCAACAATGCCCCCCATGATCTCAGGCTAGAGGCAACTCCATCCAAAATCAAAACCATGAGCCATGTAACCCCCAAAGGAAGAACAAGAGGGAAATTATCCAGATGAACATCTATTGTTTGATCTATGGTGAGTACAGCCATTATAGTCACCACTATTCTGACCTCCCTGAGCTGAAGAAGCTACAGAGTAACAGTGGACAAGGGGGATCCTCCCAGCAGACAACAGTCATGCAGGAGCCTTTCCCCCATCAAGGGACAGTTAGCACGCATCAACAAACTCCCGATGATTCTGGAAAACACAACCACGAAATCTATATGACTAGAAAATTTATTTTTTTCAAACACGAAACCAAAATTACAATACCCCACCGGACACCGATGCATCAGGGGCTAGTACAAGTGCACCAACAACACCTTTGACCATATCAAAGATGCCTATTGAAACTTTTCCAAAAATGGCTAAGGGACCAGCTAGGTGGGCATAAAACCATTCCAAAGCATCCCATAACTATAGCGTTGTGGATGATCTTGCTCAATCTCCTGCCACTATGTCAGCTTTGTAGGTATTAAAATCATGCCCAAAGTAATGAAAAGCCTTACTTTCCGCATTAAGCGCCATCGACCCTACCGATTCGCACCTGATGGATTTTGATTCAGATAAATCCACCCTTAGGCTTCTTTGAATGGTCACCTTTTAGATACCCGTATCGGTCCAAAACATCACCATTCACTGATGTATCATTGACGAGGGTGCATCCACATGCATCATATCAAAGAACGTATGTTAGAAGTTAGGGTCCCCCGAACTAAAGCCATCAGAAATCACACTTAGAGCATATGATGGACGCCCTTCAGCTGTCGTTGGTCTCTACCAAAATGTTCTGGTATGTTTAACTAGAAATATGGTCCTTATAGACATTGAATTCTTGGACACCCAACTGGATTACAATATACTCCTTGGCAGGAGTTATATGTATGCCATGTCGACCATAGCAACCTCTATCTTCTGAGTTATGATGTTACCCCATGAGGGCCACATCGTTACTGTCGACCAATTGATACAAAATGAAAAATGGCCCCTAAAAAATATCGATGTCATTATATCCTATGTAGACACATCTAACGAGACACTTACACAGTATCAGGAATATGGCCCCTGCAAGTTCAAACCTTCATCCATCCTAGGGTCATTCCTAGGAGATCCCCTTGTTATACTTGAGCCATCACTTGATGTCACATGGGCTCTCGTGTGCATGATGTCCTCATCAAGCACTGAATCTAGTCAAGGCACAGAGACAAGCAATAATGACACCGAGGCCTCGGCCACGATAGCCTCTGTAGCCTACTCTGCCTCTCAAACTCCTTTCATATTTCCCCCAGCTTGTTTTGTGTCATAGCAGGTCATGGCCACAATGGTCCTACCAAAATTATCATTTGAAATACTAGTTTGGTACCTAGTCACATGTACAAGGACTAGAACCACGAACATCACCTCTACGCAGCTAATCCCACTTAGTCCTGAGGAGCCCCCACCCCTGCAGGAGACTGTTGCAAAAATCCTTGCGAAGGAGATTCCCATTGCAAAGTTGATGGTTACAACTAAGAAAACTGATAAAAGAGGAATGGAGGTTGAGAATCCCACCACGCAATGGGAATCACCACCCTGCGCCATAGGTGACGTAGTAGGCCACCCTACCCACATCTTCCACAAGTTGGACGAGTTAAAACTGCTCCTTAGCTCTGTGGTAAATATCGCGACAACAAGTTCTTGTACAAAGGAACCTGCCACCAAAACTAAAGGTAAAGAATTGTGTACTAATCACGCATGCACTATCTACAACAATTATGGACACTATACCCATCATTTCCCAGAGATTTCACGATATAGGGATGCCTTACAATCCATCGAGAAATCCTATCAAGAGGATCCCTCCACCCAGTCATCCGGAGATGAACCTCGCATCATTCTATACCTTCAAGGGGAACAACAATCACTAGAAAGGCATTCGTTTGTCCCTCGCCCCCCCAAGCCACCATACACCTATAGGGGAACCTGGTTGCCTCATCCTCTTGAGTTACCAAGAGCGTCGATTACTGCTGATAGTTTGATCGAGTCTTTATCCCAGGGTCACCTAGGAAGCCGTAATCTATAACACTGTGATCAACACTCCATAATGCCCAAGGGTGGTGCCACACATGTGCACCTTCAAAAAAATAAATTTTCAGTGATGACAGGTATGCCCTCTCTCATCTTCTTTTTAAAGCACATGTATTTCAATAATATTTGAGTAAATAATATGCTTTCACTTGGGGTATTTGTTTTTGCAGGTAGTGTGCAACCATCCACTGAACGTTTTAGAGCAAGTATCATTCTACGCTCAGCATGATAGAGTCCCAAAAACATTTGCATATCCTGACATCATTTCTCCATCTAAAATCAACCATAGGTTCTAAACACCCGACCATGCTTATCATCAACCCACCTTATACATGATCCTCATTGGTCGGTAGAGCCTCCCTTCCATGGCACTCGTCACCCACAGTAGACCATATCTCACAAAAGTAATGACGCCATGGCCATACCACTTAAGTCCGGGAGGCACCTCATGCTCATTCACTTTCCATGCATCAGGTTAAGTTTTACCATATCAAAATAAAACCATTTCCTAGATGACCAAGTTTTGTAAGAATATTTAAAGTGCACTACTATGCCTCACATTTGGCCTACCATACCTCCATTAGCATAGCCCATCTGTGACATTTTCCATTTGCTTCATCAACCTCACACATGAGACCAACCAATCGCCTCCATGCCCTCAGCAAAAACACCTTCCTCACATCATCAGTGAGTGAACACTCTCATGTTTTGGGGAACCCGTCTCTGTGTTTTGTACAAACCAAGCCCCATTATTTCATTCTTTTGGTAAGTGTACAAGGACCGCAAATGGTGCACTATGTCCCCCACCGACCCATCCATTTTTTCTCCCATGGAATAAGTCCCTGGTCACCCTTGGTCAGAGTATCACACTCTCACACATAAGCCACCATGACATTCATAACTGATATATACACACCTTGGATATTTTATCAACTCCAATGATTTTCCCATCAGAAATACTTATGACTACTGCCATGCTGCTTTTTATACTCTAACCTTAGGCCACTAAATCCCCATCATCAATTTTTAGTCACCCCTCACCATCATGCATATGTTAAACCCATCACATCCAGAATCTTGATCCCCTTGTATCAGTGACTCTCTTGTTCGGTTGAGGATTCCTTTTTGTTGACATCAACATCTCTTTTCCAAAAAGGAAGCAGTGCCTCAGATCACCCCTCTGCACAAAAGGGACATCCTCGAATGGCACTGTGGGAGACATCATTGCCCATAGATGTCATCGATCCTCCTGAAATTTGACTACAACACAAGATTTCATGTCAAGATGGTATTGTACCTTACAAACATTGCACTTTGATCAAATTTATCACAGAGTCATGCCTTTATAAGCATCTCTTTCAACAATTCTTACACAAGAAGGTCCCAACCATACACTTATGCATACATTGTGCATTTATATGAGATACCAATTTTTACGCATATGGGTACCAAATTCCACCTATTTTCAAAGAAAAATGCCCCTGAGGGCATCGGCAATCATCGTCATCAACCAACATATCACTACCGTACTAGTGACACAAACAAAAGCTGTATCTGTCAGATAGATTTTTTTAACTAGCCAAAGCATCATGAACATGGGACATGCCCACCTCGTAGAAAATTTGCATATATTGTATTATACCATTGCCTTCAAGGATCCCACAAGACATGGTAGCTCTTCGACCCAGTGTAGGGTGTCTCCAAATCCGTGCAATGTAGATCTCCCTCTCTATCCACACAGTACACAGAAAATGAACTATAATGTCTTTCAGCTATACAGTTCTTCCTGGACCTCACACATTAGGGGGCAACTGTTATCGCTAGAAAATCAGACAAGCAAATATGACATTATTAAATGTCAAAAAGAAGGATTTATAGGGCCGAAATACATTATAGAATCTGAAGTATTTAAAAATCTCTAAGGTCTAAGAGGAAAATAAAATTGCGCACTGAAGGAACCAGCTAAATGTGCCTTTGCATGCACTTTTCTTCGATAAGTGCAGCTTTTCCTCAAAAATTTGCACGGTCTTGAGAGTGGCGGAAGTCACTTTCCAGGACCACAAGGCACACTCCAGGACATTGCTCCCACACTTGAGGCCACCTAAGGATAGCCACCCAAGCCTCCTTAGGACCTTAAGGGAGCCACTGCAAGAAAAAATCACATTGGTGAGGGGCGAAAATGGTCACCATAAGCTCATTGGTGAGGGTCAGAAGAGCCTTCGTCACCAAAAACTGAATGTCACAAAAGGTGGCATCGCTGAAAGTATAGGTGTTGTGGTGACATTCAAGGTCCGTCACCAATAATGATTTATAGTGAAAAATAGTGACCGTCACCATTTCATATGAGAAATGGTGATGGACAATAGCTTCCGTCACCAAAAAATTGAACGTCACCAAAGGTGGCATCGCTGAAAGTATAGGTGTTGTGGTAACATTCAAGGTCCATCACCAATAATGATTTATAGTGACGGATAGTGACCATCACCATTTCATATGGGCAATGGTGACAGAAAATAGCCTCCGTCACCAAAAAACTGAACGTCACCAAAGGTGGCGTCGCCGAAAGTATGTGTTGTGGTGACATTCAAGGTTCGTCACGAATATTGATTATAATGAAGGTTAGTGACCGTCACCATTTCATATGAACAACAACGGTTTTTTTTTTATGGAACTTTCATGGCCTTCACTATTGGTGCATATATATGGCAACATTCATTGACCATCACCATAAAATCATTGGTGACATCAAGGTCCGTCACGGATAATGACTATAATGAAAAACAGTGACCCTCACCATTTCATATCAACAACAATGATTTATGGTGACGAACCTTTAATAGTATTCACTATTGATACATGTATATGGTGGTGTTCGTTGACTCTCACCATTTCATATTTTGGTGAGGGTCGAAAAATGTCACCATAAGCTCATTGGTGATGGTCAAAAGAGAATCCGTCACCAAAAACTGATCTTCGTCATTCCCTATATATGAATATCAAGGCATGATGGACGTGAACCACCAACCTCCTGCTTGTAAAGCAGGTGCTCTTCCATTGAGAGAGAACCCTTTAAAGAATTAGACTTTTAAAAATTATATCTTGAAACTTCATAGATTGTAAATTCTACAACTTTCAATAAATTAAAGTCTCGACAATATTTTACTAAACAAACAAAACACCATCGACATTGTAGGTCCCTAGCTAATGGTTATGAAAGTTATGAAAAGTAGGTGAAGGGAAGAATTAGACTTTTAAAAATGATACATGGACTACCACCACAAGAATCCCCCAAGAGAGATCTAGTGGGAGAATCTCTTGAATCAGATTCAATGGAAAATGAAGGACTAGATGAAAGAGAAAGGCTCAGCAGGATGGGGAATCGACCACCTCGAGTCAAGGAATAGAAGAGGTCCTCAGAAATTCTTACAACACTTTGAAATAGAGCTAAGGGTATAATATCTACTTAAGATCTACTTATGAAGATTTCTTATGTATAATAACTCAAATAGACAAGAAAATCCACAATTATAAAGTGATTAGTTGGCATTTCAATCACTAATTTCAGGGCCAAAAACCTAAATAACCTAAAACGTGTGAAATAAAAAAAAATAAAAAGAGAATATTTTCTCGAACAATAATACAAAACAAAGACAAAGAGAATATGTTCTAGAACAATAATACAAAACACATCCAACATTTTGAAGTATTTGACTTGTCTTAGTGAACATGCATCCTTAGCAAATACAATGTAGCAATACCTTCCCCACAAAAGAGAAGACATGTCAGAATAGTATGTTTGACACTGACAATCATAAATATGCCACAATAGCTACTCCATTCAACACATGCACAGGCATTACAACTTAGATGTTGATGGCAAAGTATGGGATAGAAACAAATATCCTAGATGCTAGTTGTCTCACAACAATTAATTCAGATTTTACATATTGGTATGATGTTGTGGTGAAGTTCCCAGTTTATAACCAAAATAAAAAGTAATAGATCAACATAACATACACTGCCAACATGTAACCTAGCCAATGGCTTCATCATATGCCTCATGCCAGGAATTGGATTTTGCATACTAGACTAGCGATAATTAGGTTCTAAATTTCAACCTCATTATTTCAGAAAGCGTATGAGCAGCAGTAGAGAAGTCCTATAATAGAACTTCCATCACATTATAGTGATTTTGTTGTAGCATTTGTTTTAGTTTTAGGGCTCATGTTTCAAACAATTTTAACATGGTTTTAAGGTTCCAAAAATATCATGGGAAAGTCTCCCTTATTGCAGTATTTGGTGGTAGCCTCCATGAACAATTTGACATGAATAATATTGTTATAATACAACCGTTTTTAGTAGCATGTTGTCATCCTCCATGGTCTCCAGAAAAAGTAAACAAATCACCATCCAAGCATAAATATAACTCGGCATATAAGATCAACTTTTGCTGGGAGGATGTGAGGTAATGTAACATACTCTTGTAGGATTATGAGGCAATATGGAGATGATATATAGAATAAAATGACAGCAGATTTGATGGCAGCATGTGAAGAGCCTTAAACAGAATATACAAAAATAGATATATCCTTTGATTGGTGGTTCTATAGAACCCAATAGTGCTGGTCTTTCCAATGGTTGATACCTCCAATTGTGGTAAATTTTCACCAACAAATAGAACTAGGGTTAATGACAGCACTATTATGGCTCTGATACCAATGTTTGGACAGATAGGGTAGCATGAAAAAAAGTATAAAAATATAGGTGCAATCAACAAATGTTTCCAACAATGATGTGGGGTTTTTTGGAATCTTGTTGTGGGATAATTTGAGGGATTTCATACAACTTTTCAGCCTTGTGAACTACAATAATATTTATTACTTGTTTGTGACTACATCTAGGGTCATTGTAAGCAAATTATAGCCAACAATAAAACTCTAGATACCCATCAATCAGAACAGTTCATCTTTCCTTCAAGCATGAACCAATTTAAATCTTCATGTGTCTTCACCTTACAGGAATTTTGTGGCAGAAATGGTGGTGGTAAAAAATATCATAAGGCTTGTTAATATCTACTGAAAGTTTTTTTTTTGAAACCCTTGGAAACATACAATGAACCCTTGAACAAAGGCACTAGAACCTTTTTGAAATCCTTAGGTAGCATTTGAATTTGACATCAGTATGTCATTATAAACATTGGAGTGCTTTGGTATTCAGAGGCATTTCAAAAGCCCTTTTCATATCTTACTTGGAGTGGTTTGTGGATATACCTCTCGTTTTTGGGTGTTCCTATACTAGATCCTAACAATCTAAAGCATGTATCAGATCCTAGTAATCTGTTGGGTGTTCCTAGTAACTTGTTGATTGTATTAGATCCTAAACCAACAGGTGTTCCTCCTTGGCAACATACATTCCTTAATTCATAGAGAATAACGTGAGGAAAAGGAGACCTTGAACCACATGTATATGCATAACCTTATGTTTGACCATTAGCTTGAGTACAACATCTTGAAATAGGTCCAGACTCCTCATCTTAGATATTATCTAGGCTTTACTCAGACAGTGAAATTGATAAATGAGTTTCAACTGACCAACAGTTTACACCCAAAACCACAATTTGAACTTAGTTCAGGCTAGCAATGGAAAAATTGGATCTTCTAATCATCCAAAAGGTTATAAAATTTCAACATTCTAACTGCCCCATTGCCAGGAAAAGCCAATTCTTTGAGTGTGAGAACCTTTTTTCTTTTATAAAAAGGCAAGGTTATACAGGTGATAGAAAATTACTTGGTTATATAGGTGGTAGAAAGGTCAAAAAGGAATTTGGCCAGCCCAACTTTAGAAATGGCATCCACAAAACCATGTTGCATTAGTTTAGGTCCTTCAATCTACAAACAACAAAAATTGACTGCTCTAGCGTTTTTTCAAGGTTTTGAATCCATATATGTACTCAAAATTCCATTTTAAATAACAAAATTAAGATTTGGCCAAAAACAAATTTTGGGTAATAAGACAAAAACTCAAAAATGTAACATGTTTAGATTCCAAAGATTAAATTTTTCGGTAGCCATAGTGCATGGGTTGTCTATAGTTGTACACAATCCATGTTATGTCTTACACCGTGACCTTATCTTAAGTCATACAGACACACCCTAGTCTAGTATTGACTATGTGAGTCTCTATATATATATCATTGAATGTTCTACTTTAGCTTATCCATCCATCCCTTGATAAGTCAATCAATCAATGATGTTGAAAGTATCATCCATTCTCTTGCATTTTTGGTGCATTCAGGTTTTAATTCACCTTTGTAAATTCCATGCTAGCAGTCAAGGGCACAAATGGGAATTGAATCCAAGAAATTTGGAAGGGAAAGGCAAGTTGGCTCATTATGGTCATCCCTACAGAAAGATCAATGCCCCAAGTTTCTTTCAACTTCGCAGAGGCGATCTGTATATAAATCTAACCAACTGGGGAGCTACCCTCATCTCCCTCGCTCTCCTTGATGCTAAAGGTAATCATCCATAAACCCTACCCTTCAAATGCTTTACCATAATTTACTCAGAGGGATCTAGCTCATTAATTATTGGTATTTATGCATTCAGGCCATCTAGCATACGTACTTCTTAGCTATGACAATATTGACTCATACATGGTATGTATTTGCATTTCCCTTTGGAAGTTAGTACTGCCATCATATGCTATAATTTTAAGATAAATTTACAGTTTCTACTCACATATTGGAATGGATCTCAAATGTATGTGTTACCATGGGGAATATGAGATTGTTTATTAATGCGGAAAATGAGCTCCAGTAGACCTTACTTTGGTGCCTTGGTGGTGTTAGAATCGGTCTGGTCAGTCCTCCGCCAGAGTCAAATTCACCAAAGTTCATTTCTCGTCATTTGCAGTCATTGATGTTACTGTGGTCCAGAAAAGGGTCATTTCACTTTCTAGGTCTAGGGTTTGTCTTCAAAATGTTGAATAATGCCCACAGGCCATGAGGATGTCTTCAGTGAGTTTTTATTTCAAGATTGTTATCGTCAATAATGCGAGATTGATTCTTCTTCAAAACCCTGTTTTGAAGAATAAATTGTCAAAATGTGTTTTAAAATATGTAAGTATTCAACGTTTCTCAGCTGAAAATGTTCACATGTAGCCTCTCCTGATCCTTTGCTGAAGTCCCACGCCACCATCCTTGCAAAAAGTCAATCAATAAAACATCATTCAAGACAAAAAGTCAAGTGCAAAAAAAACAGAGTTCATTTCAAAATGAGAAAGTGCCAAAAGTTCTGTAGCATTGACAGGACAATTTTTGTTGAAGTGCCTACTGACTATGTTGTGGAAATTAAGGATACAAAGTTCTTGTTGCATAAGTTTCCACTTACTTTAAAAGTCTGGTCGACTGTAGAAGCTAGCTGCTGAAGCTCATGAATCCATGAATGATAAAGTGTCCTTTAATGATATGCCAGGAGGAGCGGAGGCATTTGAGTTTTGTGCCAAGTTTTGCTATGGGATCATAGCCACTATAAGGAGGAAATGAGACCTTTCTTGTCCGTAGAAGAAATTCATTAGTTTCATATCTTCATATTTGTGATGGCTATTGTCCACGTGCTATTTTCTGTCCTGACCATGCTTCTAGGAAGTGAAAAGATCCGCACATGGAAGCTCCGGGAAAAAGATATTCAAGAAAAGAGATAAAATCCAGAAGATGCTTTGAAGAAATCACCCATGTTGCAAATGATGATTTTGTCAAGACCCATGATATAGGGACATGGGGAATTTTGGCTTCACTAAGTTGGATAGTTTCCTTTTTCAATAAATCTTATGGCTCAGTAAAGAAATCTGACTATAGCACTCTACGATTGATTTTCATTGAGAAACATTGCAAGTCAAATCTAGCTTTTAATTTCCACAATTACATGATGAAAACACTTGAAGCTGACTTCAAGAAGGTTGTTAGTATAAGTGCATTCCTTTGGGGTTTCGTGGTGATTTTCTTGCTCCTCAATATTGAAGGTTGGCATACATATTTTTGGATAGCTTTCTTCCCTTTGATTCTTTTACTAGTTGTGGGTGCAAAACTGGAGCATATTCATGATGGAATCTCAGTATGGAAGAGGAAGGCCAAGGTGAAGGCCGAGGAAAGATCAAGTAACAAGCCTGAAGATGATGATAAAGGGAGCATACAGCTACTCAAAATCAATGGCACGTCAATTCATGGTTCTGAAACAACAAAATGTTCAGAGTCCAAAATAGACGTACCAAGATCACCGTAAAAATAAAATGGGAAAACTTCTTATTGAATCAGCTCTAAAATGTGAATTACCTTATCAAAAGAGATACAAATGGTGCAAATTTACTTGTATCATAGATCTTTGTATGTGAAAAAAGGTCTACAATGAAACCTCAGATGTGGTGTCTGCTTTATATGAAATATAGAATACGGCAAGAAGTCCTAAATTTCTTTGAAAACAGGAGAAAGTCGAATTTGGAAGTTGAGAGATAAAACTGTCATTTGAGGAAGGTCAACTATGTGTTAAGTTGCGCACGGTGCATTGGGCTGGAAGACACAGTGTTAAATGCCACAGGCGCGGTGCACCAAACCAACGCGGTGCATAGGCTTGAAACACTATAGTTTCCACCAAGAGAAATGATGCAGAGCGTACTAGGTATGATCACAAATTCATGAATTCTGTTCATATAAGTGCCAACAGAATCGATGCACATAATGGTCTAAAAGCTGATAAGCCTCTGCAATTGATATCATTTGTGAAAAACGTAATGGCACAGATGCAGCTTCTTTGGCACTGAATGAAACGGTTTTAAGGATAGAGCAGAGTGGCGTTGTATCAGTATCAAAGCAAGAGATGAATATTCCCATTTTCTCCATAAGATCGATACGCAGAAGACAAATGGTGATTGCAATGCGAGTATTGATGATGCTGATAGCATTCATCCAGTAAAAGCACAGACCCTTTCAGAGCTTCATAAGTTGTGGTAGAAAAATTTTGCTCCTTCCACTCCCAAATCATCATCATCTGCCTATTCATCTCAGCAACCTATCATCCAACTTTATTCAGCATTACAAACAACCAATATTACGCCTTGTCAAAGCCCATGAAGCACACGAATCAGGTAATTTTGGGATTGATATGCGTGGCTGTAATATTGTTAATTGTCCCGCTGAAAGTGATAATTATGGGCATTATTGTGTATATATTTACAAAGAATTTTCCACTTAGACAGTCAAGGTCATTAGAACGGAGTTCGAGGAAGTTGAAGGAATGGTGGGATAGTGTTCCTGCGATTCCTGTTTGCCGGTGGAAAATCAAGAATTGCAGCTCGAGATGGCAGAATTTTGTTTCTCTTTATTAAAGGGTGAAATTTTAGTTTAAAAATCCATTTTTATTAAAATTAATTTTATTCAAACGACATTTTATTAACAAGTCAGAAAATAAAGGAAAGCAAGCACAAAGTCAAAGACCGAATGCCTAAATAAAACTAAGATATCTACAATAACAGAGGAATAGGCTTGGATTGGCTAATTTTCCCACAGTCACGATTAAATGAGATCCACACTGCACCTTTTCATTGGTCATCAGAGAAATTCAGGGGGGAGCATTGTTCTGCTTTCAGAAAAATATGATTGGCTCTTCAGCTGTTGTTTGTTAATAGTGATTAAACCATTCCTTATTTGGGTCGATCTGTTTTCAACATAGGGTATTATTTATTGTATTGTAAATAATTTGTAAAGGGAGAGTTCTGGGAAACGTGTGAGAGAAAAACTCAGCGCCTCACTGTACAGTTTTATCCTGGAAATTAATAAAAGGGCACAGATCTGATTCATGAGATTCCTGTGGTAGGAGTTTAACATCTATTTCTTCTTTCTGTTTCATATGTAGTTTGTTATGTTTTGCAGCTCATTCATAATTATTCCAGTTGAATGCTTTTAAGTAAGAAGGGTAGAATCCGGTTTACTGCTCTGCCCTGGAGAGTCATTCATGTTTTGTGTCTTTTCTTCTGCCTGAAAAGAATTCATTCATTAATGCCCTTTTCAGTCTCTTAACAGTCTTTCCATTCCATATTATTTCAAATCTGATTTCTAAGCCTCCTGCCTATCTTGCCTCACGAAATAATCGGTGTCTTTGAGTTAATTTCTTAGATCATGCTGTTCTTTGTCTCACACAGCCCAGAAAACCCAGTCATTCATAAAACCCAGTTTCATATTTATTTACTAGCCTAAAATCAGCATCCATTTGTGGTTATCTCAGACCTTATTGGACATTTTTACTGAGATGGACCCGGAGAGAGCCCTCTCCTGTCCTCGTAGGGCTAGCTACGAGGCTAAGCTTGGTTTGACGTTGCCTTGAGATTTACCTTATTTCAGCCTAAGGTAGATTCGAGTGCTAACATAGTGGCGACTCCACTGGGGATAGAACTAGTCTGTTGGTTAGTGTTGTTTGATTTATAGCTACAGACGGAGCCTGAAGTCATGCCAGGTAGCCTTCGAACTGCTCTTGCTCTACGAGTGCATAGTAGATAAATGCTACTTTAGTCGATCTCCAGTCTAGCTTGTAATCGTAACACTTAACTTATAAATTTCCCCAGTACATGAAATCAAGTTGCAAATCTGATTGCTGATGGTGGAAAGCAGTCAGACACATATGAAGGCTGAAACATTCACCTGGCGATTCCAACTCGATCCAAAGATTCCAGTGCTCACTGATCCATTCATTCAATGGTAGGGTATGTGGCAGACCCTGCACTTTGTGAAGCTATAAAAGAATTTAGAGATTGGTTAGTGGATATTGAACCTAATGAAGAATTTTTCATTGTCCTGCTTCAATGTTTGAAATCTTCGATGTTTCCTCTTGAAGCTAAAACTAGTTTCTGCGAGTTACTTGCTGAAATATTTGAGAAGGAGATTCAGTATTTAAATTATCATATCCAATCATATGAATTCCGAGATCCCAAAAATTTATTGGAAACTCTCCCTCCTTCAAAACAAGAAACAATAGAGCTGCCTGTTGATATTTGCATTGATAGTGTGCAGCCGGAAGTATGTATTGCAGAGTTGGGGTAGCAAATAGAGTCTATCTTTTTCGATCCTATTGCAACGTACATGGAAATTTTTTTCAGTCTGAATGATAGATCAACTTGTTTTTTACATAACCAGACTCATTACGTGCATGTATGTCTGCCAGGAATTACATCTGTGTCTTGGTGGAAGCACTCTCAAGTAGCATCCTTCTCATATTTACTTGAATGGTTGATCTGGAATTACAGTATTACTTGATCTATTGGTTTTGCAGTAAAGTAGGGTAGATTTTGTAAATAAATAAGCAGCCAAAGGCAGCATTTCGTTCTATTTTTGGTTTGAAGTTTTCCGAGTTAGTTTTTCAATCATTTCAGTCAAGTTTCAGTCCATAAATGAGTCGAAAGTCTCGTGTTGTCTGTCGAAATAATGACTCCATAGCCCAATGGATGGAGGCACTGTCTTCTCTCCCAAAGATCTGCAGTTCTTGGCACCTCCAAGAAGCGGCAGTTGCCATCCCCATTGGAGCCAATGTTAGACTCGGTCTGGTTAGTCCTCCGCCAGAGTCAAATTCACCAAAGTTCATTTCTCATCATTTGCAGTCATTGATGTTACTGTGGTCCAGAAAAGAGTCATTTCACTTTCTAGGTCTAGGGTTTGTCTTCATAACGTTGAATAATGCCCGCAAGCCATGAGGATGTCTTCAGTGAGTTTTTATTTCAATATTGTTATCGTCAATAATGCAAGATTGATTCTTCTTCAAAACCCTGTTTTGAAGAAGAAATCGTCAAAATGTGTTTTAAAATATGTAATTATTCAAAGTTTCTCAGCTGAAAATGTTCACATGTAGCCTCTCCTGATCCTTTGCTGAAGTCCCATGCCACCATCCTTGCAAAAATTCAATCAAGAAAACATCATTCAAGCCAAAAAGTCAAGTGAAAAAAAAACAGAGTTCATTTCAAAATGAGAAAGTGCCAAAAGTTCTACAGCATTGACAGGACAGTTTATGTTGAAGTGCCTACTGACTATGTTGTGGAAATTAAGGATACAAAGTTCTTGTTGCACAAGTTTCCACTTACTTTCAAAGTCTGGTCGACTGCAGAAGCTAGCTGCTGAAGCTCATGAATCCATGAATGATAAAGTGTCATTTAATGATATTCCAGGAGGAGCGGAGGCATTTGAGTTTCTGTAAGGAGGAAATGAGACCTTTATTGTCCATAGAAGCAATGCATTAGTTGCATATCTTCATAATTGTGCTAGCTATTGTCCATGTGCTATTTTCTATCCTGACCATGCTTCTGGGAAGTGCAAAGATCCGCACATGGAAGCTCCGGGAAAAAGATATTCAAGAAAAGAGATAAAATCGAGAAGATGCTTTGAAGAAAATAACCCATGTTGCAAATGATGATTTTTTCAAGACCCATGCTATAGGGACATGGGGAAGTTTGGATTTACTAAGTTGGATAGTTTCCTTTTTCAGGCAATCTTATGGCTCAGTAAATAAATCTGACTATAGCACTCTACGATTGAGTTTCATTGAGAAACATTGCAAGTCAAATCCAGCTTTTAATTTCCACAATTACATGATGAAAACACTTGAAGCTGACTTCAAGAAGGTTGTTGGTATAAGTGCATCCCTTTGGGGTTTCATGGTGATTTTCTTGCTCCTCAATATTGAAGGTTGGCATACATATTTTTGGATAGCTTTCATCCCTTTGATTCTTTTACTAGTTGTGGGTGCAAAACTGGAGCATATTCATGATGGAATCTCAGTATGGCAGAGGAAGGACAAGGTGAAGGCCGAGGAAAGATCAAGTAACAAGCCTGAAGATGATGATAAAGGGAGCGTACAGCTACTCAAAATAAATGGCACATCAATTCATGGTTCTGAAACAACAGAATGTTCAGAGTCCAAAATAGACGTACCAAGATCACCGTAAAAATAAAATCGGAAATCTTCTTATTGAATCATCTCTAAAATGTGAATTACCTTATCAAAAGAGATACAAATGGTGCAAATTTACTTGTATCAGAGATCTTTGTATGTGAAAAAAGGTCTACAATGAAACCTCAGATGTGGTGTCTGCTTTATATGAAATATAGAATACGGCAAGAAGTCCTGAATTTCTTAGAAAACAGGAGAAAGTCGAAGTTGGAAGTTGAGAGATAAAACTGTCATTTGAGGAAGGTCGACTATGTGTTAAGTTGCGCGTGGCGCATTGGGCCGGAATACGCAGTGTT
This sequence comes from Pinus albicaulis, assembly GCA_034641835.2. Taxonomy (NCBI): domain Eukaryota; kingdom Viridiplantae; phylum Streptophyta; class Pinopsida; order Pinales; family Pinaceae; genus Pinus; species Pinus albicaulis. The sequence goes on from CM076571.1 coordinate 242,943,428, forward strand.
AAATGCCACAAGCTTGGTGCACAGGCTTGAAACACTACAGTTTCCACCAAGAGAAATGACGCAGAGTGTACTGGGTATGATCACAAATTCATGAATTCTGTTCATATAAGTTCCAACAGAATCGATGGACATAATGGTCTAGAAGCTGATAAGCCTCTGTAATTGATATCATTTGTGCAAAACGTAATGGCACAGATGCAGCTTCTTTAGCGCTGAATGAAACAGTTTTAAGGACAGAGCAGACTGGCGTTGTATGAGTGTCAAAGCAAGAGATGAATATTCCCATTTTCTCCATAAGATCGATACGCAGAAGACAAATGGTGACTGCAATGCAAGTATTGATGATGCTGATAATGTTCATCCAGTAAAAGCGCAGACCCTTTCAGAGCTTCATAAGTTGCGGTAGAAAAATTCTGCTCCTTCCACTCCCAAATCATCATCATCTTCCTATTCATCTCAACAACCTATCATCCAACTTTATTCAGCATTGCAAACAACGAATATTACGCCTTGTCAAAGCCAATGAAGCACACGAATCAGGTAATTTTGGGATTGATATGCATGGCTATAATATTGCTAATTGTGCTGATCAAAGTGATAATTATGGGCATTATTGTGTATATATTTACAAAGAATTTTCCACTTAGACAGTCAAGTTCATCAGAACGAAGTTCGAGGAAGTTGAAGGAATGGTGGGATAGTGTTCCTGCGATTCCTGTTCGCCGGTGGAAAATCAAGAATTACAGCTGGAGATGGCGGAATTTTGTTTCTCTTTATTAAAGGGTGAAATTTTAGTTTAAAAATCCATTTTTATTAAAATTAGTTTTATTCAAACGACATTTTATTAACAAGTCAGAAAATAAAGGAAAGCAAGCACAAAGTCAAAGACCGAATGCCTAAATAAAACTAAGATATCTACAATAACAAAGGAATAGGCTTGGATTGCCTAATTTTCCCACAGTCACAATTAAATGAGATCCACACTGCACCTTTTCATTGGTTATCAGAGAAATTCAGGGGGGAGCGTTGTTCTGCTTTCAGAAAAAGATGATTGGCTCTTCAGCTGTTGTTTGTTAATAGTGATTAAACCATTCCTTATTTGGGTCGATCTGTTTTCAACATAGGGGATTATTTATTGTATTGTAAATCATTTGTAAAGGGAGATTTCTAGGAAACGTGTGAGAGAAAAACTCAGCGCCTCACTGTATAGTTTTAGCCTGGAAATTAATAAAATGGCACAGCTCTGATTCATGAGATTCCTGTGGTAGGAGTTTAACATATGTTTCTTCTTTCTGTTTCATATGTAGCTTGTTATGTTTTACAGCCCATTCATAATTATTCCAGTTGAATTATTTTAAGTAAGAAGGGTAGAATCCAGTTTACTGCTCTACCCTGGAGAGTCATTCATGTTTTGTGTCTTTTCTTCTGCCTGAAAAGAATTCATTCATTAATGCCCTTTTCAGTCTCTTAACAGTCTTTCCATTCCATATTATTTCAAATCTGATTGCCAAGCCTCCTGCCTATCTTGCCTCACGAAATAATCAGTGTCTTTGAGTTAATTTCTCAGATCATGCTATTCTTTGTCTCACACAGCCCAGAAAACCCAGTCATTCATCAAACCCTGTTTCATATTTATTTACTAGCCTAGAATCAGCATCCATTTGTGGTCATCTCAGGCCTTATTGGACATTTTTACTGAGATAGACCCCGAGAGAGCCCTCTCCTGTCCTCGTAGGGCTAGCTATGAGGCTGAGCTTGGTTTGATGTTGCCTTGACTTTTACCTTATTTCAGCCTAAGGTAGATTCGAGCGCTAACAGGTGGGTCGTGTAGCCAACCGTATCAAGGATGGAGAATTAAAACTAAATGGGAAAACATATTAGTTGCCTAAGAATGATGGCAACAACACACTGCATGGTGAAAATATGCCTTTTCTGTTCTGCATGCATGTTTTATCCAGCTAACTAGAGCCCTATAATGACCACTACTCAGGAATAAAATCTCTCTTTTTCTGTATATGTATGTTTGTTTGTGGAGGTCTAGAGCACTACTATTTCAGGTAACATGTGTAGTTTGGTGATCTGAATGAATGCAGGAGGGCTGAGAGGCTTTGACAATGTCCTGTGGGAAGTGAAGGAGCAGAGAGGCTTTGACATGCAGAATTTTATATGACAAAAAGAGCCTTTGAGCCACAAAGGAGGGATCTAACATAATTTTTTTGATCCCCTACAACTATCAAGTGTTCAGCAAAGGAGGTTTTAAAATAGGTCTGCACTACAATAGAAGATACAACAAGTACCGCTATATTATATGGTGTTCCTATCAAGCGTTGAGGCCCAGACTTAACCATAAAATTTCCCCCTGTATCAGTCTTAAAATTGGTTTAAATAAATGCCAAAAATGATGCACAGGTCTGCTCAAATCAGTATGTTGGCTCCTTAATCAAAATACACGACTATTCAGTTCATACAAAAACAACTATAAATAACTAGTCATGCTCATCATTTTGGAATGAAAATTTAGTGAAAAATACAGAGAAAATTCAGAGATAAAACAAGAGGCCAAGGAGATTAAAAGGGAGATCATAATTACAAATTTTTGGGCTAGAAGGATATATCTCTTGCAGACCTAATTGCACCTGTGGAAATAATTTTTTTCGGAACTGAATTCAGGCCTGAAATTTCGGCCCTATCAAAGCCTGAAATTTCGGCCCTAACAGGCCTGTAACTTCGGCCTTTCTAGAAGCTCGGTCCTGAGACTATTCTCTGCAACTCACACCCTTCTAATTCGGACTTGTGGTGAAATATGTGACCTTGCAACAGTCTTGTAATTCGGATCTATAGTGGCAGTTTTGAAGACAAATTCAGACCTGCAGATCTCTGTTTTTGGAATAAAATTTCAGAGAAGTCTTGAGAGGAACAGTATTTAGTTTATTTTACAGTGAATATATCTAGTAGACCTATTGAAGAACATCTATTTCAAATGACGTCTGTTTGACTTCGTTTAAGAATCGTTGGAAAGCACTTGATGAGCTCTTCGACATGGAAACCTTTGCGTCAAATTTTGAAGATATAAGTTCTTTAGGTTTGTAAAATCCATTTGGATCATAAAATCTTAGTTTTTATTTCAATTCAGTAGATCTGAATAATATTCTGGCAGGAAATAATTGTTTAGGTTGCCGGGATTAGAAAATTTAACACATTCAAACTGTAGTTGATTAGGAAAATTGTGATGGAAGTTAATGTGAAAATATTTTCCCCTAATTTTTGGTCATTTGTCCCTAATACAAAATAACACCTCTCTTTTTCATGTCATTTGCTTTAGAGTTTTGATGACAAAGGACAATATTCCATTATTCTATGAATCCTGTCTAGAAATATGGACATGGTTGGAAGGTCTTGTTGTTGAATGCTTGATTATTTCTTAAATTACCACCAATTTTTTGAGTTGCCTTGCACACAACATAGGACCTTAAAACAATGCTAGGGTTTTAGTAAATTATTGTAAATTATTGTGGTCCTCTAGGGTTGTAAACAACCACCCCTGCACCTGCCACTCCTAAGTCACTATGGTGACTTTATTGCACATCAAAATTTATATTCTAGCACTACTGTACTGTCCACAGACTCTAAGTGATAACATTCAAGTGACCATCCTTTTGGAAATGAATCGATGGCTTTTAAATTTTAATGATTACTAAGAATTTCTTTTAGTTATCCAAGTTTGTTACCCTGTCTTAATAATCTACTATGGGTGAAATGTTTCGCCATTTTTCATGACCTTGTTATGAGCAACACTTTACATATTGTATGTTTTCTTTGATTTGGAAAGGAAGTCAGTGTTGAAATAAAAGGACACTGAAAATGGAATTTTTTAAGTGACCACTTTTAATCTTTGGGCATATATGGGACAATATCCCATTATGCTATGAATCCTACTTTATTCCATCACTATGGTGACTTTATTGCACATCAAAATTTATATTCTAGCACTACTGTATTGTCCATAGACTCTAAGTGATAACATTCAAGTGACCATCCTTTTGGAAACGAATCGATGGATTTTAAGTTTTAATGCTTACTAAGAATTTCTTTTAGTTGTCCAAGTCTGTTACTCTGTCTTAATAATCTACTATGGGTGAAATGTTTTTCCATTTTTCATGACCTTGTTATGAGCAACACTTTACATATTGTATGTTGTCTTTGATTTGGAAAGGAAGTCAATGTTGAAATAAAAGGACACTGAAAATGGAATTCTTTAATAGACCACTTTCAAGCTTTGGGCATATATGGGACAAAAGTAACATTTTATTTGTTTTGCAGGCACTATTTCTTGGTTTTTTTGGAGCAACCTCAAAAAGATTTTGAATATCACTCATATCCTGTTGGTAGCAAATGCATTGGTGCTTGCTTATCCAAGGGATTTTAAATACAAGCAAGTTGAAGGTTAGTGATCCTCCCTTTTGCTGTTCTAAAATAGCTTAGTTCATATTTATCAGTTTGTGAGTATGTTAGCTACAGGATGGGATTCAGCTTCATTTGGAGTCCATGTTATAGTCCATGATATCGAAATAGTCTCCTTTTACTCTTCTTATTATATTGGTTTATTTGTCTAAACAAAATCTTTTATGATTTCTATTTGCATATGACTAGTATCAATGATGTTAAGGAGGGTTTATCTCAATCAGGGTGCGATATGTAACCAAGTGACCAATTAATCTCTGCTTGGTTTTGTTAATGGATTTGTTTGTGTATACCTTCTTTTTCAATATAAAAATACATCTCATATATACAAGAATTACAACAGCAGAACAAAAAGCGGAAGGATATATAAAAGGGAGATTATATTCTCCTGTTTGTTTCCTTGAAATACATATCCTGGGGAAACCCACTAGGCACTCCCTTCATTCCAAGGATAGTACTTAGGTTAAAATAGGATTCTTCAATGCTTGCTACAACAAAATGTAACACCTTAGTGCAAAGCTTCACTAAGTACTCTAGCTCAAGGGCAACATAGGGATCAGTCACCACTTTCACCTTAGTAGCTGCTCTATGGATGGATGTCCCCACAATGGAGGCTATCTCAGAAAATCTTGGAGATTAAGTAACCTGAGAATTCTTAGGCTAAATACCTTTCAGGGATTCTACTAAATACACACCAAATTCCAAGGATATTATTTGATAAAGTCAAGCTCCAAGTTAGATGAGGGAAGAAATTCGAAGGACATATGGCTAAGTCTAGAGGGCTAAGATAGTACTAGAAATGCTCAATTAGATCCCAAATACATGATACTTTTAATTTAATTATTGATGTTATAAATTAGGGTTTATAATAGACACAATTTACTGCATGCAAAATTTATGACAACAATACCTTGCTACGGGGAGCCTAGTCATGCTTGTTTTTCTCATATTCCAGTTCAAAGAGCATTTCCATAATGAAAAAAAGCCTTGGTAGATTGGACAAAACCCTAGAATAAGCCATATAGCCTAAATATATTCGTATCTCTTGTGTGCCATTCATAGAGATCGTTTGAGTGGAATGATTCCAAGTTGTTATTTGTAAGGGGAGATTGACCTGTTTAGAGAAGAGGTAGGGCATGGTCAGGTATTGCATGACATTTCTTTTTTGCAAGTCAAAGAGCCTCCAGTAGGTAACGTTCTGTCGGTCCTCCAAGGTCATAGGAATAATCCCATGGTTGAGCCAAGATTAGTGCTCTGATACCACTATAATATTCTCTACGGAAAATTGAAAATTAAAACAAACAATTAAAGCACATGCAAACATAAAATTTAAACACATAAGTAGACACCCATAATTCCTCCAAAAATTGCACCTAGCTGAGGCATTTTATTATAATGCAATGGAAGTACAATGAGTATGGTGTGAGTGCGCCTCGGCTTGCCAAAGGCAAGCTAAACATGTCCCAGGTGATAAAATGCAATACCTGAATGTTGGAATGTGCTCTCTCTTCTATGCCCTGCACTGCCCTAGAAAAATTGCATTGTCTGTCGGAATGAAACTGTTGTTTGACCCTCTTTTAGTGCCTAGAAAATTCTGAGAAAATAATCTCGGACTCGCCTCAAAAAACCCACCAAAACCCAGAAAGGGTTTGGCCTAGTTCTTACCCCTGAAATTGACCCCAATTTCTACGTGCTCCTCCACTCATTGGGTATTTCGGCCCTTCTGGAAATAGCACTGTTCTAAGTTCTAACAATCCAAAATGATGCTAAATACTGATGAATTTCCGTTCTTGATGACTCCCCAAATTCCCAGCTCAATCGAGTCCCAAATGGCCACCCCCTCAGCTCCACTTGCAGCCCAAAAGTACCACATACGCAGGCCCATGCAGCCCCTGGAATGGTCTCTCTGCTACAGCAAAGGCTCCACAAAATTTGGTTGTCCCATCACCCTGAATCTATACCTCAATATGGTTGACTGAAAAAGGAAATGTTCATGTATCACATAATTTGCTGACTTTTCCATGTCATTCCAAGCTTCTTCATCAAGTTAGGTTTCAACTCTAGTAGCCAAAATAACAAGGCACTTGATCTTGCTTGTATTCTCATTCTTTTTACCTAAAAAAAACTATAGAACACATAAAATCACTAATCTATTTTTCAGAACAAATTAACATGGTAGAACAGTGAATTGATCTAGGGAACCCCCCTTCGTGCTGAAAGAGAGCTAGCCTCAAGTGAAGGGAGGTTCTATTGATATAATAGTTGATAGAACTTCCAAGGTTTGCCTAAAAATTTGCAATTTGGAAAATTTGGACTTGAGTGCAAATCCAGCAGGTAACAAAATTAAAACTGCTTATCCTCAAATAATGTAGGCATTGGACATATGGATAATCTAGTTGTCATCTACTGATTCCTAAGAAATACTAAAGACATGTATTACCGATGGAAACTAATTAAGGGTGAAAACATAACTATTGGAAGTAAATTTACACTCACCCTATGTTTTCTGCCTTGGACAGGTTTTGGAAAGATACACCAGCAACCTTCTCATTCATGATTGCTGGGCCTCCACTGTTACCTGGGTTGATAGTTGAATCAATTTGTATAGCCATAAGACGAGAAGCCCCATGCACATATTGTGTCAGTTCTACCCTTGAGACAACTCCCCTAGTGACAGAGATATTGTCACCACCTGGAGTTGACAACAAAATTCACATTATTAAAGATCATTAACCAGACCAAAGCATCTTCTGATTATGTTCACAGATTTCAGAAACACATGTAAAAGATATGCAAATATATTAGCATTAACAAAATGATATAGGAGAAAACTTTCATGACATTATAGATTAATAAAAACACTACTTAAAAATAATATGACACAAACATTAACTGCAATCCAACAAGGAACATAAAAATGTCTTCCAGACTAATAAAAAAGAAATTAACATGCAATTAGCCAATTACTGAATTACTACCTTACCCTAATAGAACTATTGTGCACTAGATGTTGCAATAGAGACTATTTCCAATAGGTGTAAGCCAACACACTCAATTTTATGGAGAAGACAAAATGATACACATTTCACAGTCCCTATCTTTTTTCTAAAAATGTAAAAGAAATTTCTTTACCCTGACAAAAGATAGGATGGCAACCATCATATAAAAGAAAGGGGAAAAAGTGTCATTGTTCCCAAATCACAGTAAGCAAGATATTCTTGATGGCAATAATCATCACAAAGGAAAATGAAATTGACAAAACTTAGGTTTGCAAGGCATGCCAAATGGCAGATTGAGAGAAGGACGAGATCAATTCTCAAATTTGGTGGAGTTTTGATTTTAAAACCTTTGATGCTAGATTACCTCCTTACATTCACTGTTCAGATCTACGCAACCTCAAACAACAAAATGGGTACAACTTTTGGAAAACCAACCTGTTTCAGTACATCAAATAATACAATAGATTTCTAGGAAATAGGGCACATTTTATATATATATATATATATATATATATATATATATATATATATATATATATATATATATATATATATATATATATATATATATATATATATATTCTAGATGCACATACACACATACATATCAAAAAATACAATAGATTTCTAGGAAATAGAGTAAATACATATATAGACACACATACACACATACATATCAAACAATACATCAGATTTATAGGAAATAAGGTACACATATACACACACATACACATACCTGAAAAGGATATTTATGCATAGTGCCTATATAGATGGGTGAGAAATTTGAAGTTACAGTATCATTGTTCCTGAACTGTATTTTCTCTATATTAGTCTACAAATATTTTTCAGCATCTAAGATGTCAGACCCACCCACAAGTATTTGAAAAGACAATTAAAATTAAAAATTGTTTTTACTCGTCACAAAAGGGGCTTGCAGGTCAGTGAAAGTAGGGCATTGTAAATACACCGACTATAGTTTTACACCCCCATGTCGCATGTTCGCTCCTCATGAACTATTTCAAGAAAATTCCACAAATAAAGAAAACAGGTTAATGAAAATTCCTCAAATTCGATACTGGAATTCATTTGTTTAACCCTATCAAAAAATACCATATTTTTGTGGCTTCTAGTTCTGGCCTTTACAAGCCTTAAATAGTCCCTCTTACCCCCTGAAAATGCAAGGCTTATTTTGCATTTCTATTGGCATCTCTCTCTCAGTAACATAGCAGAAATTCATGGAGTTTAGTGATAATTACAGGTTGCAACAAGAGACTTAGGGTGCCATGCACCTTGCTATTTTTCCCACCACAATCCATCATCCAAGGCAAGAACACAAGTCTAGATATTGTAAGCATGAAGAGAGACCTGGAAGATGAACACCCTTGCTTGGAAGATGACATAAACATGCTTTATGGAAAGCAAAAGTCAAATAAACAATTGACATGAAGAACACCCTACCAGGGGAAATTGTCAAGGCACAATTTATGGTGAGGAGTTATCTAAGGGTGCAATTTTTCCCAGCGGAGGAATGGGCCATCTTATCCCATTCAACGAGTTCGCCCAGCGCCTCTCGGCACACCATGGATTCACCGTTGCGTTCATTACATGTAAATGGATGTTATCCGGTCTTGAATGCATAAAGTCCTCACAGGGTCTAGATATCCGCTTCGCCCAGCTCCCTCATGTGGAAATCCAAGAAGATGAGGGACAATACATGAAGGTGGAAACCCTTGTATCAAAGTTATTGGAGAACTCGAAAGGATTAGCAAGCCGACCTGGTAACATTAACCCCCAACAGAATAAAGCACTGAGGAATGGAAAGGTTAATCCCACCGATGCTAGGCGAATGCCCCTAATTTATCCAGTCGGGCAGCTAACACCCAGGTTGGATGGCTGGATCGGTTGTGCATTAAGATTAATACTCTATGGGCAAAATTCCGAAGGCATGAAGAGGTTGTAGCAGAGCCCTAGAAGAGTATGAACGTGCATATGCAGAAGCTATAACCACCGAAAACACAAATAAAATAGATGAAGCTCGACTACTTACTAATCAGACCACATTAGAACATCCTCTTTATCTATTCATTCCTCAATCCATCAATCCTTACCTCATTCGTTGGTGAAGCCAGCGATCCCAGCCATCCATCCCACGAAGACCAGTCTATTTTGCTACTTGACTGGCGGGATTTTCACCAGTGGCAATATCAATCGAGCCTCTTGGATGAAGGCGAGCAGGTAAAGGTTGAAGGACAATGAAAAATTAATGTAATTTACTATAGCCAAATTCAGAGTTCTTGAACATGTTTTCTGCTCCGAATTGCAGCGAAAGCCCCAAATCAGGAGAAGAAGATTTCAAATAAAGATCGAAAAAGAGTGAACCAGATCTGATATAATAAGTTCGGGTTAAAAATATAATAGAATGGATAGAAGAATTGAATGTCAAAGAAGGGCATGGAATCTGCGGCGAAATCATAAAAATTATGAGCAGAGAAGGAGCACCGAACTCTATCCAAGACCTAACAAGGAGAATATCGGCGGGAAAATAAATTTTAATAGGTCGATTTAAATTTTATAGTAGCCACCAAATTAGATTTTAATAGGTAGTCAAATAAATTGCTATGATCAGTTAGGTTTTCATCAAGTTTTATTTTTATGTGAGTAAAAATAATGTTAAACTAATTAGAGTATTAATCAAAATTATATTATACTTCTCTAATATAAGTAAGAATCCTAATTAATCAAAATTATATTATATCTTTCTAATATAAGTAAGAATGTTCATATAAAGAGGGAAAATGAACATGAGCTTGGAAATATCTATCAACCTTTAAGGTAGTGAAAATTATCTTTAAATCTATGAATAATGTTATCAATAAATTTAAGTAGGTATAGTTAGTTTCTTATTTTTGAGGAAGTTCATTTAGAGCTTAAAAATACCCAATTAGAAGGCCTTCACATGTGTTGTTAAGAGAGACATGGGATAAATTTTGATTAAAGAAATTAAGGGGTACAATAAGATCAATGTATAGCACCTACTCAAATCACCAAGAATATATCCAAACCATCAAGATGACACACTTCTCTGAGCAAAATTATGAAACACCATGGAATAACTCAGATTAAAACTTATAGTCAATCAATCAATAGTTAGAACATAGTGTTTAAGTGAACACAATAAAAATAGTACACATTAGACATAATATCATATACACATGGATCATACATATCCAACTAAATGTGGTAGCTAAAGGAACTTCTTCCTACACATAGTGTCCTAGATGGCTAAGGCAAGGTGTCATCAAACCAATGATACATTCATGAATTACATATAGATCCATATAACTTAGATGAAAATTTATCAATGTGAGAGGAATCGTAGGGGTTGAGATGACAATCAAATTTTAAAATATCCTCTAAAATCCCATATAGAAAATGGGGTAACATATCCTATGACATCCAACTTGTGATATATGGTGGGAAATCCTTAAAGTATATCTGAAGAAAGATGTCTCGTTGAGGTCTAGGTCAAGAAGAGGTACAATTCCTCACTAATTTGGTATCTCATTGAGGTCTAGGTCAAGAAGAGGTACAATGCCTCACTAATTTGGTAGTTGAAGAAGTTTAAATCTTGGTTTGTCAATTTGGCCCTAAGTAGGCAGGGCAATATAGACGGAGGTGACCCCCTTGGAAGAGTTCTAAAAGGGAAGGGCACATAAGGCCTTATATAAAGATCTAAATCCAAGTACCTCCCTCATAAAAAGTTATAGACATGTATTTAAAGAATGTAGATAACAACTCATCCAAATGTTGATAAAGACAATAGAACATCCCTTGAATCTCATAATAAATGGGGGCATCTACAAATGGAAACTCTAGTAGATGTTATTAAGAAGAGGAAGGTCATTATGATTCGTTTCAACTCGACGCGAATGTAAACCCACTTTGAACGCACCAAGGGAGATATGAAGGGCAAAATCTGATACTCTTGAGTGTATGTGGTTAAACAAAAAGGCCCCCTTTCATTTGCATGAAGTGTTCCTGATACAAACCCATGTTACAGTCGAGGCCTTAAAAATATGAAGTCCAAGTACATTGAATGTATTGTCTATAAATAACCTCTCTAACAACCTGACACAAACGTATAATGATGTCATTTACATTTGAGGTGTAAGTCACATGAATTGTGTTACAACTTTAATCGCTCCCCAACAAAACTGTGCCATGCTTCCTTGTGATGATGCTTCAACCCTATTGGAGAACAAACTCACAATGTAAAAGGAATTTAAACATGATGTAACTTTAATAGTGCCCCACATTCACCCTTTGGCTCACTACCCATGGCTAATTTGAGGTTATTTCAAGCACTAATGTGGATAATATCATTTTTTTTTCTCGTATGTATAGTATTCTACATTGACACAATTGAGTTTGTTTAACAAACAAAATATTTATATTGAGGGTTTACTCCTTGTGCATTATGGATAGAAAGACCTTGTCTTTATGAGCGATCTATTCATTTCCAACTCCTTAGTCCTTCAAATTTTGCATGTCGTTAGGCCCAATACACCTACCCTTCTACCTGTCTTGTCTTCCTTCACAAGCACAAGACTTGAGGCTCTTATTTGATAGTCACCTAACAACCCTCCAACTGTACTTGGAATACCATTAATTTTCTCAACAATGGTCAATTATTTTACTGATCTAGTGCCCACAACACTTCCCTCATCTAGGGATCTTCAAAATTTCCACCTAATAGTGATTTGAGTCCTCTCAAAATCACTATTTTTGTGTACCAATTTCTTTTTTGTCCAATCTATGAATAAATCTGAACTACTCCTCTTATCATCCTTCTAACACTTTGTATATGCTTGAACTAGGGTCACAAAACCTCCACTAAAAGTCGATTGACTAATTGTTTATAGGTTGCTTTAGAAATCTGTCCAAAACTCTCTAGATAATCCCCCAAAATAAAGTGTTCTTCATGTCCATCCATTCCTCATAATATGCCACAATTATTCTACCCAATCTTCTACTCAGGTTCCACCTTCATTTGTATTTTCTATCTTCGCACATACTTCTGCAAACCATCTTCCAAATTTGTGGTATATATTGTAGAGATAAACCTCTCTCCAAGGGTCTCGACCCCTCTTCTTTTACACATATTTGTCATGGTCTTAAGGGCATACCTTATGGATTGAACATGTTAATAAACCTCCTTAACTACGAAATTATACTTCTATTATAATTGTCTTAGAGCAAACCCTATCCACCCATAGCAAAAATAACAACTCTTACCTCCATAAGAGACACAACCTAGCTCATATGGACCCATAGATTTTGGGAACTTCTTTAACTAAATTAGGGTTTAATGGGTTAGGGTTAAGGGTGTAAAGGTTTAGGGTTTAAGGGTTTATAGGTTTAGGGTTTACGGGGTTAAATGGGTTAGGGGTTAAGGGTTTAGGGGTTAGGGGTTAAGATGATAGTTTCATTGGTCTATGTTTGTGCACAATAGTTGCTTATTCTTTGCATATCAATGTAACAATTTTGTAAGTATTGTTGCTTTTTGCCATGTGTTATTTATTTATTAATTTATAGTATTTGTTAGCCATTGCTTTACATTTATTGATGAAAATGTGAATTGAAATCAAACCAAATGTATGTTCAATCTCCCGTTTCAAACTCAGCCACAGTGTTGTCACACAATTTAATTCCAGAGAATGGCCATCTGACGAAGTATTAATAACCAAACTGCACCTCATGACTACTCTAGAAAATCTTAAGTTCGAGTGTCCCACATTCATGAGAAATTTGGCTCTTATACTATTGCTCAACCTGAATGTGTCCTAGAAATACCCTTGTTTATTGCAAAAACATCCTAATGTTGTCGGCCTTGTCCCTTAACAGACCAAGGAAACATATTTAACTGAGAGGAATGGAAAGCACTACAAATTTGAAGAGAGTACAAAAGAATAAGATGGTTTAAATGATAAAGTTGAAGAATGTAGCAGTGTTGAAACAACTAAAATATGTCCCAAAAAAATAGTTGATAATGCGAAACCTTCTTATGTACCAGTCAATAAAGACTACATTCATGTGAGAGCAAGAAGAGGCCAAGCGACTGATAGGCATAACCTAGAAGATAGGGTATGGTTCCCTCTTTTTTATGAAATATCTTATTTACATTTTGTCTATTGAAGATTAACCATTTTAACCTTGCCAACAAGGCATAATTAACCCAATCGTAGGTCCCAATATGTCATGATATATATTAGCTATAGATATATATGAGAAGGAATAATAAAGACATAGATTGATAGAGGTGGTGAGACAAGGGGAGTCACAAGGGAGAGATGGAGATAAACTGAAGGAGAGGGGAGAGAAGGAATGGAGAGAGGGAGAGGGAGAGTAGTGAGAGAGGTAGAGAAGGGTAAGAGAGGGAGATAGTGACACAAATATGGAAGAGGATGATGTTGAGAGGGCTTTCCTGGGTGACTCTGGGAGCAACCCAAAGGTGGTCAGAAAAATCTCTTCTAAGTTACAAATCTGAAGAGAAAAAATTGGTGATGTATATGTGGTTGCTCAACCTGGGCTGTATGGAAAATCTTGGCTGAGAGTGTTTACCTTTCCGTGTCTTCACGAAAGTAGGTTGTCTGGTCACAGAATAAGATCATGACAACATGTAGGTGATGGTTCTGTAGTAAGTTCTCAGCCTTATCTTCAGAATGGCTAATAGAGAGGATCAGGTTTGAATACAGGATATAATTTAATGAATTTGGAGATTTAGAGTTGAAGAAAAAATTATGGTGATGTTTGGATGGGTGCTAATTTGTAGGGTTTTCCATTTTTATAATTTTCTTTATTGTGCTTTCTACCATGCTACCTAGTTTCTTTCATGTTTCCCTAGCATTTTAACTTTTTTGATTTCTATCTCTCTATTGTTTCTTGCCCCATTTGAAATGTCATCCTTATTTGGTAGGTGTTTTCTTCAATATAGTGTGAATATTTTTCCATCACACAACTTCTGTGGGGTTTTCCTACACAAATAGCTTGTAAGGCCCATTCATCAAGGTATTTGATGAAATTAAACGATTATCGATTATCACCAACTAATGGTACCTACAGAGATTTACTCTAAAAATTCTACAGTTTTCTTGTGCCAACAACTATACAACATTTTAACCTCATGAATTAGTCTCCTCTGTTCTCTTAGTTGATTCTATAAGCACTTATTGTTGTTGTCAAATATTTTACTCTCTAGTCCCATTGAGATATTTCATTTATTTGTGGACATTGATCTATTTTCATTTCATTTCTTCTAATTGTTATGTGTTGCCTTTGGCCAGTTCCTTCTTTCTTACCTATGCTTTTTATGCTTAAGCATTCCAGCCAGCGAAAGTAACAGGGGTAGTAGGAGCCACGCAGTCCAGCCAGAGCCCAGCAGGGGCAGTGGAGAGGCAATGGGAGCCACGCAAGCCCAGTTAGGGTAGTGCAAGGGCAGTGTAAGCACTCCAGGTGTGACGCAGGCCCTTACTGAGCAGCGCAGAGGCTGACACAGTCTAGTTAGGCTAACGTAGAGAGATTTAGAGCAGCGTATTACTGTAGTTTTTATTTCTCTGTTGGGGGAGCCAATTTTGGTGCCTAGGATTGTTGTACTTATATTCTGCATAATAATGAAAACCCTCCAGAGATAGCTGCACCGGTTTTCCCACATTGGGTTTTTTCCAGGGATAGTTGTCTAGAAAATCCGTGTGTCACTTTGTCTATGAGCATGTTATTCAATAATTGATCTGTATGTGTAGGTTGCTAGTTGTATTTACTATTTACTTCACTAATTTATTGAATATTCCAAAAATTAACTTGTAACTTAATTCAAGCAGGAGAATTAAATCAAGATACTGCAATAGGGTTTCTTAGATTAAGAAATTTTCACATTCCCTAGGTCTAGCCCCATTAGGTCACCTAGGGAAACAATTTCCCAGGAATCTAGCTAGAGTAAAAATTCTATCTCCTAGAGGCGTCTGCGTTGTTGGGTGCCCTCACTCTCCTCAGAACATGGGCCAATTCTGACAGTGGAATCTCCGGATACCTCAAGCCCTAGCTCTAGGATCAAGTTTTTCCTAGGTGTTCCCAAGGATAGAACCTAGTAGGATCAATTTGACCTATCGAAGTAAAAACACTTGTCTGATCCTTTCCCATCACCTTATCCAAGATAGGAACATCATTGGTTGCTAAATTCCATCCCCGAACCTGGGTTGGGTCCACTTGGCCCCATGTGGTCCCATTTGGTGTCAAAGGCCTTTCATCAAGGACCATTTGGGAATCCAAGTTCCCAAAGGATTTTATGGATTGAAAATTTCCTTCATAATTCTTATTCTTCTCCCTCAACCCTTCAATCCCCCTCCTCTCTCCCTAGAAGATAATTCCCTTTCTTAAAAGGAAATCAATTCCCACTCTTTATTTTATCTTAGGGAAAGGGTTTCGAGGGTCACTTCCCACCTATTCATTGACCTATACTCTACAAGTGACTTCCTAAACTACCAGGACTCCATCCATCTTAAGTCTGGAATAGGTGTTGGAGTTTTAGTCAGTCACAATGGTTAAGCCTCCATCAGTTTTTCCTCTTGTCCTAGAAGTTTCCTCTTAGAGAACCCTTTAGATCCACTACTAGTTTGAGTAGGGCATGTGTTGTTCAACATTCCATTTGTGAACAATATTTGGTATGCCCAATTCTTTTTTGTACTACTACCTAAGATGAGAAGTTCTGGAGGCTATAGAGGCCTTCCTTTTGTCGCCCACCGGAATCAATCCCTACAATATAGTGAACTAGGCACTTCTTGTTGGCCTGATTGAATATTACTTAGTCCTTCAAAATTCCCACATCCTTAGGCCCTTACATGACTGCCTTATACCCAATTTTGTTGTCCTTTCACCAAAACAAGAGTTGGGATCTTCTTTGACAGAACTCAACCTCTCCAACCATACTTGGTCACTATCAATCCTGTCAACTTTGTCACTAAATTTTTACTGATCTAGGGCCCACAATATTGTCTTCATCTAGGGCTCTTCAAATCTGCCACCTAACAATGGTTTGAGTCCTCTCAAGATCATTTTTATTGTGTATTGAGAATTTATCTTTTTTGTCCAATCTATGAACAAATATGAAATACTCCTCTTATCATACTTATAAAATATGTATATGACTGAACTAGGGTCACAAATCAGCCACTAATAGTCCATTTACTAATTGTTTATAGGTTTCTTCAGATCTTTCTCTAAAACTCTATGGAAACTCAACCAGAATCAACTCCTCTGCATGTCAATCCATTCTTCATATGGCACATTTCTTTTGCATGCTCAATCTTTTGCTCAGGTTCCACCCTCCTTTGGATCTATTGTCTCCACACATACTGAATCTGCAAACCATCTTCCAGATCTGTGGTCTTTATTGCAGAAATAAACCTCGCTCTAAGGGTCACAACCCATATTCTTCTATGCAAATTTGTCATAGTCTTAAGGTCATAGCTTATGAACTAAACATGCTAGGAAACTGTCCTAACTAGGGCATTATACTTATGTACTTCTAATTGTTGTAGAACAAAACCTATCCACACATAGAAAAAACACGACTCTTGCCTCCATAAGAGACTCGACCTAACTCATATGGATTCATAGATTTTGGGCATTTATTTGACTGAATCTTTACATGAAATTCAGATCTCAAGGTCGACCCTCAAATTAGGGTTAACTTAGTCAGTATTACGCTTGCGTCGACTTCTGTTATGGCTCTAAATTACAGTGCAAGCCCTCCTCCATTTATGTTGGTCTTTATCATAGACCTTGCGGTTTACTAACCAACATAAGGCAAGATGGTATCAATCCTCCTATTTCATGTAGAAAATCTAACCAATGGGATTCAATCTGATCTTGTAATCATGTACTAAAACAAGATACTGAATCCTTCCTACAATTTGTGGAAACAAAACACAATCGAACAATCACATATAAGTAAGAGAAACAAGTTATCAATCGCACAACACAAGATGTATCCGGAGAAGCAACTGCTCAAAACCCTCTATATTTATTTTGTATTAAGTCAAGGAATCATGAAACAACACAATGCTTAATCTCTCTTAAGATTCTCCAGCACTCTGCCAATTGTCTCCTGCTGATCTAGGAAAAATCGGTCTAGTACTTAGCCAATTCTTAGCCTTCCTTCAGCCTGCCTTGCACACACAATTCCTATTGAATTATCTCCATATTAATTAGGAAAATCAACCTTCCTTGATTGCACAATCCATCATGGCATCCCAATGACTTTATAATTGCACATGGGAAATTTTCTATAAATACAACTGATAGTTATGTTCCTCTGAACTGTGTTACAATAAGGATCAAAGGTCTTTTTATTATTTAAAATAAGATAAAACCCTAAACAACCAAAACTCTATCCTAAAAAGATGTAACACCAAGAGTTTATGGGCCCCATTGGGGTTAGTTGGGCAGCCACCTTCCCGGGGTCATAAATTGGTCATATGATCTTTGTTTGACGCACATAATACCTCGTTAGAAAGATCTCTCTGAGGACTACAATTGCTAATATGATTTCTATGAAATCACCAAAAATTTCATGCCCAAAAAACATCATTTTCGGCCTCAAAATGGCTTCCAAAGTTCAGGACCCAAAAAATTGACAAAAATAGTAAATTGTGCTATAGTTAAGGAAACTGAAAAACTAAAAGAGACAATGGTGAGGGCCCAAGTGGAATAGGCGGGTGGCCACCAATATCCACCTCGATCACCTTAAATCTAATTTCTTGAGCTACCTCAATCATCATGACTTAGTTAATTAACACAAGTTGTTATGAGACGAAATTACAATTTATTGTCCAATTTATTTAAGGGAAAAATAAGTTAGATGCCTCACATTCCTCACTCCTGGTACATCAAAATTCCTCACCAGTGTGGGTGCATTTTTTTTTGTCCTTTATAGTCTCCAATTTGACTGTTTGTTGTTGCAAATTTCAACACTCCCTCTCAACAAGAAAGGAATTCAATCTATCCCCATCCAGTACCTTTGGAATGTTCTGCGTGCTACACTTCTCTAGTGTTGTTTGCACCTGGAACTCCTGAAACTGAATAGCCTCTGAACAACTAAATCAGTATAATGCATCTATCATCAGAGTCTTCTGACTACTGCTAGCTACTGTGTAGGTTTTAACCCTGAACAAAAATATCTACACACGATTCTTATAACAGAAAATAAACAATAGCAAGAGCATAAAACATAAAACAGATAAACACAGAGATTTTCCCCTAGATCCCAAATCGGGATGACTAGCTTGATTTTTCATTATATTCCTTTTAATGTTACAACACATATATATATACATGTCGGAGCATACATAAACCCCAATCCATTAACCCTGGATTAGAACATAACTGTAGTTCCCTTGACTGGATAAAAATACCAGGGGCCGAAAACCATCGAACCCCAAAACCATGTGGAAAACCATGCACAAAACCATGGGCGGATCTGCCTATGAGTGGGTCCGCACAAAAAACAAATTTTGGACCCCAACGGTGGGGACTGCTTCGCCCCTCGTGACCCCCCAGCTACGCCCGACGCAACATACAGCGCGTGGGGCCAATCGTGGAAAGAATATAACACATACCCAACATTCTCCCACTTGTTGTTTTCTTTCCACAGGGGGCCACAGGAGAGCTTAGTCATTGTCCCAATTCTTCAACACCCATTGTTTCTCTACACCAAGAGAACTTCTGAGTGCTCACAGACTTCGTCAATGCATCTGCAACATTCTTCAAAGTGTCCACCTTTACCACCAACACCCTTTTAGCCTCAACCATATCTCTAACAAAGTGATATTGAACATCAATGTGCTTTGTCTTTGAATGATAAGCAGGGTTCTTAGCCAAGAAAATTGCACTTTGGCTATCACAGTCTATCCTTATAGCTTGCTGTACCAACCCCATACTTGAACACAATCTTTGCAACCAAACTGTTTCCTTGCTTGCATGAGTGGCTGCTCTGTATTCTGCCTCTGTAGTTGAAAGAGCCACTACAGACTGTCTTTTACTCATCCAAATGACTACGCCTCCAAATAGGCTAAACACATACCCACTTGTAGATCTTCTTTGGTCCAGATCTCCAGCCCAGTCTGCATCAACAAAACCACGAATGTCCAACATTATTTCCAATCCTGGTCTTCCCTGGTAGCAAAAGCCATAATCACTAGTGCCACGTAAATATCTGAAAACCCGCTTCACTGTTGTCCAATGCTCCTTCCCTGGGTTTGACATAAACCTGCTCAATACTCCCACTGCATGTGCAATGTCTGGTCTAGTACAGACCATTGCATACATCAAGCTACCCACTACACTTGCATATGGAACACGGGACATATACTCCTCTTCTTCTTGTGTCTTGGGACACTGTTCAGCAGACAGCTTTACACCTATAGGAATAGGAACCTTCATCGGTTTACTACCTGCATATTGAACCTCTGCAATATAGTCTCGACATACTTCCTCTGGTTTAACCAGAGCTTCCTCTTTGCCCGATCTCTCTTAATTTCCATGCCCAAAATATAGTTTGCGGCACCCAGATCCTTCATGTCGAATTTGGAGAACAGTTGGGTCTTCAAATCTTGGATAATTTCTTTGTCATTTCCAATCAACAACATATCATCCACATACAAGACCAAATAAATAACACGGTCACCAATTAATTTAAAATAAACACATTGATCCTCCTTGCTTATGGTGAAGCCAAGTCCCCGTATATAGGTATCAAATTTCTGATACCACATCCTTGGTGACTGTTTTAACCCATACAGAGACTTCTTCAACCTGCATACTAGTTCTTTCTTACCCTTCACCATAAAGCCTTAAGGTTGCTTCATGTAGATCTCCTCTTCTAGATCCCCGTGAAGAAATGTTGTCTTCACATCCATCTGTTCTATCTCAAAATCAAATGCAGCAGCAACAGATAAAAGTAATCTAATATAAGTAACTTTGGCAACAGGAGAAAAAATATCACCAAAATCAATTCCCGGCACCTGGGAATAACCTTTCGCTACCAACCGAGCTTTGTATTTCTCCACCTTGCCTTCTACATTCATCTTCTTCTTAAACACCCATTTGCTCCCAATGGGCTTCCTTCCGGCCGGCAACTCCACCAAATCCCATGCATCGTTTTTGTGCAAGGATGCCATTTCATCAACCATGGCCTCCTTCCAGAGTTTTCCATCCTCTGAATCTACTGCCTCCCTGACAGTTCTGGGTTCATCATCAGTTATAGTTAAGGCAAAACCTAAACAGAAAGCAGATGGACTATACCTTTCTGGTTGCCTTCTTTCCCGAACTGATCTTCTCAAAGCTGGAGTTTGTGGCTCTTCATCTTTTGAGTCTTCTTCTATTGTAGAGTCTGATTCATCCTCCTTTAGCTCAAACTCTATCTTCTCAGGTTCCTTTGGTAGGAATTCATGTTTAACAACATCTTTCACCTCTCTAAACACCACATCTCGGCTGTACACAACCTTCCTTGTTTCTGGGTTCCAAAACTTGTAACCCTTTAAACCATCCTTATACCCAATAAAGATGCACCTTTCAGATTTATTATCCAACTTGGTCCTTTTCTCCTTTGGAACATGTACATATGCATCACATCCAAATAACCTTAGATGTGAAAGAGAGGGTTTCTTACTAGTCCATACCTCATGTGGAGTCTTATCCTCCAACACTGATGAAGGTGATCTGTTAACCAGATAGCATGCAGTCTCCACTGCCTCTGCCCAGAATTCTTGTCCTAACCCGGTACCACTGAGCATGCTTCTTGCCTTTTCCATCAGTGTTCTGTTCATTCTTTCTGCAACTCCATTTTGCTGTGGTGTGTATGGAGTAGTCTTCTGTCGTGCTATACCACACTTCTTATAGAACTCTTCAAATTCCTTCTTGCAGAACTCCCCACCATTATCTGTCCTCAGCGCCTTTATCTTCTTCTCTGTCTGGTTTTCCACCAGAGCCTTAAATTATTTAAATTTATCAAAGACTTCAGATTTCTTCCTCAAGAAATATATCCATGTATTCCTTGAGAAGTCATCTATGAATGAAACATAGTACACAGACTTTCCCAGTGATGGAACTGACACAGGCCTAAACACATCACTGTGCACAAGTTCTAATATCTTGTTTGCCCTCTTAGCACGAGAAGGAAAACTCACCCGATTTTGCTTCCCATATACACAATGTTCACAGAAATCGAAATCCAGAGAACAATTAGACATACCTTCTACCATACCATCTCTATGGAGTATCCGAAGGCCCTTCTCTCCAATATGTCCAAGCCTTTGATGCCATAGCATGGTCTTTTCTCCAGAGACAGCTAGGCTTTCCGTCCCACTTTCAGTAACCACAGAACTGTTACACCCATCAATAATAGTACTACCTTGTAGCTTGTACAGAGTTCCAGTCCAAACTCCTCGCATTAATACCAGTGCTCCCCGAACCATCTCGCAAGCATCTTTCTCAAACATTGTTTTTACACCTGCATCATCCATCTTGCTTATAGAAATCAGATTTCTGGCCAATGCAGGAATATGCAAAACACCAGGAAGTGTTCTAATCCTTCCACCTTGCAGCTTCAGCTTGACCTTTCCACGTCCGATGATTCTGGCCCTCCTATCATCCCCTAGGAAGACATCACCACCATCATATTACTCATACTCGCAGAACCACTCCCTATGGGGAGTGAAGTGAAAGGATGCACCTGAGTCAATCAACCATGACTCATGATCTACATGTGTATTTGAAGAAGAAGCCAAATACACATCCCCACCTTCATCCGAGGTGGTTTTTGCCTCTGCAGAAGGACCTTCATCAGATCCCTTTCCTTTCTCAGGAGCTTTAGATCTGCATTCCTTTTTGTAGTGCCCTTCCTTTCCGCATTTCCAGCACACCTTTACAAACTTTCCAGGAGATTTAGATCTCCCTCTAGATTTAGATATCCCACTTGAAACCTTATTCTTGTTCCTATTCTGGGACCTTCCTCGTACAGATAAGGCATCTCCATTCTAACCCTCCATATTTCTCCGTCTCATTTCCTCCGACAGCAAGGCTGAGACAATGTCATCAAAATTCAAGGTAGTTGTATTGCTACCTATTGCAATAACCAGACTGTCCCACGAGTCTGGTAGAGAGCACAACAAACTGATGCACTTATCTTCATCTGACATTTTAATATCAACAGACGACAGCTGACTTACCACAGTATTGAAGGCGTTCGGATGCTCTGTCACCGAGTCTCCATCCTTCATCCTCAGGTTATATAGCTTTTTCCGCGGGAACAACTTATTCACCAGAGACTTAGATTGGTACAAAGTCCCAAGTTTTTCCCACAAATTCTTTGCCGTAGCTTCCCCAGATACATTCAACAATACTGAATCTGACACACACAACCGTATTGTGCTCTTGGCCTTCCGATCCAGTTTCTTCCAGTCTTCATCTGACATTGCCGTTGGTTTAGTACCTGGATCTATCGCGATCCACTGATCTTTATCCACCAGCAGATCCTCCATCTTGAGCTTCCACAACTCAAAACTCTGACCATTAAATTTCTCGATCTTTATCTTTCCGCCACTCGCCATATTCTTTCACCGCAAGAATCGATCCCGCAGATCTCCCACTGCACAGGGTCTACCACAGGCCCGAGCAAAAAACCCTCAACAACAAAGGCATCCCCTTGAAGCCGAAATAGCTCTGATACCAAATGTAGGTTTTAACCCTGAACAGAAATATCTACACATGATTCTTATAACAGAAAATAAACAATAGCAAGAGCATAAAACATAAAATAGATAAACATAGAGATTTTCCCCTGGATCCCAAATCGGGACGACCAGCTTGATTTTTCATTATATTCCTTTTAGTGTTACAACACATATATATACATGCCGAAGCATACATAAACCCCAATCCATTAACCCTGGATTAGAACATAACCGTAGTTCCCTTGACCGGATCTACAAAATACCCGGGGCCGAAAACCATCGAACCCCAAAACCATGTGCAAAACCATGCACAAAACCATGGGCGGATCCGCCTATGAGTGGGTCCGCACAAAAAAACAAATTTTGGCCGGGGCGCTGCCCCGGACCCCAACGGTGGGGACTGCTTCGCCCCTCGTGACCCCCCAGCTACGCCCGACGCAACATACAGCGCGTGGGGCTAATCGTGGAAAGAATATAACACATACCCAACATACTGCACCTGTCTATTATTGGATTCTTTACAATGCTGCTGACATCTGCATCCATTCCCTTTGAACTATTGCTAACTCTATTTGTGCTCCAGTATTTGACATCTGTCACTATGATTGTTCTCTTGCTGACATCTAACTACATCAATATAACTGATCCTTCCTACTACTACTGTACTGTGGGCTCCTCATAGCCAGGTTCGATCCATGAGACACGCCATCTCAATGGACCTTGCCCAAATTTCCTATCTTGGGATTATGTCTGCACATAACCCCACCTTACACCTCAAGGTATGGCTGCTCCCTCTTCCCATCTAGCTCAAAATTTCCCCCTCATGGAGGTCTCTGCTTGAGTGGACGCTTCCACTCGGTCTCCTCTCTGCTTCTCCAATTGTGGAAACTACTCCATAACCTTCTGAGACTGATTCTCATGAGGATGTATGTTGAGAGGTAATTTATGCAACCACCAAGTCTCTAACTTCTGCCTTTCTCCTCAAAGATTTGCATGCATCTGGTACCTCAAGTGCATATATATTCTTGAATCGCGCACAGTGTAATTGTCCCAAAGCTACAAAAAGTTTCTAAAGAAGAGTTGATTTTAAATCAATGATATCTCCCTCATCCGAGCTCTGATTTGACCAATTATTTTTCCATTTGGGTAGATTTTCGCAAGGAATCCAAATATTCTATTTGTTTTCGAAAATTTTACACCAAAATATTCAAAGATTCTCTACAAACTCACCGCCCAAAAAATTCCTTCTCTAATACCATGTAGAATATCTAACCAACGAGATTCAATTTGATATTGTAATCTACTAAAACAAGATACTGAATCCTTCCTACAATTTCCGGAAAAAAAACATGATCGCACAATCATATATAAGTAAGAGAAATAAATTATCAATCGCACAACAACATGATGTATTTGGGGAAGGCAACTAATCAAAACCCCTCTATCTCTATTGTGTATTAAGTCAAGGAATCATGAAACAATACAATGCTTAATCTCTCATGAGGTTCTCCAGCACTCTGTCAATTGTCTCCTATTGATCTAGGAAAACTCGGTCTAGTACTTAGCCAATTATCATCCTTACTTCAGCCTACCTTACTCATGCAATTCCTAGGGAATTAACTCCTTATTAATTAGGAAAATCAGTCTTCCTTGATTGTGAAATCCATCATGGCATCCCAATGACTTTATAATTGCACATGGGAAACTTTCTCTGAATAAAACTGATATTTGTGTTCCCTTTAACCTCTGTCTCAACTGGGTATTCCTAGAAACTGACATGCATGCAACTATTAATAATGAATTATGAGTTATCTGATTGATCACTCATTGTGAAATAAATCTAATTTAATTCACTGGACCTCTCACTAGATCATCCACTCAGTTAGAACTAGTTAAACTGATTTTAACTCATTTAATTGAGTTAATTACACTTGCACCCCACTAATGCATCAACTTCAACTGGACCCCAAAAATATTAGAATCCCTCTAGATGCCTCATATTACACCTCAACTCGAATTTCTTGAGCTAACTCGGTCATCATGACTTAATTAACTGACACAAGTTGTTATGAGATGAAATTACAATTTATTGTCCAATTTATTTAAGGGAAAAATAAATTAGACCCCCACATTCCTCACTCCTGGTGCATCAAAATTCCTCACAAGTGTGGGTGCATTTTTTTTTTGTCCTTTATGGTTTCCAATCTCACTGTTTCTTGTTGCAAATTTCAACATTTCATAATTTGATGTGGCCTTCACACAAATACACCATTTAAATCACATGCCCAGATTCTCAAGAGAAACCTCTCTTAAGCTTGATCTGCCAGAAGAGAACCAACAATATGCCATCCTACTTCCTAGCGCAAACTGACCATTAAGGTATGCAACATTCTTTTGAACCCTCACATGATGATCTTGCTCTTGGAGGATGATCATGACCTCCCTTTAGCAACCCTTACTTGGCCCTCGTACTTGACCTACTTTAGGACTACATCTCTCTTCACCCCCTTGATGTGCCAGATAGTGGGAATACATGTCAAACATGCTAAGATGTGCCAAGTGATAAGGCATGCCAAGATGTGCAAGAGTGTGTCAATGCATGTCAGGGACTGTCAAGACAACAAAAAGGAGAAAAAATTTAAACTACAAGGAAATTAACACATAAGAGGGTTAATAAGTCATCAATTTACCTTTTCCAAGAGGGGCATGCTAGGCACACCAACACTAGGCGGCAATAGGTGCCAAGTGCAAAGTCTTAGTGCATTCTAAGTGCCAAGTATTCCTTTTTTTCTTCTCATCTACTTTCCAACAATTGATCATCACAAATAAATTTAATATTAAACCATGCTAAATCATACCAAGGAATCTCAACATATTCCATACATGCTAAGACTTTCCGAGCGCCAACACGTGCCAAGCGGCAATATGTGTCAGGGACTATTGTTATGCATGTTATGAAGTGGAAGGGAATGTTGAAGAGTGCTAAGGTGTGCTAGAGAGTGATAATGCATGTTGATGAGTGTTAAGGAGTACTAGGAAAAAGCATTAAGGGAGAACTAGGTAAAAAGTCATGGAAGTTAATGAATATGAGGAACGTGTACTGCCAGAGACTAGTGTTAATGGTCAGTGTTATTTGTCATGCCAAGGACAGAGAGACAAGGTATGCTAAGCTTTGGTAAGGCATGCTAGGGAATATCCAGGCATGTTAAGAATTACCAAAGTGTGCATGGGAGTTCCAGGGTGTGCTAATTATATCATGTGCCAATTAATAGTGCCAAGATATGCCAATACATGCTAGGTGCTGAGGATGTGGTGTAGGGTGCTAGGGTATATCAATATGTGTCAAGGAAACAAAAGGAAGAACCAATAAAAGGGTTAATAAGTCAGGACTTTATCTTTTTGAAAAGGGGCATGCTAGGCACACTAATAATACGTCCCAATACATGCCAAGTGGCATTGTGTGCCAAGTGCTAATGTATGTCAATGCATTCAACCAAGATGTTCCAGGGCATGCTAGGGACTATATGCAACATGCCAACACATGCTAGGAGAGTTCCATTTTGTGCTAGAGCATGCCACCATGTGCTTGGGCATCAATGTCATCACAAGATGTTTTAGGTACAAAGATTTTCCAAGACATGTGGGGTAATAAGAAATGTTAGTGTGTGCCAAAGCATTAATTTAAGGCGTGCCCAGATTGTTGAGGATTTTTACGTCTTTCTCATTAATAGAATTTACATAGCTCAATCATGTATTAAATAATGTGTTTCCTACACACAATAGTGGAACTTTATCTAAATGGAATTTGCTAGATATTAAACTTAATAGATATGAATCATGTGTTGACTCATAGGAAATCTCTATTCGACTAGTCATTACTTGAGGGAAATGATACACGCTTATTACTTCTTAAAAATTTGACTAACCCTAACCACTATGGAATTGGACATATTATAAAAAAATCTCAACAATAATGGTATTAAATCGTTATATTTTGACAAAAAATATATTAACAGGCGAATAGCATCATCAAAAACTCATTGGAATTATCAATTATGACAGACATTTTTTAATCGTCACCAAAAGTAACAAAAAGAGCATTGGTGAGGGTCATTAAAATTTCATCACTAGAAGTGTCACCAAAGAGAGAATTATTGATGGTCCTTTAACAAACCTCACCAAAAGTGAAATGTATTTAGTGACGGACCATAAAGGACCATCACTATATACACTTACAGTGACGGTTTTTAGTGATCAATGATGACAGACATTTTTTTACCGTCACCAAAAGTAACAAAAAGAGCATCAATGAGGGTCATTAAAATTTTGTCACTAGAAGTGTCACAAAAGAGAGAATTAGTGATGGGCCTTTAACAACCGTCACCAAAAGTGTCATTGAAAATGTCTTTCATGACGGACCATAAAGGACCATCACTATATACACTTACAGTGACAGTGGTTTAATGACCGTCACCATATGTGACATTGGTGACGGACCTTAAAGGTCCGTCACAGGCATGACCCTCACCAATGTGCTTTTTTCTTGTAGTGAGCACACAATGGAATAAATGTGGCCAACAATGGAATCACCCTCCTCTCTTGGGTCACCATCCACAATGTACCAAGAGAGGGAAGGAGGATTTGAATTCTCTTGTAAAAGGCCACCAAGATATGAAAAATATGAGAACACATTGTTATGTTGGCCAGAATTTCCCCAAGAAATAACAAAAATGTGTGATCCAGAGCAGAGATAAAGGGGACTCAGTTGTTGGCCATCCAACAACTCCAGTCTAGCATTGTAGAGAAAGGGAGACTTTGCACCAAGGTAGCATGGAAGTAAAGACATCCTTGCATCGGGACTTAGAACTCCCTAGTTCTAAGGGCCCCTTGGTAAGTTGGTAAAATTTTCATCCTTCCTTCCTACCATCACTCAATAAGAGGAGACGTAAGTGCCACTGTTTGGATTATTGAAGTTGTTTGAATCTATTTAGAGCTTTTGTATTATCTGTTTTAGTTTAGTTTTTATGTTTGAATATGCATGCTATTTCTCTATCTAGTATGTTTATGTCTTATCATGTTCCACTAACTTTCTTTAATCCCATTATTTTCTGCCTATGACCAAGAACTTAAGAGATAAAAACCACCCCTCTTAAGCAGATGTGATTTGGTAAATTCGTGTGCCAAACACACAAACACACTCGTGTTGAACTGATCTTTTGTTTTAAAGCATCAAATGATTTTTTCTGTATATCTCCCCAATGGAATACTTTCTTGACACTTGTCAATGCATGTAACAGAGCTGCAATGGAAGAAAAGTTAGCAATGAATTTCCTCCAATATTATGCTTCCCCAAGAAAGCTTCTTACCTCCGTAACTATATTGGGCTTGGGATAATTTATAATGACCTCTACCTTGGAAGGTTTTATCTTCAACTCACCTCCTCCAATGATGTTTCCAAAATACCCTAAAGAAGTCTTGCCAAAATCACACTTCGACATCTTTAAAAATAACTGCTCTTTATTCAAGACATCACGTACATTTTTCATGTGCATGAAATGTTCATATCTTGATTTTCTCAATATCAAAACACCATCTAAGTAAATATTGAGGAAGTCATCTAGAAATTGTCATAAAACATCATTCATAACTCTCATGAAACTAGATGGAGAATTTGTTAGACCAAATGGCTTAACTAGCCACTCAAACAATCCTTGTCTAGTTTTAAATGTAGTTTTCCAAATGTCCTCCTCAACTATTCTAACTTGATGATAACCACTTCGTAAGTATAACTTAGTGTAATACTTTTCATACCTTAACTAATGAAGAAAATAATCAATTCGTGGGAGTGAACAACGATTCTTTACTGTGATTTTATTCAGTGCATAGAAATCTATGAACATGTGCCAAGTCCCATCCTTCTTCGATAACAAAAAAATCGGTGAACCAAATGGCGAAGTATATGGGCGTATGATAACTTTGTTAAAAAATTCTTGGATTTTCTTCTTGATTTCCAAACTCTCCATAATTTTCATGCGATACATACCAATGTTTGGAACTGGAATATCCTGCTGCAGCTGAATCTCATGCGGAATTCCCCTATTGGGAGGCAACCCACTTGGTTCTTGAAAAATCTCACCATGCTGACTTACCACATCAAACAAATCAGATTTTTTCATCATATCCTTCAAAAGATTCATATTCAATATCATCCTTTTTCTTGATCACGAGAAGAATTTTTTTTTTACTTGCATTAACTAGTCTCTTCATCTGCCCTCATTAACTAAAGAAATATTTATCTTTTTGCAATGATCTCTCACAATATAATCCACCCCATCCTTGAGAAAATTATATTTTTTCTCTTCGCGATAAAATACCACTTTCCTATAACACAAGTGTGGACTTCCCAAGTTAATTCTGAAAATTTCAAGTGGAACCTGTTGTGCTATACAACAACCCCCCATTTATTTTTATAAATAGGAACCCTTTAGAAATAAATAGGAAATTATTTTAATTTTCTAAACAAAAAACTTAGGAAATAAATATTTTCTTATTCAAATTTTCCGCTTTATTTTTCTTAAGCGCATCAAAAATCACATATCTTATGAATTTAAAAGACTCATCAACTTTAAAATGTGCGAGCCGTGATATGCGCTCAACTTTTTCGAAGATATGTTTGAACTTTGCAAAAAAATCAATCACCGTTATATTTACTTTATTGCATCGCACCTCACTAAATCAATAAAAAATATTAAAAGAAAATCAATATAAGTTGCAACTTCGCGGAACCAAAGATCAAGTAAATAAATGAATATAAAACCTTCAGCAATCACAATCACTTATTTTTTGCAAAAAGCACAATTCACATTTCGCACAACTTATAACATACGCCAAATTGTTATCCTATAAAAGTTGCAATCTGTGATTTGCGCAAATCTCATTTCTCAATATTTAAGGGTAAGTGTTACGAATGGTTATAAATTATGACATCTGATATGCATGCTGAAAACATTTAATGGATCGAGAATGTGAATTAACTTGTGTCATATCAAAATGAGATTCGAGATCTTAATGGCTTTAAAGTGATTGATATATTTTATGGGTGAAGGTGTATGAGATATTAATTTGGAGATTATGATTGATGATTAATGTTATATCTTGATGGATTTATATCTTCTTGTGTGTGTTTGAAATAAATGAGAGATTTGTCTCTTTGATTCTCTATATTTTTAAAATTCGCTCTATTTCTAGGAAATTAGTTGACAGATTGAGGAAGACTAAAATGAGAAAAAAGGGCAAAGAAATTTCTCAGACGTCGTCTACTAAAGATATAGAGATGTTTCCATTATTTTCAGATACCGTCTACAACAAATATTGCAGTAGTTTGACATGGGAAGGAATTTATAAGAATTTTGAAAGTGAAGGACCAAAGGTGATAACCAAAGTTTGTTCGACGGGCGTGACATCTACCTCTGACGCAAATCCTTTTGATGTTGCATGCTCATTCGTCCACATGATAGCTGCAAAACCAAATATTCTCCCTTACACAGACATGGTTAAGTGGGTAATTTATCACTTAGAAATTGAAGATATAATGTTCAAGAATTTGAAGGAGAAACTATGGGCTTTTTGAGGGCAGAAGATTTAACAACAATGTATCATCTACCACACCCGCAGCAGAAATATGACAAAGAATTTTTGCAAATATTTACAGGAGAACATCTAGATCTTATCAAATTCATCAAAGAATGGAAAGAGGAATAGGGGAAGTCGAAGTGAGATAAGCTTGGTACGTACCCAATTACCCAAATTCCTATTCCTTACTGTTATGTTGTCGATATGTTATGTAGATTATTTGCAGATCGGATATCACTAGATTCTCAATACAATGGGTTCCCTTGATTGACGTAATCATCAATTCATCAATATTTAATTGGGAAAACATCTTATCTGATAATATAGCCAAATGAATTACCTAATATAGGAATAAAAGGAGTATTTCATCGATAGAAATACCTCCCTTTTGTATGTATTCCTATGTCATGAACGCTATCTGTTTTACTTCTAGTTTTCCTACTATGGGATGGAACTGGACTACCCAAGACCCTATCCCAATTCAAATTCACCATAGAGAACTCAGGTATTCAGACTTCCACCTACAATTCTATAAATTCTGTTACAGAGTCATATTGCCTATGCACCGGATGATTTTCAATAAAAATTCCCCTAGGGTTTTTGAAGAATTCAATGCAGACATTATTTCTT
Source organism: Pinus albicaulis (assembly GCA_034641835.2). Classification (NCBI taxonomy): domain Eukaryota; kingdom Viridiplantae; phylum Streptophyta; class Pinopsida; order Pinales; family Pinaceae; genus Pinus; species Pinus albicaulis. The sequence goes on from CM076571.1 coordinate 242,974,935, forward strand.
TAGCTAGATGGTTTGCATAGGAGAATTTTACATATATTAGAGTATTCAGGAGTTATGCTTCTCCCCATGTTTTACACTATTACATTCCCGATAAGTTACTTGCAAGAGAAATAGCCTATCAACTTATTAATGGTGTCACGAAACAGCTAAAAGATGCTAAAAAGGTTATTTGGCCTAATTACCCTGTACAGTGTGGCACTTTTGCACAGTTTGACATCAGCCATACTTACAAGGAAGTTTCCAACATTCATTTATTGAAAGTGGCAGTAATGCCAAAAAGGTTATATGATCCAAATGATGTAATTAAAAATTACATCACAGAGCTTAAGTTAAAGCCTTTTTTAAAAGAGAAAGATGGATTTGATGATCTCTTCCAGGGCATGGAAACATTTTTAGACATTATCAAGTATGCATCCAGCCAACTAAGTCGAGATGATTTTGAAGCTTTCCAAACATACAAAAACAGGAGACTAGAGAAATTCCCTCTCAATTTATTAACTATTGAAAATGACAACAAACACACTCCAGTTATCATCTTGGATGATGAAGTAAAAGATATGTCTGAAGATTAATCAATTCAGTCACAAAACAATCTCATAATTCAGATCACTCTAAAAATGAATCCGAATCTAAAAAATAAAGCCCAAAAAAGATAATTGACCAAGTAATACATGAGATAGAGATGTTAGAGGAAAAGAGAAATAATGGAACAGAATCAAATTCTCAAGCAGTTCAGCACAGTCATAATATACTAGATCAGTCCAGTTCACCATAATAAAAATATCTTCTAGATGAATGGAAGGATTTTTATGAAGCAATAAAAATTCCTAAAGAGAATCCCAATACTGATTAGGCAACGAGTTTCTAGACACCTGAACACTCCTAGAAAATAGTGGAAACTATTAATCCACTACAAAGAGTTCCAATGATGCATGATAAAGAGATCATACCGACTACCCTACACATAGAATAGTTCTACAAATTGAATATATTCATTCGTTGGATATTTTCTACAATCCTAGTTATAAGGTTGTAGTTAAAAGAAACAAAAGGAGGAGAACTGATGAAACAACTTCAAAGCCTACAGATGAATCGGTTGACGTATTATGGAAATATTCCTTAGATGATCCTACTGAACATCTAGCCAAATTATCATAATATGCAGGGGCATATGCTACTGCTACTGTTGATAAAGCTACTGAGGTTACATTGTTTCTAAAACAAAATGAAGCTAGAGTACAAGAACTAGAGAAGTTGTTGAATGAAGATAAATCTAATTCCAATGGAAAGTATTAGATTCAGGGAAGGAAGCTACTCTACCTCAAGTAGATAAGCTTCACAAAGAAATTCTATTTAGAGAATGGGAAGTGCAAATAAAATAGGCAAAGAAATTAGCAACGAAGACATCCAAGATATCAAGTGAGATTATTGAATATATGTGTGAACAACTGTTTATAGCAGAAATTATCAAGGAGAACACGTTTGATGTGTTCTCAAAAAGAAGACAAGTGGAAACATAGTGGAAGTAGAGAGAAGATACACACGAGGAAATTATTAAAAAGGTAAATAATTTTGATCAAGAAAATTACTGAAATTTTTTGATCAAACCTTATCATCAGCATCAGATTGTGCAGTCTCTTACAGATTCAATGAAGAGATCCTAGTCAGTACTCAAACATTATTTTCAAGGGACAGATCAGATCAAGGATATCGTATCCAGCTCAACTCAAAGAAATGTTAGATATTTTTCAACTTCGTGACCACATCAGAAGTAAGGGAAGGAATCATAAATCATAATTTTTAGTTTAGTTTCCTAGATTGTAGTTTAAGTTAGCTTTATGAGGAAGGTTGTTTGAAACCTCCTCGACTGTTTACAGCCTATTAAAATACCATGCCACGTTATTAAGGATAATTTTTGACATGTGTAGGAAACTCCAGATTTCACTAAAGCTCAAGAAGTGCATATTTTCGATGCTTTGTGAAACACTGCTAAGACATGTTGTATGCAAACAAGGAGTTTGTGTCGATCTAGCAAAGGTAGCAGCTATAATTAACATAGAGGCACCAGAAATTGTGAAGAAATTAAGGTCACTTCTATGCCACACAAGCTACCATAGGTGATTCATCCGCAACTATGCGAAGATAATAGCCTCATTACAGAAGTTGTTGCAGAAATTGGAGCAGTTCAGTTGGACAGAGGATTGCACGATAGCCCTGAATACCTTGAAGGAAAAGTTGGCAAGTGCAACAATACTAGTTCACCCTAGTTGGGACAACCAATATCATGTCCACATTGATGCTTCCAGCATCACACTTGGAGCAGTTATGGGTCAACTAGGGGACACTTCAGTTGATCACCCAGTTTATTTTTCAAGTCGTAAGTTATCAATAGTGAAACAGAATTACACCACAACAGAGAGGGAAGCATTGGAAATGGTGTATTCCCTTCTGAAATTTCTCCACTACCTACTAGGAGGTATGTTTAAGTTTTTCACAGACCATTCAGCCTTGAAGTTCCTAGTTAACAAACTGGTCTTAGAGGGAAGAATCTGCAGATGGCTCCTACTCTTTCAAGATTTTACTTTTGAGGTGATAGTAAAACCCGGGAGACTGAATGTGGGGCTTGACCACCTGTCAAGGCTAGAAAACGAAGAAAATGGAGGGTTTATGGACGATTAGTTGCTAGATGCTGATATTTTAAGATTAGAATCCATCCCAAAATACTTAGACCAGATAGCAACCTACCTTACAACAAGACAATGACTAAAGGAATATACAGCAGCCTAGAAAAGACATCTAGTAGTCCGAGTAGTAGAGTATCAGCTAATTTCAGAACACCTGTATAATATGGGGCTAGACCAACTCTTACGAAGATGTGTCCTAGATCATGAGAGGGAAGGCGTACTATGGGAATGCCACTGTGGAGTTGCGGAGGGCATGTTGGAGCAAAACCAATGGCGAGGAAAATACTGCAGGCAGGTTTATGGTGGCTGACAATGCACATGGACAGTAAGGCATTTGTAAAAAAATGTGATGTCTGTCAGAGGACAAGATGTCCACGACATAGAGACAAGCTCCCACTTCACCCGGTAAAGGAACTACAACCATTTGAGAAATGGGAAGTTGATTTTATAGGCCCGATTGCACCTGTCGCAAGGCACTCACATTGAATGATTGCACAGCCGAGGCAATTCCATTGAATGATTGCACAGCCGAAACAGTAGCTCGATTCATATTCGAAAATATCATCAGCAGGTTTGGTTGCCCAAAAATTATGGCAAGCGATCAAGGTACACATTTCATCAATGCAACCATTAGATCTCTGCTAGAAAACTTCATGGTACAACATCATAAAAGCATTCCTTACCATCCACAAGCTAATGGTACAGTAGAAGCATTAAATAAGATCCTGGAAAAGGGTTTAACGAATATTTTCAACACAGAACGAGACGACTGGGACGAATGTATACCAACAACACTATGGGCATATAGAAAAATTGTCAAAAGACTCAACAACCAGACCCCGTTCCAGCTGGTGTATGGGAGGGAAGTAGTAGTACTGGCTGATTTTGTCATACCGAGCCTCCTAATTGCAACATCACTCCAATTATTAGAAGAAGACTCGTTTAAAGAGCGATTGCAAGAACTACAAAAGCTGGAAGAAGACATGTTTCTAGTAGAATTCCACCAAACTATCCAGAAAGAGAGACAAAAAGCTTGGCACGACTGCCATATCAGGCGCAAAACATTCATGGTTGGCAGAAAAGTTTTACTTTATGACAACAAGTTCCAGAAGTTCCCAGGTAAACTGCGGATGCATTGGATGGGACCATAACACGTGATAGAAATCATAGATTCAGGAGCAGTTTGGTTAGCACAATTGGACGGCCAGATACTACTAGGATGGGTGAATGGCACACACCTAAAGCCCTATCATGAGTAAACTCTACATTTCAATTTTCAATAACTTTCTCAACCGAGAGGAGTCAATAGGGTATATTAGATTAGATAGAGTCAATAACTTTCTTGCACCCGAGAAGAGCTTAGATCGAAATCCCAATAAAGAAATTTTAGAACACAGGAAAAACTCAGAGTTGTGATGCGGAGATCGCAACACAACCGATTGTGGTCAGGGGGAGGGTAGTGTCCATCGTGTCATCCATGTCAGAGAACAAGTGTGTCAAATATCATTCCATCATCATGACTTATAGTACCCATGTCAATCTGTAGGATTATCGAGATTTGAGAAGTAATTTCCATAATTAGCATCGTCCATACCACAATAAATTTTCCATAATAGGCCATAATCATTACCCATCACGTCTGCTCAACTCCCGAAGTCACAGTTAGCTTTGTCACAACCCACCTCAGCTCGGTAACTAATCACACGATTATATCCGTGGGGGAAGGTAGGGAAAATTAATTAGTTATGGGGTCTTATCAACCTCATGCGTGCCGATTACTTACATAACTTGCATGAAAGAAAGTGTGAGAATGCCGTAGAAGTCCGAGTTAGAACCAAAAACAAAAAGATTATCAAGAGAAACATCATCAGAAGAAGTTCAGTGGGGATATCCAGAGGCAGGAATTTATAAGGAAAGATATGGAGTAGTGTTGCAAGTGTATCATAGAATATCAAAAATGACCAAGGTAGCCCCAGCATTCGTTGAGTAGGAGCTCGATGAAAGAATCCAAAAGATAGAGTCGCTAGTGGGAAAATATGATAGCGCGTTGTTGATCGATACTGACCTGACGGATTCTTTCCAGTTCCCAACGATGAAGAAAAAAGTCTACATGGAAAATTATGCCACTGAATCAGGACAAGAAGCAGCAAGAGTACTCCTTGAGTTCAAAGGTGTCCAGAAATCAACCATACTAAACCTCATAAATCTTCCAGTATTCAGCACCACAGGGCTACGATGCAGTGCACAAAGTTCCTGCTAAGAAGAATCCACAATGGGTCATTATGGCTAGGAAGAGAAATACCAATTCATGTGGAAGATATTCACAGGTTAACAAGACTGTCACAAGAAGGTAGAGACGTCTCCACGACGTTCCAAAATGTGTCAAAGAGAGCAAAGAAGGTAGGATATGGCGACTGCTACATGAAGTATGACACTAAGAGAGGAGGAAAAGCAGCCAAGATAGACCTTATCAACAAGCCAGTGGTCAAGTTTTCCTGCTATCTGATTGCGAGAAAAACTATGAGACGTTACACAAAAGGGGAGTGCACGTTGGATACCATCTTAGTTGCAGAGCACTGTATCCAGGGGGCATAACTGAATTGGTGTTCATTTGTACATAATGAGTTATTTGAAGCTTGCAAAGATAACTACAAGAGAGAAACTGGGTTCATCTACAGTTATCTTATCATGGCATTGGAAATGTGGAAATGGACATTCCCTGGAATCAGACAGCCTATGGAAATTGTAACAGTTCAACTGTTAGTAATGAAGTTCACACCCCGGAAAGCGGCAGGGGAACCCAACACTAAGGAGGTGAACGAAGAAGCATTCAAGTTCTGGTACAGCCAGATGGTTGATGTGGCAATGACACAGTAGAGAGTCCGAAAGAGCTTGCTGGAAAATTACTCTGCGCAAATATGGTTTGGAGTTAGCCACAAGCAAACCTACATTATACCGACATGTATGTTGGAATCGACCTTCAAAATGAAACTGTTGAAGTTTCAAATCGATGAAATAACTTTTCACACTAAAGTATGTTCCTGGTCAGGGATAGGCATGGAGGTCAGAAGAGGAGTCTATTTCTATTCATTTGATGGCATGATGTTGAATCCATTGCTAGGGGAAACACCTGAATCCATTGCTAGGGGAAACACCAGAGGAAGCGATGACCAGAATTTCATGACTGCATCTGACACCAATCATTGAGGAGCTGAACGCAAAGGTACAAATCTTTAACCGGGTAGTTCAAACTCTAACAAGTGATTCTTCATTGTTTCCCACGTTTATGGAATTTCAGGCCTCCAATTCTTCCTCCTCTTCCATCATAGTGCCCATAGTCACGACCATACCACTTAGTTTGTTTAATTCACCACCAACAACAACCACAGTTCCTGTCAAAAAGAGTAAAGCCTCAAAGCCACCCATAGCTACACCAAAAGTCAAGAAGGCAAAAATTACAGTGTCTAGCCAGATCGTTGATCTCACGGGGGAAGATCAAACGCAACCAATGGACATGGGAGCCCCAATCCAAGAAGAGCCAGTGACAGAACCCCAAGTAGACCAAGAGCTACCTCTACTTAACCCCTATTCCTTTTTAAATATCTTTTTATCTCCACCTTGCACTCACCACTCCTCGGCCCACACCTCATTCACCTCTAAATATCATTCAACCCGAACACCCTCCACCTCTGCCACCATATCTGACCCAGTGAGAGCAAAGAGTAAAATAAACGGAGACAATGAGGCAGAAGTTAACTCCAGTATGGCATTGGTACTTGAGGTTAACCAAACCCTGGTTGAACAGGTCACTTTTCAAGACCTTTTAAGTCGAGGGGGATCCTTTACTGTAGAAACAACACCCAAACCTAAAGAGCTGAACTCGTTTCAGTAAGAAAACCTGATACTTCACCAGTTGTAGCCCATTCCAAGCATGGGTAACCCTAACAATCTATTGTCGCAACCAACACCGCCGCAATCACCACAGGAGCACTCAACTAAGTCCATTGCGAGCGGTCAACCACTCCAAGGGAGACCACCAAATCAAGATACATCTGGGGCTGAGAGCATGTAGACCTGGGGAACGACGTAGCTATACAGTTTTATTCAACAGGCAGCATAGCAGGTCGAAGGACTTCACATAGAAATCTAGCAGAAATTTGAGCAACAATAGGTACATATCATCGTGCTTACTGAAGAGCATGAATAGATAAAGATAGAGAAAGACAACTTGCAGGGCCAACTAGACATGGTGACACAAATTTTCAAGGATCTCTGGCCCACAGTAATGGCTCACAACGATCAGATACTAGATGACATTTTAGCTAGTGACATAGTCGGCCAATCCATTCACATCCAGGTGGCATGTTCGAATATAAGCCGAGAAAATAGGGAACTGAAAGCAGCGCTAGTGACCAAGCCCGCGCTACCAGATCTAGCGGTCGTCTACACAGAGAAGATCTCAAAGAAACAGAACCAAGTGGCTGAGATGCAAGAAACTATAAGCACCACGATGAAAGAAGCATCTAACCTTCTCAAAAAAATTTACATGAGTGTTCAACCTCGCTGACTTTGAAATCATAGCTAATTTTGGCACAACTGCAACAAGTGTCGAAGGAAATTCAAGAAGCCACAGACCCCGATGGGCTTGACCAATTGTACAACCAAGTGGAAGAGCTGGAGGTCAAGATACAACAGATTGAGGAACATTCAACAACATCCAAACAGGCCCTCTGGGAGCTAAGGAAACCTGTCAATATTACGGCCCAAACAATGCAGAAAATGGCCACTGAGGCCAACACTAAGATTAAGGACGTCTTTGGTAAGCTGCCAATTGTCTTAGGGGAAAAAAAAGCAGAACAAGTTACTGCAGAAATAGACCTGCTCATGCAGGAATGGCAACAGTGCATTTCCAGCTTCAAGGAACTGAAAGCATCAACACTAGCAAAGGTCCCCGAGTTGGGGCTCTTGTTTGGATAGGGAGAGGAAAAGGAGAATACATGACTGGCCACTGAGGCAAGCAGACCGATGGAGATTGAGGCAACAGAAAACAATTGACTCGAGACAAGTCAATAGGATGTGGTCGGGGCCTGTTGGGGCCCTTGTTTTGAAATAAAATGGTTTTTGAGTTACGGATAACAGGTGGTAGAGTGCAACCAAGGTAGATAGAGAGTTGTCACGGTTGCGAAGAGCTGAAGAGTAGGTGGCGCGACTGTTGCGGAAACAGGCACAGATGGCAGAATGAAGTGACAAAGACCAAGAAGTGGAAATCCCAATGAGCAGGGAGATACAACAAATAGTAGAGCGGAAAGGAAGGGATAACTGTCAGTCGCGTTGGAAAAGGAACAAATAGGCAGCCGGCCAGCGGAGACAGGGGGTTGGCATAGTAGGGATCAGAGGAAGGGAGTCGCAGGAGAGCTATGTTCACTCTGGTCATTCTGTTATCTCTCTGTTCATTCTATTCTAATCATATGTAATATTGATGTAATTAGTTCTTCCAAGATCGCTCTGAGGAGCAATGTAACCGTCTCTTGTTGTTAATGCAATATACCATGATCTAGGTTTGATGTTTGAGTTTTGTAATGTGTTTCTAGCTTAGTTGAATGTGTCGGTTGCCTTAAATTTTGATTTTTCCATCCTGAATACGTTCATGAGTATTATCATTTGTATAGTATTGCATTTGGATCATGTAGTTCTATCTGGTTTATTCTATATTTTATGCTTGATTGATACCTGATCTAATCCTAACTTAATTAAGGTCGCTACACGCCTCGGGTGAGACTCTCTGCTCTTCGGAGTAGAGTGAAAATGTCAGTGTTGTGCTAGACTACTACAGAAAAAATTATTGGCCTCCATTATGAACCTGGGTCTTTCCCAAGAGACCTTCTTCCTCGCCAACACTATGAAATTCATGGATATCTCAACAATGAGTCAGAGTGCATCACAGGGAAAATCTAGTATGGTCAATGGATCTTTAAGGTTATGTGTGAAGTGAAATGGACATTAAGTTGGTGAACAAGGTAGGGAAAACGGAAGTGAAGAATCCTTTGTCAAATACCCATAAACAAGAAGGTCCCAAATATTGATAAGCATAAGATAATAATCATTATATAGGGCAAACCATTAACTCAATGACAATACTTAAACAAATAGACATTCAAGATGAACAATTCAGTTAAACAAAGAAAGCAAGAAAACTTATCTAACTTTAGTGATTTCACCTTCCAGGTTTGAAAAGATATAAGATAAAAAAATAACTTTAATCAATGAAGAGGGATCTCCTAAGCATCATTATTCAAGCTATAAATAACTTTGAGGCAAACTTCCAAGCATATACAAAGGGCATGATTCGAACATGGCCTCTTTGGCTAAACCTAACAAGCACTACTTTCAAAGAGAGATTTCAAAAATAGAGTTTTAGATAGCATCAAGTAAGCAGGGATAACCATGAATCATATATGAAAACTACCTTTTTAAACCATTGATGAAACAAACAAGCTTAGGTGGGTCTAAGGAGCAGCTAAGAATTCCTTAAACTACCCCAGCAGAGGAAAACATAAAGACAATAGTAAACGGGAAGGACTAAGGTGCCTCAAACAACATTTATTAGCCTATAATTTTCTGATCTACTGCAACATAGAATGATGGACACAATGATAAACAAGAAAACATGAAAAAATTAGAGACACATCACCATTAACCAAGCTTAGGGATCTTGCAAGCAAGCTTCTCCATCATCAATCAAAGCAAGCCATTCACAAGCTCCACAACACCAAATTTCTCTTCAACCTCAAAAAACCATGTATTTCTCTCAAAACTCATCAAATGCCAACATTTACAATGAAGCCCTCATGCTCTATTTAACTCAGCAAAGCGGGTAAAAAACCCTAGATAGGGTTAGAAGAAGTCAAAATCACCCATAAATGTCATTTATGCCTAAGAGACCATGCAAGGCCCAAGGCACAAAATATATCATGAAATAAATGCTAAAATAACTTCTCGCACCTAATTTCATAGTGATTTTTCTCAAAAAACACCAAAACATGATTTTACAATAAATGAGTGTGTTTTGTTGACTTTTGGCCAAAAACACACTAAACAGTCCATAAGCGAAGTGCCACTTTAGGCAGAAAATAGGTCCTTTTGCAACCAAGTTTTGGACACCTTCCTGATGTCAGATTTTTCTTTGTGATGGCTCATTAGAAATCCTGATGAGTCTAATTTCCAAAAATACTCTTGGTTTCCTCCTCCAGCTCTTGTAACCTGTCAAAAATTTTAAAATCCCAACGCTGCTCTGAGAGCATGTTTGACCTTTTGAGGGGTCAAAAATGCTCCAATTGCTCTAAAATTTTTTGAGCATAGTGTACTATTGATTTGAAGTCTAGAAATGTATATTTTTTCCTTTGAGGATTATTGAGGTAAAATAATAGCGCCAATGGCGCTACGATTATAGGCCTCCAATTGTCAAAAAACCAAAAATCATCCAAATTCCTTCAAAATTGGTGGATGTGTGCCTCATGGGGTCTTGGAGACCTGTTGAGAAGCTTGTGCCAAAAATCCAAGGTTTTCATGAACTTTCTCCTCTTTTAGGGTTTGGATTTCAATGAAGGCCTCTTTGAGTTTTTCCCTTGCAACTTGACTTCTTTTGGCATAATGCTTGGTCATCCTTTTCTGGAGATCAAGGCCCATTTTTACCTTCTTAAAATACATGTGTTCATTCTTATAATACTGAATGATACATTGTGCCATTTCAAAATATCTCTCCAGCTCCCTAATTTGTGCATCTTTTCTTTGGAGCAGTATTCTAGTGGCCATCTCCTCATCTTCATTATCACTGTCAAGGTCAATGAATTGGGGTTCATGTTTAGCTTTCCTGCCTCCCTTATATTTCTTACCCTTTTTCATCTTTTGTTTTCCATTGTCAAGCTTTTGAACTGATGTATATGGCAAGCTCCCTTGCCTTTTGGAGGTAGAAAACACTAGCCTTGGCCCTCTTTGATAGGTTAATGCAAGGGGGGTGATTTTTGTCTTTTTTGTGTTCTCATCATGGTTATGATCTTCAATTTGACTGTCATCCTCTGCGCTTTCCTTTCATTTTTTTCATCATCATGACTGCTTTCATCTTTTTTTTCTGCATTGGCACTATTTTCATTGTCATTGAGGGGCTGATTATTGTCATGACTGTCATGACAGTCATGACTATTTTCCTTTTTGTTTTCCTTCTCATCACTGAGGCTGGGTTCATTTTGGTCACTGTTGCCTTCAATTTCTGCATCTTCCTCACTGCCATCCTCTTTTTTATTGTCATCTTCTTTCATGTCTTCATTATTTGTCATAGCTTCATCATCATTTCCTGCCTCTACCTCCTCACTTTCCTCTTTATTTTCAGCCTCTGTACCCTTTGTTTTATTGCTGACCTCCCCTCCATCAATGCTCATTTAATTTCCACTTTCAACCTCCTCGTTTTCTTCAACATCCTCTTCCATATTGGCACTATTTTGTTCACTTTTTTGTTCATTGTTTTCACCTCTATGACCGTCATGCTCATTGTCCCTTTCTTCATCATATTTTCCTTCCTCTCCCTCTTCTTCATGTTGAACCACCATCATTGATTAGACTGTCTCCTTTGTCCTCTTGTTCATTTGCTTCATTGCTATCATCCTCTTCCATTTTTTTGTCTTCTTCCTCTTGTTGATTTAAGTCATCACCACCTTGTTCATCATCATCACTTTTCCCTATTTCCATATCTTCTACCCCTTGTGAGCTCAATTGATCATTTCCTTCATCTTCAACTTGGGCTGACTCATTGGCACCATTACCCTCACTGTAATTACTTTGTTCATTACTTCCACTATCATCCTCTTCATTTGATGCATCAAGAGAAGGGGAAGAAGGGAGGTTTCCTTGAGGTGAGGGCACTTGTGTAAATGAGGAGAGCAAGTTTAGTTAATGAGGAGGTTGTGGGCTTGTGAAGACTTCATGGGCTAAGAACACATCCCAAGGTATGCCCTTCTGTTCCAACTGATGTAATACCACCATCTTGATCAAGGAATGGTGAAATAAACTTTGCATTTTTTTGGAGTGATTCCTCCTCCGGAAAACAGAAGACATATTATCAATGCTCCTATAGAGGTAGTAGGGAAATTTGAGCATCTTAACCATTGTGAAATGCATGAGGATTCCGACATGGTAGGAGTAGAGCCTGGATTATCTCCCCTCACAGATGAAGTACTTCATGATAACCATCATCAAGGGTGAAAATATATGTTTGAGGTGTGAGAAAGGGAAAATTTTCTTGCAGGCTTCTCTTACCTAGTTTTTACAAATGCCTCATAAGAGTTATTGTCCAATTTGGCTTTCTTAAACCACTTTTCACCAATAGCAGGGATACCTGTAGCATCAAAGATGGTATCTGCTGAGATCTCAAAATCTACCCCTGTAAGGCTTGATTGTTTTTTATGCAGGTTGAGAATGAGAAGCCTTGTAAGCTTTGGGTGGCTTTTCACTTGTTTGAATCTCTCACTAAATTGGAAGCACCCTGCATTCTAGAAACATGAGAGGATCCTAGGAGATGAGGTGATGTGTAATGTGCTCTGGGGTTCAAATATGTTCACTTTCCCTCCCATATGATTTGGTCTCATATGCCCTTGGCCTCTTTCACTGCTGCTACTATCTTCAGCTCCTGAAATGGTGATAGGAGATGTTTGTGGAAAAACTAGGGTTTGGAGGAACAAAATGAGAATGGTGGTGAGGGAAACCTTTAAAAATGAGTGGTATGGAGGCTAGTTTAAGGACTGAGTGCTTTCGATCTTAAGGGGGTTTCTCTTGAAAATGAATTGTAACCACATTATCTTACTCTCCCTCAAATGAAACTTAACTTGTTCAAGGAGGCCAAAAACAAAGGTGTAATATGCATTTGAGACCTAGGGTTTTCACACCTAGGGTTTAATTAATCATAGCCACCAAAAATAATTAAAATTATTTGAGAGGAGGAGAAAGAAGGGCATACCTACCATTTTAGTTCCTTTGTTGGCCTTGGAGGAAAATTTGGAGGGTGACTTTAAGCCTTAGGGAAAAAAATTTTGTTTGTTGGAGGGTCTCTACATTAGTGCAGCGCCCTGCTCGAACAGTCGGGTCGGCCTGTGGGCACAGCACCAGCAGTCGTGCCCGTGGATTAGCGTAGCACCAGCATTCAGGCCTGTCGATCGGGTCCTGGACGTGTCGGGCTCGTCTACACGCAGCTCCACAAATTCGCACAGCGCCACCCTAGATTAGTGCAGCGCAAAGTTATTTTGAACGAGAAAATGACCTATTAGCGCAGCGCCAGGCCTTGTAAGCGCAACACCACCTATTCACACAGCACTAGTAACCCTTGCCCAGAAATCGAAAAAAAAAATTGTTTTTTCTTTTGAAAGCTTTCTCTTCTCTTGTAATGGAAAAATAAGATGGGAAAAAGACTAAGAAGGCCTTTTATACCTTTTTAGATTAATCAATAAAATTCAAAACCCACTTTGTAAGGTTTTTCAATATTTTTGTCATTTTTCTTCTCTTATATTGCTTTGACCTTTTTGCAGATGGCTTGAACCTGTCAAAGTGATTTTTCTTCCTTTGGTGAGGATGTGCTAAAGAGATGAAGAGGTTCCTCTAAATTTGGGAGTGTTGGCACTGCTAAACCTTTTCTGATTTCACTGATAAACTGAAACCATTGTTTTATCCTTTTTGGCATTCTTGAGTGTAAGTGACCTGTAACATGTCTTTTTACCTTCTTGCTGATTTTGATAGTGACATGTTAATTTTGACAAAGATTAGTAAATCATACCATGCTATGTCTTCTTGGCCACTTCTGATTTGTTGCGGGTGCCATAACACAGTGCTTTGGTCTCTTCAGTCATTCTTTGGAGTTTGACACCTCATTTACTCAACAATAAACTCATGCTCAGCTTTATTTCTCTTTTTGACACTTGACCTTATGATTTCCTTATTTTGACCATTTTGAGGGCACTTGACTGTACTTGAAGGTTTAGTCTCCCTCACACTGATACTCTTTGCATTCTCCTCCCATTGGTGTAGTGAAGCATTGTTATCTTGAAAAACCATAGAAACCACCTCCAAAGTCTTTTTTAAAACCTCTTGATGTCATGATGGAGGCTCGTCATCCTCATTGCACCTGTTTTGCCTACCTTCCCAAACTTTAGGTTATAGGGTTGTTAGAGACAAATAATTAGTGTTGTCTTCTAAGTTCTCTATAGCCCTTTCAATTTCATTCATTTATGTTCAGTTCACCTCACCCTTTTCCATTTTTCATTTACAATTTATAAAAAACGTCAATGTGTGTTTGGTTGTGTTGTTGTGCCTTCTGTCCTTGTGGCCTTTGCATTGGCTCCTTGCTTGGCAACACTATTTTTCCAATCAGTCCCAAAACCCTGATTCTCTTTGAACATAGGTCTGCTACCTCTCCTTTGCTGTGGGTGTCCTTAGTGATGACTTAGCCTCTTACCTTACCTCTTTTTCTGCTAATAGCCATCTCATTCATTCCTGCAGAAATGTTTAAGATGGGCAGTTGTCTTTTGCAGAAGTTGTACTTTTACCAGGGAGGCCTTCCTTGAAAGATTTTTTGATCCATTTGGACAATCATGTGTTGTCCTTATTCCTCTTTGATTGCAGCCTCTTGGCACATGAAAACCAAGGATTTATAACACCAAAACAATCCTGTAACCTATGAAACCCTAGGTGACCTAGTGGGAGGCTCTTTGGACTTGGCCTTTCACTGAAAACTTGGCTTGGGTCCTCAAGTATAAAAAATAGATCTTTTGATATTTTGATGTATTGAATATCCAAAATCTAATGTACTTGATTTATCTAAAGAGCCTACAGAGATATTTTTGAGACCATCAATGCTTGATGTATCCGGGAAACACAAGAGTGAGTAGGTTTGTTGGTGATCCTAGGTGGTAAGTGGAGGAATTAGGCAAGCCAAAATAGAGTGCTAAGATTAGGGGTGGCAAAACATAGTGAAAATGAGTGGCATGAGCCCATGATGGGTCTTTTGGGGGTGATAGGCTGACCTTGACATGATAGGATGGTAAAATAGTGAAAAAATTATCCTAAGGATAATGAAGGCAGTGAGATTTATAGAACTCACAATATTCATGAATTTTGTTTCTAGAAATATAGGATAAGCATTTAGTCATCTACAAAGGAAAAAATTATTGATGACTAACAGTGGCTCCACTTGGGAAGGGCATCTCCTTTTCAGGAGGTGTCCAGAACTTCAGATCTCGAGTTCTATGAAGATCAGTGCCTCATCCATTGAGCAGATTTTTACTTGTTTTCATTTTTTGATGCTTCTTTGGAGTTGTGATCTCAATAATCTGAAAAACATGATCAGCTAAACTTCATCTCTACCTACCCAACCTACATTCCTAACATTTTTTCTTCCTTGGGTGCACTTGAACTGACAAACCCTTGACATTATTTTTATTTTGAAACCAAAAACAAACTATCTACTTCTATTTTATTTCTTCCAAGAGTTCAGATTATTCTAATGAATTCTTTTTATTCTCTACCTAGACTAACTGACTATCAAGATTAGGTTGTATGATGGACTTCATTCTCTAAGCTATAGACATGAAATTGAAAGCATGGTTTAAATCAAGATTAGGCAATCTGACTTACCATGGGTTTTGGCATTAGAACAAGCTGCACACAAACATTATTTTTGTACAAACAACACTAGAAAAATAAGGGTTGTGATATATCATTTGCTATAAATACCTATCTTTCTCCTTGGTTCAATTTTGAGCATGTGGAACCAGCTTCTTTCATTCCTAATCTATCCCTTTTGACAAGTCAAGTTTGAATGATTTGACAAGCTTCCTTTCACTAACTTATCAACACAAAATTAAAAACATGTTTCAGCCATGATTAGGCTATATGACTGAAACAAAACCTTCTTTTTGAACTAGCGGTGGCATTTAAGCTTGCACACTTTTAGTAGTACTATTTTTTGGGTATGGGGATATACCTCTTTTCAAATCTTCCTTCTTTTTTCTTTCTTTCTATGTTTCTGTGTTTTCTTAATTTTCTCATGCAATGTTTATGTACAATGAATGAAAATTTTAACCTAGGGGTTTTTACAACAATGGTACTTGAGCATCCCGTCCTCAACAAGATCTCCCAACATCCCTTGTCCATTCAGCTCTTGTAAACAAAAAACATGGTTACCTCCATTTGAGGGCAGGGTGTAAGGATTTTTCCAAAAAAATTCAAAAAGGCCATGCTCTCCTTGGTATTTCCTCTTTGAGTCTTGCTTCCAAAACTTGTTTCTGTCAAAGATCCTTCTTATGTGGAAAAGGTATTCTTTATCAGCTTCAAAACAGATGTTGATATCATCAATGTATATCATAATGAAGAGGTTGAAAATAGGGGCCATGGCTTTTTGGAAGGTATCTTCAGCCCTCCTTAACCGAGGAAGCATTTGGTCAAACATGTAGTTGCTCCAAGGAATTTTGAAAATGGATTTATGTTGATTGATCATAAGTGGTATCATCTGATGATAACCTAAAACACTATCATGTAATGACATCTTGTTAGAAACTCCTACCCTTTTTATAGGACGATTTATCTTGGGAAAAGGGTATTTGTACTTCATGGAGGTTTTTTCTAGGTACCTAAAGTCTATACACAGTCTGCATCCTTTGGCTTTCTTTATTAGTGACACACTTTTCCCAAGGCTTTCATGGTATTTCTTGGAAGGAGACCTCTTTTGAATAATGTTTATGTCATAAGGCTTTAATCTTTCATCACTATACACACCAGCATCCTGAAATTTCTTGCATAGCCTTATGTATTTCACTTTTGTGTGTAATGACATAGTTCTGGATAGCTTAATCCTTTTGGGTCTTCCTAGGCCACCTACATTATACTCCTCTATATCAGTTCCAGTAGATACTCCTTTAGGGTCCCCAGAAATATTTGTGAGAGTCAACAACTCTTCTGAAGGGACAAAACTCTTTGATGATGAGGTGTCTATGTAAGGCAAAAACATAAGACTCTTTTGATCCAAATTCCCAAATATTTTTGTTATGTGAGAGTATTTCAGCACTTCTGGATTGGAAAAAGGGAAAAGTTCTGTTTTTTAGGTTTTTCCTACATTTGAGCAACTTGATTCATATTCTAAACTAATTTGTATTTTTGAAATTTTAGTTTGCAGAAATTTAAGTTCAATTTTATCATCATGTTGTTGTTCAGGGCTGCTATATTTTTTACTGTTGAGTTCCTCATGCAGAGACTGGTTTTACTGTTGTAGTGTGCCTAGATTTGTCTCAACTTCACGTATTTGATCATTAATTTCCTCTTCATTACACAAGATGAAAGAATCAAGATTTCATTGAATGGAGTAAAGAGGAGTGTTGTTTGGCCTATCTAGGCTACTCACCATATACTTCATGTGGGATTCCCGGTATAATCTCCTAGTTTGATTGAAGATAAGGATAGTAGCATATTACATGTCCATTTGAAGGGTGCCTTGAATTTTGGCTCCCCATGATCTAGATAGAAGCATGCCATACTTCGGCGGAATGTTAGCAACAACTATGTCCATGACTAGGCTTTTGGCAGGTATTTGTGCCAGATTGACACAAAGTTCCTTGATTAGGCCCAAACACTCGAATCTACTCGAATCGAAGGAGTATAAGTCTTTTTAAGGTTTATTTATTTCTAGGCCTAATCTCACCATCACAACTTTAGGCATGAGGTTGTGTGAGGCACCGGAGTCTAGCATGGTATTGTGTAATATTTTGTCATGTATGTTTAGGCTGATATAGAAAGGAGGGACATCTCCTTCTTGATATTTTCCCTCAACCTCAGGTCCAAACAACAACTTAGGCTTGTCATCAGTTAAATTCATAGTGTAAGTATCATTTCATAAGCTCAATACCTTCAAAACTTGGGACCTATACACTTCTTGAGTTACCAGTTCAGTGAGAGGTATGGTTATCTTGATTTTAGCAATATCTCCCTCAAAATTGAAAGGTACTTGTGTTTTAGACATATTTGCATTATTTTTTTCATCCATAACCTTTTCCACAAGTTTAATTTGATGATTCTAATTTGGGGCTTTAGAGAATTAAAAAAATTCAGGGCCACTAGTAGATGCACTAGGGCAGCTTGGGACACTACCTTGCTAGCTGATGTTTTCTTTGTTTGGATCATTTTTCTTAACCATAGTGTTAACACTGTTTGTTGTCTTATTAGGAGTGTTTTCAGAAGCTTTCCTTACAACAGTATCTATTTGGTTTTTCTTGGAAGCTTCTTGGTTTCTTTTACTCCTAAGGTCATATTGCCTATGGACCTCCATTATGGCATTTTCAAATCCCAATTGGTAGTCTTCAGAATCCTCATAATTTGTTTCAGTTTGATCAAAGGAAAAGATACCTTGTTCTTCTTCTGTGAGAAAAACTTCACCCTCATTATCAAAACCTATTATTTTTACATGGCTTTCCTCAGGTTCTTCAGTCTCTCTTCCCTCTTCATCTATATAATTATCGTGGAAGGGTGGCCTAATTTATTGATCATTGTCTCTTGGCATGTTTTGGGGAGGGTCTCTTCTGAAGTTTGGATTTCTATTTATGTTTTGGGAATTTTCTTGGTTTTCCCTAGGAGGTTAGGTCTATCCTCTCCATCATCCTCTCCATGGTTCTAACTAGGTTGTCAATCTTGGAATTAGATGAGGAGGT
This sequence comes from Pinus albicaulis, assembly GCA_034641835.2. Lineage (NCBI taxonomy): Eukaryota > Viridiplantae > Streptophyta > Pinopsida > Pinales > Pinaceae > Pinus > Pinus albicaulis. The sequence goes on from CM076571.1 coordinate 242,993,353, forward strand.
TGAGGGCATGGTTTCATCCTTGCAGGTTACTCTCTTTTATGATCTTAGCCTATCTCTCTTTTAAATCAGGTTGGCCTCTACACTTATAGCTCCCATTTTCATTTCTTCTAAAGTTAAGGGCTCTCTTTCTCTCAGCTGATAGGCCATGTCTTGGTCAAAACCTTCCGGAAATGTAGCTAAGGCTAGGCCTAGTGGGGGTTTCATGTTGGGTGTGAGTGAATTGTAAACACTATTGAACCTAGTGCAATAGTCTTGGACACTTTCTCATGTGTTTCTCTTAAGGTTTTTATATTCTAAGAGGATTTGGAGAGGGTTTTTCTTAATCTCCCTCTTGTTTATGAAATTTTGGTAGAGGGAAGGGAGATCATGGATGTTGTTGGGAGTTAAGTTTTTAAACCATTTTTTAGCTTCTCCTCCTAGACTTTGGGAAAAAATTCTCATTTGCATGGTTTCATCTTCCAAATCCATATAGTCAAAGGCATCATTCATTATGTCTACATGTTGTCAAGTAGTGGTAGATTTAGCTCCTGCGAAATGAGGTATCTTGGACTGGTAGTCATTTGGAAAAGGTACTAGAGGTTGCGGTAAAACCAGGGGGGCATACCAAGCTACCATGATGGGAGCTAATGGTGGATTTACAAGAGGAGGGTTTTTTAGAGGAGGTGTAGGATGAAGTGGGGTGGTTTTCACAGTGGTGGTATGGATGGGTATGGTGGAAGTACTTGGACCAGCAAACTGATTCTGAGTAGACTTGGGATGGAAAGAGCTGAAGTGATGGAGAAGCTGAAAGTTAGGAGGACTGGAAGGAGAGGCTTCTCTACTAGAACTTTGTTGCAAATCTATGGGCTCAAGGTCAATCTGGTCAATCTCACTATGTGACTTGGTTCTGAATAGGTTCTTTGTATGGTGCAAGTTAAACTGGGGATCTTGCAAAGCTGTAAGGTGTTCGGGGACAGAGCTTTCTCTATGAATGGTCCTAACAGTAGTTAAGTTTCCAGTTTTAGAAGTTTTCCACAAAATATTTTCTAGGTCATCAACTATGGTGGGAGGGTTTGGGTCCGAATGAGATCTGGTACTGATCCTTTGTGAAGCCAGATTTCAAACTCAAAATTTAGAGAGGCTGAAAGTTTAGGACTATTTTCGGAAGGCTGACCTCTCTTAGTGTTTTCTAAACTCTAACAGTGTATAACTAGGCTTCTAAACTTCTCAGGGCTGATTTGACATAATCCCAGGGAGTCTAATGAGGACTTAGTGAAGTAATATTCCTAACGGAGGCTAGTGGAGTTTCCAAGTGGATATTTTTAGTTTTTTTGAGGATATGTGTGTATGGTCCACCACCAATACTGACAAAAAAACCAATATAGGGATGTTTTTGGGGTTTTATGAGTTCTTTTATGTAGCCCTAAGGTTTTTAAGGGTATCCTACAGCTGAGTCATCATCTTTCTCAGATGGTGAAACAAACAGAGTCTACTCTTAGCTATCAGTTGATTTTTCAAGCTTAACTAAGGGTTTAAATGAGTCTATAAGAGTTTTTAGGCTACCATGTACTCAGTCCCACCGTGATCGACATTATGTTAGGGTCGCGTGATTTAGCATATTGGTAGACCAAATTCACAAGGTAACATTAGACCAATATTTGGAGTCCTAGGACCTAGCCTTCCTAGACTCAGATAGGGCTCTCTCTATTATGTGCAAAGATGTGAACTTGTTTTCTTTTGGATGGTTGATTTTAGGCTAGTTTTTAAGTGTAGGGTTTGTTGTTTGTTTTGGTTAGTGTTATGTAGGTAAATCCTCTCTGTGGACAGAGACGATCCCTCTAGCCTTAGGGTCAGTCTAGAAACAAGGAGACATGCTAGAATGTGGGTTCCTAACTACAAAATAAAATAATACACGGTAGATCGACCTACTCATGGTCCAATGTTGTTGTTGCAGTGGTGACCTCTTGCTCATGCCTTGGCAAGTCACAATCCGCTCGTAATAACGCTCGGATACCTGCACATAACACAGTACACAAGAGAAGCATACAACATAATAATTTCATTTGCAATCACTAACTAGTCAAAGAGGGATAGCATGTTGCATTAAATCAAATGAATATAACACAATACGGGAACCCAAATGCTAGTCATGTATATATATATATATATATATATATATATATATATATATATGTAGAAGGAAGAGGTACAAACGATGCTTTGACGTCGTAGTCTCCTCCAGCGAGGTTCAGCTGAAGCGCGTCTCAATGATTTTCAATGGATTCAGGCAGGATGAGGGCCTCAAGCTCTCTCAATAGAGTTTATCCTTGCTCTATCTCTTTCTCAATGAAAATCTTCAAACTATGCTCATTTATTCAGCTATAGTATTAGTTCTCCAAGTTTAGCTATTTGATGAGAAGAGAGATAGTTTCTTTTATAGAGGAAAAGGAGGAGGTTGGGATCCCTACAAATGTGGGAGGGAGCCCTATCCTTTAGGAGAGTTCCAAGGGAGGTGGAAAATACTAACTAAACAAGGGAGTCTGTGGTTGTTTCAGTTCAACCACTCCCAATGACTCATCCTCGAGGTGGTTGGAATGGAATCTCCACCTCTATTTTTAAAAAACATTCCATAAACAGCTTGGCGCGGGTGCTTAACTAGGACAGAGTGCCAACTGGCACATGCTCAGTGTTAATTTTCCAGCTTGGCACGAGAGTGTAACTAGCTACTCGTGCCAAGGCAAAAACAAGGGTTTTTACAGTCCTGCTCAGGGAATTGTCAACAAGAGGAATGTTACACTCATGCAAAGGAATGCAATGATGGTATTTGAAAAGCATGAAACTTCTTATAAGTCACATAAATGACCCTCCAATGTGTGGGATTGGATTGCAAGGACAGTGAAAAAATGTTGTGTAACAGATGCCCCTTAAAGCATGAGGCCTGAGGGAGAGGGAGGGGCGAAATGCTTTCTGAGAACACATTCGAACCAAACACCGCTATCGAAAAACCTACAATTAAAAATACAACTGATATTTTTGATACATGAACATGTGGCATGGGTGTAGCCATCCATAATAGAGTACATAAAAACTGAGTTTCGGGGTATGGACGCAGCCATCTAGTAGCAAGGATCAACAAATAATCTCAGGTATGGTCGCAACCATCCAATCAAAAGAGTCATGTAATAAGTTATGATAATCCACAAAAATCCACAGCCTGGATTTTATCAGACAAAAACCCAAGGTCTTGCGCTCCATCTCGACCCAAACAAGTACAATTTCAAGCATGTGAATATATGAGCTGAAGTCGAACATGCAAGAAAATCATCTGATTACCAGCCAATGATGAAAGTCGTTAACAGACGCGAGAGAAACCACCAATGATGACGATGGCCCTCAAGGTACAAAAGGTACAATATATAGAATGTGAATAGTGATCTGACGTCGAACACCCTCAGAATCACTCGATCGAAGGCCAATGATGTGAACCTTGCATCTAATGCAAAAAACCTGCCATTGAGGCATGCAGGCTCCAAGGTACCAAATAGGATTTGTTACAGGTCAAAATACCTCCTCATCAGCTCAGAGGGGAAGGCAAATATGGAAGAAGTACAAAGACCTAAATTAAACCTATTTCTGCCAGGGTAACGCATATATAGAACAGAACAAGAGCGTTATAACGCAGGCAAGCAATACATTGGTCGCGTTAGTGGCTAGGGCAACGCTCTGTTTACACTGGAGGGACGCGTTACCCGTGTTTTAAGTTTGAATTAGGAAAAGAGCGCGGAGAAAGATTTGAATCTCCGACTTTCCCTCACAAAGGAGTCAGTGCACAAAGGAAATTGCAGAAGCACCAGTTCATTATTGGTCATTTCCATAGAAGACTGAACTCCAAGAGAGGCAAAAGCATGGAGATCAAGGAAACATCTAAGCCTTTTCCATTCCAAACTAGTGGAAAGAGAAGGGCAACAATGGCCTTCTCCCTCTCCTATAAGAAGGAGCTGAAGGCTCTTAATTGAAGGCCGAAGGATTGCTCAAAAGTTCTTGTATACTTGTAGAATAGAGAATAGTGTGACATTGTGAAGGCCAAGAGTCAAAGAGGCTCCTAGAGAGCTTGTTGGCTTGGACTTCTTCACTTGATAGAGAAGAGAGATTGGGAGACTGAGGAGGACTTGGCACAACCGATGGTTGTAATCCTCCTTCTTTCAAAATCAATAGAACTATGTTCATTTTGTCCATTCGATGCTTAATGTTATATTGTTGTTTCAATATTTGCTTAGTATGATATGAATGGCTCAGATGTGTATAATCTAGATGTTTATTATTGATTTAATTGATAGAATACTTGTTATATTAGAAATTACGCGGGTGCTTTGACTGATTGCAGGACTCAGATTTGGAGCCGGTGAAGAAGGACTCTTGCTTTGCTGCGTAACGCTCTCCAAAGGATTCTAAAGTTGTCAAAGAGGTAATTCTCTATTGTATTCCTTCAAGTTATTTCAAGCTAATATGAACATGCTCATGCCGTCTATGTGAACAGCATAGCTAATCTTACTGTCTGCCTCGGGCACCGAAAAGCCCTAAGAGGGATATACGAAAACCAACCACCCAAGCAGTTTACCCTATAGAAGAATTGGCGACTCCGCTGGGGAGTTTCCCCATAGTTTCCGGACTATTTTTCCCTTCATTTCTTCTCTCCTCTGTTCAGTATCCTTCCAACCATTTTTTGATGCCCAGTAGACATACCAAACGCTTGCAGAGTTCAATCCTATTCCTGTCTGGCCAACTGAAGAGCTTTTCCCTCGTTAACGCGACCTATGCAGTTCATCCAGTGCATTATAACATGGTCTAGGCTTAAATACAGTGTGTTATAACGCTGTATTTTCTCACAGACAGAGCGTTACTCAGCCAAAAACCCTGTTGTTCACTACTGTGACTGTGTTTTAGTTGTAGAGTTTTTTGGCCACCAGTACCTTTCATAGAATGAATCCCTGTGCTTTTCTGCTAAAGCTAGCATTGATTATTTGTTTCTATTATTTAGTTAGTGTGCAAAGCATTTACTTTTTTAAAGAGAATTTTTTTTTTGTTTTTCTACATTTAGGTGAGTTTATTCTGAAAGTTTAGTTCACAGACTGTTAAAGAGGTAGATAGAAGTCTGAATCTTGAAATTTGAGCTGTGTTATTTACATTTTGGTGCATGGATGATTGATAAAGAAACACTCTTCATTGAAGTTAATATTTAGAGCATGTTTTGCATGGTTTATTGAGTCAGAGTCTCACTATACTTCATACGTCCATTCCCCCTCCGCAAGACCAATAACAAAGTACACTAAAAACAAAGCGATAATAAAATCAATCTAATAACTCTTTTTTGAGTTCACACAAACAGTAGTTCAGGCTAGGATCTTGGGTTAGGAAAGTGAGAAAACTACCCAAGATTTCAAAACTTGAAAACTAGATTCATTAACGAGTGAAATCCTGCTGCACTGACATTATTGGGACCGTTCCTTTGCCGGAGCTCAGCACGAGACAACACTTGGGTGCACTAGAAGGTAGCCCGCCTTCGACTGCATCCTGTGGGTGTGTTATATATTGGGGTTCCCTTTGGGGATGTCGAAACTAGATCGGGGATCTAGGTATTCTGCCCATATAGCACACTGTCCTTGACCGTGGACCCCCCTGATGATGTCTGTGATTTGAGGTATCCTTAGTGGCCATACTTTTAGGGACTTACACAAGGTGACTGGGACGGGCTGTCCTGGTACCTAAAACAGACGGACCCACTCTGTCTTCGGTCTTTAGGAGGGTACTCGTCTTTACGAGAGTGCTTACACCTATCGTCTGAGGTTCGGGCGAAGCTCTAGAGTGACCGTAACTGTACTTTCGACCAACCCTCTCTGTATGCTATTGTGAGACTGGATTTCATCACCAGTGAACGGTAGTACTCAGACAGGGCACCCTACACTGCCTGCTTGCTGATTGATTTTAGAGAGTCTTTTCTTTTTAGTAGTTGTGTGGATACTGTCATTTGAGACTTCATAATACATCACATTTAAAAAAAAAAATTAAAATTAAATCGGTCACCATGGCATCCCCTGACCCATGCCGTCTGTCTCAATGACAGCAAGGTCTACCTCCTCTCACCCTAGAGGAAAGATTGAACCTTGGTGAACCCGGGCCTTCTACGGAAGAGCAGTCTCCTCTGACTAATCTGGATTATCACATAGACCCTTATCAGCCGGAACTCCCGGAGGACCCTTTCACTGAAGGTGTTGTACCTAACTATAATCCTCCGCTCACTAATCCATTAGGACCTGTGATAGTCCAGATCCCACCACGCCCAGATATGTTTGTGGCCACACCAACATCTATTTCACCACCGGCATCCACAGGAACGATGCCAATGGCAACCATCCTTGGTTCGCCACCATCCTCCCCGCCAGTGGTCAGTTCCATGCCATTACTAGGTAACCCCAGTAATCAACATATGCCTACCCCCAACCCTATGGTCAACACAACTGTCAGTAGTTTACCGAAAACTTCGACATCTACTCCTACCATGACCACGTTGGGGACCATGGTAGCTCCTCCCACGAGCACGACTACTTCGGTGCCCTTTAGCAACCCTTTCGGTTGGAACCCTCTGTTGAGTTCAAACCCCCAAGCCACTACACCAGGGGGCAGTGTTATCAGTACACAGGTAGCAGGGAATATTTCTATTCCTATGCGATCCTTAGGACAAATGGGACAACCCATTGTAAATACTATCCCCTTAAGTGGTTCGAACATAGGTGTAGGATCTATACCGTTGCCAAATTATGCAAATACTAGTATGCCTCCGGGAAACTCTATTGCATCCATCTGGACTAACCAACCCCAACCTCCGTCTGGAGTGGGAGGGCACTTTTACGCTGGGGGCAACCAACCATTTACCCCTCAATACACTATGCCCTATGGACAGCAACCGTATGTTCCTACTCCTCCACCTATGGGAGGTTTTTATCAAAGTCCCACTTACCCTTCTGGTAACACATGGATGGGAGGACCCTATGGTCCCAATAGTCAGCCCATACTGTCTTGGTTAGACTCGGGGGAAAATCCACAATTGCCATTCTTGGCAGCTTTGGACATACCCGACATCCATAAGATGACGAACGACCCCATCAACCACAACTCGCTTTGGCCTCCAATACCGCATAAGATTCCTTCTGATATCCTAAAGTTCGATGGGAAGCATGGGGACGACCCGGCCGCACACATCACTACCTTCCATTTGTGGTCCATATCCAATTCCATGGTAGATGATAGTGTTCGACTTCGACTGTTTTCCCGCACCCTTACAGGCAATGCTGCCAAGTGGTACATTGAATTACCACGTGCCGCCATCAATACGTTTGGGGCTTTAGTGACGGAGTTCTTAAAGAACTTTCAACTACCAATTAGAGTGGAAACCGGCACAGAATTGTTAACATCACTATGCCAAGACACCGCCACCCACATCTCCGACCATATTCATGAATGGAGACGTAGGAGGAGGCTTGTCAAAGCGCCAATACCGGACCATCTCTTAGCCAATTGGTTTTGCAAGTCTCTTTTACCCCATATCTCTAAAGACATTGGCCTTTCTGGTGTGGTGACAGAAGATCAATGTATTCATCATGCCCAACACCTGGATTTAATCTATTCACAATCTGGCACGCTTTACGATCTGCTTCCCCATGCCCCTGGTAACCCAAACCCTCCGGCTACTCAGAAAACCAAAGCTCATGCCGATGGTCTCGTTGGCATGATCTCTGGTGTAGGCACCAATCAGTCTCGGGGGAAAACCTCCCAGCCATCCTCGGCTGCCACCGCCCCCCATCAAACGACTCCTCTCCCTTCCGCTGAGGTAAATTCGGTGCAAACCTCGCAGAAACCTAGCGGAAAAAATAGGAAGAATAAGAAGAAAACATCTTATTCGGAAGAGCAGTCTGATAATCAGAATAATGCTAATCAGAAAAATGCTGCTAGAAATGACAAAGGAAAGGATAAACCCATGAAATTTCCTTGTAAAATCTATGTGGAGGACCACTTGACATACAAATGTCCTCAGTTTCAGGAATGCACCGATTTTATTTCTAGCAAGGATTCGGGGATAACACCTGTCGTTCTTCACAATCCCTTCCCCAATCAACAGCAGCAACATCAACATATGGTTGACAATCCACCACAACCCCATCAACAGGGAAATGGTGGTTCGTATCCTTCCGGCGAAGGACCATCTGCCATCTATGGCATCGAGAGTATTGACCTTCAAACTCGCGCCAAGCTTTATGGAACTCCTAACATAGATGCTCAGGAACCGGGAACTAGTTCCAATCCGCCGTCGCCCAACGATTTACATATCGAAAGGCCTACTGTTGAACCTGTAATTTGTCCCCCCAAAGGGACACTTCGACGCACGACTCATAATACCTCTGCACGTGCAGCCCAAAACTACAATATTGTAGAAGATTTGGCGCAGGCACCGTCAGCTATGTCTGCACTTGAAGTATTACAAACTTGTCCAGCACAAAGGAAAGCCTTGCTTTCGGCCATTGGTGGAATAGATCCATAGGATTCCATGCTAGCAGTCTTTGATATTGAAAAGGCTAAACCTCTCCTCTCACATCAACTCGCATTCCAGGTGCAGGTTGTGTTGAAAGGGAGACCCATCCATCGCACTGTCATAGACGAAGGTGCTTCGACCTGCATTATGTCACAAGCTTGCTGGCTGAATTTAGGTTCTCCTACTCTAACCCCACCATCGAATTCCCTCAAAGCTTTCGATGGCCACAAGTTCCTCCCAAAAGGTTACCTTGCTAGCTTTCCCATCACTCTGAGTGGGAAAACGGTAAATGTGGACGTTGAAATCGTAGATCGTCATCTCGACTATAATTTATTGCTCGGTCGCAGTTGGTCTTACGCTATGACCGCCATCGTGTCTTCGGTCTTCCGACTCATCCTATTTCCATTGGATGGGAAAATAGTCACGGTCGACCAGCTATCCTTCTGCACCCCTGATTATTCCACTTTACCAAGTAGCTCTGTACCCCTAATATGAGGTGTCCCTAACTCTTACGTCAGTATCAGTACCGGTCTTTTGAAGGCATCTTCCCTACTGGGTTGTTTTCCTCTACCGCTGCCGCAGATCCCAACCACGGTTGCAATCATATCCACCTCTTCAGATGGCTCTATCGACCCATGAATCATCCCGGCACCTTTAGATATTGATTCCTATGGAGATCAGATGCCACTTTCGCCGGTTGAGTTGGCTTACCAAGCCATCCAAACCGCATATGAACCCTCCACTGATATGGTTTCGACCACAGGTACAACCCCCTCTCCCGTAGCAGTTCTCTCTAAGGATCTCCTCAATGAAGTCTGGCCTACAGACGAAGCTATTCGATAGATCATGTCATTAGAAGAACGACCTTGGGGAGATTTCCACCATCGCGCTTCGACGATTGATTCGGAGGCGATAAAAACTGAAATCCTGTCTTTTGACCAACCTGAGATAGTTCCCTCCTCTTATACGACTGTCCACACTATCAATTCAGAAGGGAAAATGGGTAATCTTTCCAAGATGCTACTCATTGATATCTCGGTCAAAACGGGTATCGTGGAAAATATCCAGATTGGAGAAGATTGCAATCCTGAGGAAATTGTGCACTTCACATCCCTTTTCAAAGAATTCCACGATGTGTTTGCTTGGTCTTACAAGAAAATTCCTGACATAGATCCTTCTATTGACGAGAAAGAGATCAAGAAATTTTGAGCATTCTTTTTATGGTATTTTTCTTGCTCGTTAATCCGAAAAACCTAGAGTTTTCTTCTTCAGACTCGTTAAAACTATGGAGAAGTATTGAGCATTCTTTTTAGGAATCTTTTTCTCGCTCATAAAACCGAAAAAATCCCGAGTCACCTTTGTCAGACTCGTTAAACTATTGAGAACAAGGAGCCATTCTTTTCCTCTTTTTCAAAGCTCTTTAAACAGAAAAAGTATATCGAGTTTTCTCCGCATGACTCGTTAAAATTTCACATAGTTACCGAGTTTTCTTTGTTGGACTCGTTAAAATTTCACAAAGAATATTGAGTTTACTTCGTCTCCTCGTACTCATAACAAAATGAGGTAGACGTCCATTGAACATAGATTTCTCACTTTTCCGGATTCGATGGACTAACTAACGGAAAACGAATTGTTTCAGGCTTACTATTACCCCTTTGCCGTGCCCGGTTATCAAGACATGACAAAAGTACCCCAATGGAGCCGTATTTTACGACATTTTTCAGACTCCCTAAACATGAAAAATTCACCGAGTTTTCTCGTCTGGACTCGTTAAACCTAATCAGACAGGACATGGAGTTGTCTTTTATGACATTTTTCAGACTCTCTAAACATGAAAAATTCACCGAGTTTGCTCATCTGGACTCGTTAAATCTAATCAGATGGGGCACAGAGTTGTCTTTCCTAACATTTTTCAAACTCTCTAAACGTGAAAAATTCACCGAGTTTACTCGTCTAGACTCGTTAAACTTAATCAGATGGGGAAAAATTTGGACAAAATGGATACTACCTCTGTTACATTTTCAAAAAGGTCGATTTGGCAGCAAAATTCTTGAACATGGCACTTCCCAGAAAACTCTTTCGCAGTTAGCCGAACCCTACCATCTATGAGTATTAGCCTTCATTTCCCAGTGTCCCTACACCGGTAAAATCCTAACACACTCTTTGGTGTTCAACACGCTTCAGCTGCCTAGTACCATGCTAGAGTGCCTTCTATTGTTCAAGCAGATCTCGCTATCTACTGCTCCTGTTATCAACCAAACCGTTCATTATGCTAGAAATTATTTGTCGTCTGACGTTCCCATTTACTCTTCCTTATCTCAAATCATAAACAAAATCAGTTGGTTTCCATTTCATGTTGACTGATGTAGGATGCCTCAGTGCCTACCTTTCAACAGATCACTTCCTATCGACTTCAACACCTTATCTAGGAAATTGATCCAGAAACCCATCAGTACCCAGATACTTGCAGACATCAGTGGTAGGTAGTCTTGTGTTTGATCAAGGGTCTTCATCATTGGCTCTTGGTTGAATGATTCTATGAGTGTTCGACTTCAACTCCTTTTATTCACACTCGCTAGATTGTACTGGGCATCTTAGGGACCATCATCATTATCGGTGGCCACCTTCGCGTCTGTTAACAGTTTTCATTATTGACTGGTAATCAGACGATTTCTCACATGTTTGATGACAACTCCCTCATTCACATGTTGAGAAATATGCAGTTTAAGTGAATCGGTGGTCAAGACCTTGGGGCAAAAGGCTACACCATTAAAGTTGTGTTCCCTTCCCCAAGCTGCGATATTGTTTATGGAGACAGCTTCTTCAGCCTGATCCTGTTATGACAGACACTTCCACATTGTGCATATTGGTGGATAGATTCTTCATATCTCTATTCTAGAGAAATCATGTTGTTAAATCTACTGAGCATGGGACATGCCCGACTCTAGGCAAATACTATATTTTCTGACATATGTTGTTTTTTCAGGTTTTCCTCAGTCTTTCAATCTCTCTCTCTCTACAAATTATAAAGTATTTCGGCCATCGTCTTCGTCTCTGACCTCACACTTTAGGGGGCATCTATTACAGGTTAAAATACCTCCTCATCAGCTCAGAGGGGAAGACAAATATGGAAGAAGTACAAAGACCTAAATTAAACCTATTTCTGCCAGGGTAACGCATATATAGAACAGAACAAGAGCGTTATAACACAGGCAAGCAATACATTAGCCGCGTTAGTGGCTAGGGCAATGCTCTGTTTACACTGGAGGGACGTGTTACCCATGTTTTAAGTTTGAATTGGGAAAAGATCGCGGAGAAATATTTGAATCTCCGACTTTCCCTCACAAAGGAGTCAGTGCACAAAGGAAACTGCAGAAGCACCAGTTCATTATTGGTCATTGCCATAGAAGACTGAACTCCAAGAGAGGAAAAAGCATGGAGATCAAGGAAACATCTAAGCCTTTTCCATTCCAAACTAGTGGAAAGAGAAGGGCAACAATGGCCTTCTCCCTCTCCTATAAGAAGGAGCTGAAGGCTCTTAATTGAAGGTCGAAGGATTACTCAAAAGTTCTTGTATACTTGTGGAATAGAGAATAGTGTGACATTGTGAAGGCCAAGAGTCAAAGAGGCTCCTAGAGAGCTTGTTGGCTTGGACTTCTTCACTTGATAGAGAAGAGAGATTGGGAGACTGAGGAGGGCTTGGTACAACCGATGGTTGTAATCCTCCTTCTTTCAAAATCAATAGAACTATGTTCGTTTTGTCCATTCGATGCTTAATGTTATATTTTTGTTTCAATATTTTCTTAGTATGATATTAATGGCTCAGATGTGTATAATCTAGATGTTTATTATTGATTTAATTGATAGAATACTTGTTATATTAGAAATTACGCGGGTGCTTTGACTGATTGTATGACTCAGATTTGGAGCCGGTGAAGAAGGACTCTTGCTTTGCTGCGTAGCGCTCTCCAAAGGATTCTAAAGCTGTCAAAGAGGTAATTCTCTATTGTATTCCTTCAAGTTATTTCAAGCTAATATGAACATGCTCATGCCGTCTATGTGAATAGCATAGCTAATCTTACTGTCTGCCTCGGGCACCGGAAAGCCCTGAGAGGGATATACGAAAACCAACCACCCAATTAGTTTACCCTATAGCAGGAGTCCCTAGATGAGCTTCCTGGATAATGAGCTGAAGTCGACAGGAAGCGACCTAGTCAAAGGAGGGCCATAATGTTTCCCGCATCATCGACATGAGACAGAGGTACATGATGAAAGTGAATCAGGACCAATAGGGAATCAGAGGAAGGTTAACAACTGCAGATGAAAAAATTCTCTTGAACATATTAGCGACACGACACTGAATTTTGCAGTATTTGACATCAAGGGATATGAGGTCATGATAACGTGGCAGAGAGAAAATGAGAGGTCAAAAGAGATTACCCAAACCCATGAAGGCAAAAAAATGATGAAATGAGATGTCCCCAACCCGACACGAATGTAGACAAGTTTCATGTTCAAGAGCGACATACTACCAACATAACTAGAACTGGATTCCATTTCCCCCACCATTTTTGGCGAGTACCCCAATTATTATTTTAAAACAAGCTTGAAAGGGATAGCATATGATTGCGCTGTAAGTTTTTCCTTCGGACAAATCCAACCTAGTACATTTTATGAGCCCTAGGAAGGAGGAACTCGAGTAACGTCATGGTGATGAAGTTCGATGTCATAAGGGTTTAACGAGTCTTACAAAGGGAGAACTTGGCATATTTTCATGTTTAGAGAGTTTGAAAAGAAGGTAGAAAAGAAAAATCCAGCAGTCCCTTTTCGTAGATAGTCTCACAAATCCGAAAAGGTAGAAAACTGTGTCTGGGAGAACCTCTTAGTCGTGATAGGCTAAGTTATTCCTTTTTTGTAAATAATCCATCCCAGCCTGAAAAAGGGTTAAACGTATACTGGGTAGATATCGTTTCGCAGCCATTTAATGAGTTCAAAATGACAAGAATCTCGACCATCTTTTCAATTTTAGAGAGTCAGAAAAGAGCTAAAAGATAACTCTAGTAGTGACTTTTTTGTGTTTTTAACGAGTCCGAAAAAGTATAAAATATAACTTTTTACTTCATCACTGTTGTGTGAAAACCTGCTGCTGCACAAGATATACGTGTAAAACCCATTTTTTGAAATAATATCATAAAATAATCGAAAAATAAGTCTTAAAACCTAACTAGGGTTGTGAAAAAGTTATAAAATGCCAAAAATGGTAAAAATAATTACTATTCACTTTTTACCTCTTGTGGAGCAATAGTTACCCATTTAGCATTGTGATTTTGCGGCGACGATAATGGGGGATCCGATAGTAAAATCTCAATTTTGTCAGTTTCAAGTAAGAACCGACACCTTTCCCTTCATTTTGAGTCATTCCTTTCTACCTGCAATTTCCAGTTTTGAATTTCGGGGGAGAAAATGTGAAAATTAGGGCACGGCGGTTGGCGCGGTTTTTGGGCATGGAGTCGTGCCAACCACTCAATTTTATACACTAGGGCGCACCCATTGGCGCAACTGTTTGAGAAACAATCGTGCCAATGGAGCAAGCCATTTTTATGTCAAAAATCCCAAGTGATAGACCATATTTTCACAAATTTTGATGTTCTTATTAGGCTAAAAATATTCATGTAACAATCTTTGTAGGTATAAAGCAGCAAAAATGGTCATAGAATAGAAAGAACGAGAACATAGAGAAGAAGATCATCTTTCCATGGAAAAATAGAGAGTCATGGAAGCTCTCAGAAACTGTGGACTGAAAAAGTTCTTCCTAACACCATGCCTCCAAGCTCAACTAGAGCTACTGAAATATCTGATAAGCATATGGGATGAAAATCAATAAAATTTCATCCTTTGAGATTAGGAACTTGAGATTGAAGTCTCTGACATCTATTTCATAACAGGATTATCACGGAGGGGAGTAGCACCAATCCTAACCGGCACCCATCCTTGCATGGAAAACATGACCATGGTGATAGACAGGGTATGTCCAGGAGCACGGAAGGGATCAGGCAGTGGGAAAGTTGATATCCAGACTATCCCAGACTTGAAACTAAAAGTAGTGTTACATACCATCACGTGAGCTGCGGGATCGCAAGCACCGCACGAAGCAATAAAGACAGTTGCTTCTTGTTGTAGACTGCTTGCCACCGATCATCTACAACTGGGCAGAGGCCGTGACAATAAACATGAAACACCAACTAAAAAAATGAAAGAAGGGAAAATTGAAGAAATTTGGCTATGGTTCTATTCTGGTATCGTTCTTCTTGGAACGACTACCAATATTTCAGCGACAAGAGGTCATAGTCCCGACACCACTAGTGAGAGAACCATGGATGGCTTGATGGGCAGCTCTAATGCCAAGGGCAAGGGGTAGTCAAAATATGTTCTGGAGACCAGAATTTTTTTATTGGCTCCACCGGCAATTGACTATCGTGGAGGACTGGCCCTACTTTGGTATAGATTTCACAGATGATCCAGACCTCCCATTCCTAGAGGGAGAGGATTGAGATGAAGATTTGTGTGAGACACATTTTTTAATTTTCATGAGTATTATGATTTTTTTTACCTATGCATGTTCGGACATTAAATCCATGTGTTTGCAAATGTTGTCCCAGAGAGACCTATAAGCATGTCACCAATAGTGAGACGAATCCCTCATGATTTTGACCCTCAAGGTGAGGGCGGCGAGGAAGACGAGATCGTGTGCAATCTGGAGGGATCACACACGGAGTCTCGGACTATACACGATTTGATGAAATTCCCCGTGCATATCAGAGGCATACCGTAGGGGTGCCTAGCCGAATTCACTGCTTGTTGAGGCAGCTAGTACAGGCAGTGACATGCTACCATGACCATCATGCTGATTAGACACCTAGGTTTTATCTAAAATTTTTGAGAGACATGATGTCTCAGGATGTAATAGAAACATGCATATTTTTTTGAAGTTATGATGCACACTGATGCAAACATCCGATCTATATATATACATCTATTTTCCTACATGGATCTTTTACATATGATGATTTCTTTACAAATTACGCAGATGTCTATCTAATACAGTGTTAGCCACTTTATCAGTTAATGCATTCATTCGTCTAGGAATATGTTGATATGTGATAAAATCAAAATGTCTTTCCTACAAACGAATATGCAAATACATGTTGGGAAAAGTACTGAGAGGGGGGGTGCATCAGTACTTTGTGCAGACAATAAAACTTTAATATTTCTTTCTTAAAAAACCATACGCTACTTTCCTGAAGCAAACTCGCATATATACGTGGATATCCTTTACATAACTCGCGTATATCCAGTGATCTAATTATGTATTTAGTTCTTGACTTAGATCATTGCATTACTCATTCATCATATATTTAGAAAATAGTAAACAAGTGCAGGAAGAATAGAATAATCATCACACATAAGCAACCACACATGAACACCAGGATTTTTAGGTGGAAACCCAATTCGGGAGAAAACCACCGCTGTCGTCGTCTCAGTCTTCAATTTTTATTATTAAGAAAACTTCTTACAACATGTACTGGTGCAGACTCATACCAGTACACAGGCACCACCTGTAGAAGGCTACAACCTTCTCTCGTTTACCACCCTCTCCTGGAAGGGAGCAACAACCCCCCTGCTCTTGTTTACCAGCCTTACCTGGAAGGGAGCTACTACCCCCTGATATTAGCACCACCCTCTACTGGCAGAAAGCTTCTACTATCAGACTGAAGGCTTCAACCCTCAGATCCACTGCAAACCACATTTCATTAATTTTCACACTGGATCAAACAGCTTCAACACAATTCTTCACTTATCAACAAACATCCCTTTTCATTTCATCAGTCAAAACGGTGAAATTACTGTAACCAGAATATCAAAAATAGCCCAGACTTCAGAACAGATATGCAGAACCTCAATTATCTTTTGAGCAACCATCAACTCAAATACCATACGCGCTTTTCTTTAAACAGTCCCGCGTATACACGCGCTTTTACGGAAGTGAACCCGCGTATACATTTGTGCAAATTATCAGAAAAACCCTAACATCCCATACACGCTTTTGTCTAAATAGAGCCGCGTATACACGCACTTTTCATGAAACGAACCTGTGTATAGATCTATAAGAGATAAATTTTTCAGATCAGACCAGATCTATCAACTTACCAGATTTCTTCAACTTCTTCAACAGATTTGCGCCAGGTCTTCATCACTTCTTTTCAGATCATCCAAGAGATTCACCATTTCAAGATCTAGAGATCTTGAACCTTCATTATGTTCATAGATGCATCATAGAATCAGATCTATCAATTAAGAGCACAGTTCAACCATGTAGATATACTTCAGAGAAAAGTATTCATTAAAGCCCAGACACTTGCACCCTCTTTGCACAATGAAATTCTTCTCCTTATATAGATTTAGCCTTTTTCAATACCATGAGTCAAAACCACATTACTTCTGATGGTTTTCCTAGATGGGATCAAAAAGACAATCCAGCGCTCAATACAATGGGTCAATACCATGGTAATGCCCCTTGGTATTCTAATTTTGGAGTGCAAAAGACCTTACACGACTTGGCACGTACTTTTCCACCTGCATACGCACTTTCTCCTTGACAAACCCGCGTATGCCTTGAAACACACATTTTTCATTATTGCTTTGGCCCTCACTGATATTTCCTTCTCTGGTACTTCTAAGCTACTTGTAGAACTTCAGATTACATCATTAATAAACTCATCAAGCATCAAGAACATCTTCAATAAGAGGTTGCCATCATCTTCATCAAGTGGGTTGCCATCAAGGACAACTTTTAGCATCATATTGCCAACAATCTCCCCCTTTGGACTTGATGGCAACCATGATGGTGTTTGATCACCATAATACATTAAGTAGAATTAGATTCTCCCCATATTCAAACACCATGTCACTCTCCCCCTTTGACATCAAGGGCAAAGGGCAGATCAAAACCAACACAAGGTTTTTCTCCTCATGTAGAGAGAAGAGCACTGTAGATCTGATGTGCACTGAAGTTACCATGCTCCCCCTGAGTTCATGCTGAATCTTCAAACATATTTTTCAATGAAGTATATGACTCTATGACCTTTCCTATCACCAAGGACTCATACTTACATCAAAGATTCAACCAAGTGGATTTACATATGAGACTCAAATACCCAACCAAGTGGGTTTACAAATTTGAACAAGTTCTTTTATGACTGAATATTACAATTTTTACATCATAGGTCTCAACATGACCTTTTCATCAAATTACAAATATGACTTTTCATGACCAATACCAGAAAGACCTCAAGAGAGAGATCATAGTTCAGAATCATCATAATGCCAACAATGCATTATACTCAGCAAAGCTAACGCTCCCCCCTGAAAATGTGCATCCAAGCACTTTCAACATCAAATCATCAAGGCATCTTCACCCAAAATCAGAGAATGAAACAGAAATCACCAGTGACTCCAAACAGCATCAGAGATACCAAAAATCACTGCAGCTGGGCTAAAAAATGTTGAACCCAAACAAAATTTTCCAGTAACCAACCATACACGGCTTTCTGTTGGTAAACTCACGTATATACGCGACTGTCTTTTAGGAAACTCGCGTCTCCAATGTAATCTTCTGAATTTAATCAAATATGATCTTCTGAGAGGCAGAGACAACACCCAACTTCTTTCTGAGATATTCAAATGCTTCCCTGGGCAGAGGTTTGGTAAATATATCATCAATTTGTTCTTTGGAGGGAACATACTCCAAATTCACCTTTTTTTCAAGCACTTGTTCATGTAAGAAGTGATACTTGATGGGAATGTGCTTGGTCTTTTAATGCATAACCAGATTCTTTAAGATACTGATGGCACTTGTGTTATCACACATAATGGAGATAGGAGATGTACATTTGATTTGAAAATCTTGTAAGGTTTGCATCATCCAAAGGAGTTGAGTGCAACAAGATGCGGCAGCCACATATTCTGCTTCTGCTGTAGATAAGGCAATAGAATTTTGCTTCTTGCTAAACCAAGATACTAACCGGGATCCCATATAGAATGCAACACCACTAGTGCTTTTCCGATCATCAACATTTCCAGCCCAATCTACATCAGTGTAAGCATGAAGAGTAAGATCAGCATTCTTTGGATACCATAGTCCAAAGTCTTGAGTTCCTTGCAGATACTTGAATATTATTTTGACAGCCTGAAGGTGAGACTCTTTTGGATTAGCTTGGAAACGTCCAACAATCCCAACTGCATGCATAATGTCTGGTCTAGTCCCAGTGAGATAAAGTAGGCTTCCTATCATTGATCTATATTCTGGTTGATTCACCGTGAAAGAATAATCATGAGAACTGAGATTACATCCAATTATCATTGGTGTACTTACAGGTTTGCATTCTTCCATGCCATACTTCTTCAGAATTTGCTTAAGATATTTTGCTTGTGATAAGAATATACCATCTATAGTTTGATGCACTTGTAAGCCAAGAAAGAATGTTAGTTCTCCAAGTAAGGACATTTCAAATTCTTGCTGCATGACAGAAGCAAATTTCTGACTCATAGATTCTCATTACTCCCAAAAATGATATCATCAACATATACAACCACAATCAATAGTTTATCATTTTCAACTTTTTTGTATAATTTGCTATCAGCAGACCCCTTTGAAAATCCTTGTTGATGAAGATATTTGTCAAGACGATAATACCATGCCCTTGGAGCTTGTTTGAGACCATATAGAGCCTTTTTAAGTTTACAAACAAGATTTTCATAATTTCCCAAAATGAATCCTTCTGGTTGTTCTATATACACTTCTTCTTCTATATCACCATTGAGAAAAGCATATTTAACATCCATTTGATAAACTTTGATTTGTTGAAAACTTGAAAAAGCAAGAAACATTCTTATGGCTTCAAGTCTAGCTACAGGAGCAAAATTTTCTTCAAAGTCTATACTTTCTTGTTGAGTATACCCCTTGCAAACCAGTCTAGCTTTGTTTCTTATAACATCCCCATTCTCATTTAACTTGTTCTTGAATATCCATTTAGTTCCAATGACATTTTTATCATGTGGTCTTGGTACCAATTCCCATGTTTGATTCTTTTCAATTTGATCAAGCTCTTTATTCATGGCTTGAATCCAACATTCATCTTTGCTAGCTTGATTGACATTGTGTGGTTCAATTATGGATAAAAATGCCAGATAACTAGAAGATCCCACAAGAGTCCTCCTTGTTTGTACACCTGATTCCTTGTCTCTCAAAATTTGAGATTCAGGATGATTCTTTTGAACATATCTGGATAGAGCCTTTTCAGATAAATCATCTTCAGGTTCTTCATTGGATCCACTGTCTATATCATTTCTATTTGATGTAGAAGGACAAAATTCACCATCATCTTCTTATGTTGTTTGTTTTTCTTCTTTAGGAGCTGCAGGAGACTCATCAATAACAACATCAATACATTCAACAATCTTTCGAAGCCTTTTATTGTAACATTTGTATGCTTTGCTTGTAGATGTGTAACCAAGAAGTATCCCTTCATCTGATCTAGGTTCAAACTTGCCAAGCTTTTCATCATTATTTTTTATAAAGCATTTACTTCCAAAAACTCTAAAATGCTTCACAGAGGGAGAATTACCATACCAGAGTTCATATGGAGTTTTGTCACTATTTACCCGAACATGTGCCTTGTTGAGAATGTTTGCTGCTGTATGTGTTGCTTCTCCCCAGAACATGTCAGGAGTTCCAAAATCATCAAGCATAGCTCTAGCCATTTGTTGAATTTTTCTATTCATTATTTTTGCTATGCCATTTTGTTGTGGAGTGCCAGCTACAGAGAACTGTCTTTTCATGCCATGTTGTTCACAAAATTCAAAGAATTCATTTGATGTATATTCTCCTCCTCGATCAGATCTAAGACACTTGATTTTTAGATCTAATTCATTTTCCACCAATGCTTTGAAGATCTGAAATTTTTCAAATGCTTCATCTTTGTGTTTAATCAACCCGATCCAACACATTCTAGAGAAATCATCAATAAATAAGATATAGTATTCTTCCCCACGTGGTGAATTTTTCCTCATAGGTCCACATATGTCAGTATGAATGAGTTCAAGAGGCTTACTTGATGATCCTTCTTTGGCATTAAATTGTACTCTGGTCTACTTACCGAATTGGCAAGATTTGCATATGATACTCTCTGGTAGAGTAATATTGGGAAGACCACGAACAACTTGAAGTCTGCTTGCTTTGTTGATTTGAGAGAAGCTCAGATGTCCCAGCCTTCTATGCCATAGCCAATTTTCTGAAGATTTGCTCAAGTAACATTGATCTTTGCATTTCTTCAATACATACAGGTTGCTTGGAGTTATTTTCCCTTTTATAATAGTTTTACTTGTATCAAGATCACGAACCACACATTCTTTTGAACTAAATACAACTTCAGTTCCTTGATCACACATTTGACTTACACTTAACAGATTATGCCTTAATCCATCCACATACATGACATCATTAGCCTTCACCTTTTATTTTAGAAACACGGACCCTTTTCCCTTAATTACAGCAGGAGTATCATTTCCAAATGTAACATTCTTTTCTTTTTCTAGAGCATTATATGCAAGAAGTTTTCTTTTGTCACCTGTCATGTGTCTTGAGCATCCACTATCAATGTACCACTGATTTTCTTCACCTTCTGCAAATAACGCTATTCCACAATTTTCAACCTGTAATTCCTTCTTTTTCTATACTTTGGAACTTGAAGGAAAATGTTGTTTTGGCTGGACTTTGCTCCTGCATTCAGATTCTTCATGGCCAAAGTTATTGCAATAAGCACATTCAACTTCATTTTTAAGAGGAGAAAATTTGTTATAGGTGTTCTTCTTTGGTTCAATATCCATCCTTTTCTTTCTTGCTTCTCTTGTCATGATGGTTTTATATGCAACACATTGAACAGATTTATGACCAAAATTGTGACATGAGAAACATTGTCCATTGAAGTAGAAATTTCTGCGATCATGAAATCTTCTATTTGAATTTACCTGTTGGTTGTTGCTTCTTTGAGAGATATCCCTGTTAGTGTTCCTTGAATTGTGATAATCTTGCTTTACCCGTAAAGATTCATTATTCCCTTGCTGAGTGGCTGAATGTAGTAAACCAGTTGTAGCTGCTTTTAGATAATTTGGTGCTGAAGCCTGAGAAGATTCTCCGGTATATCCAAGACCTATCTTAATAAGAGGAGAACGTTGAACCTTGATAATCTCATCTAAGGTTTCAGATCCTTTAGCAAATCTAAGATTCAGAGTCTTTACTTTCTCAAGTTCTTTTCTTAGACTTACTACTTCACATTCTAATTTTTCATTGTGTTTCTTTGCTTCTTCATTCTGTCTTTTCAGAGTCTGTATGATTATTTTACTTTCTTCCAAGCATATTTTGAGTTGATTGTTTTGATCTAGAAAATCATTGTCATCTAGAGCATCCTTGTCGTCTCTAGAATTATTTTCAAATGCCATGAGAAGTCTAAGATCTTGTTCACATTCTTCCTCACTATCAGATAACCCATCACTGTCTTCATTTGTATAATAACTTTTCTTAGTGCTAGATCGGTTCTTATTCCTTCTTGTTAATTCTTTCCCTTTAGCAGATGTTTCTTTATAAGGACACTTTGCAGCATAATGACCAACTCTTCCACAATCAAAACATTTGAAAGGAAGCTTACCTTTGAATCTTCCGGTTCCTAGTTGGAGTCTTCTCACAAAGTTTGCCTCATCTTCTTCTGAGATATATCCTGATCCTTTTTTAACTTCTTTTCCTTTTGTAGAAGCTTTAAAAATAGCTTCTTTGACTTCAGATGGTCCTCCTCTCCTCATTTCATATGAAGTCAATATGCCATGAAGTTGCACCACAGTAAGAGTTTGGAGATCCTGTTTTTCTTCAAGAGCAGAGACTTTTGATTCAAATTTTTCCGTTAGCGATCTTAAGATTTTCTCAACCAAAGTAGATTCTGTTATTTTTTCTCCCAGATTTCTCATACGATTTACAACATCATCAAGACGTAAAAAGAAACTAGCAATATTCTCATCACTATGCATTTTTATATTTTCATATTCAATTCTAAGAGTTTGAAGTTTTGCACTTTTTACCTTTGCATCACCTTCATAACTTAGAATGATTTTGTCCCATATCTCCTTTGTTGCATTTAGCTGCATAAATTTGACAAATTTTGATTCAGTTAGACTTCCTGTTAGAGCATTGACTGCCTTTACATTTATTTCATAATTCTTATTTTCAGTCGGATCTGTTGGTATTGCAACTGGATATTGATATCCTTGTTCAACAATGGCCCATACATCTGCTCCCATAGACTGAAGATAGGATCTCATCCTTATTTTCCAGAATATTAAATTTCTTCCATTAAATAGTGGAGGCTTGATAGATGTTGTTCCATCTTGATTGCTCATCTTGCTTGATCTTCCTTCTTGCGATTAAGCCTTTTCAGAAGAACCTGCTCTGATACCAATTGTTGGGAAAAGTACTGAGAGCGGGGGGTGAATCAGTACTTTGTGCAGACAATAAAACTTTGATATTTCTTTCTTAAATAACCATACGCTACTTTCCTTAAGCAAACCCGCGTATATATGCGGATATCCTTTACATAACTCGTGTATATCCAGTGATCTAATTATGCATTTAGTTCTTGACTTAGATCATTGCATTACTCATTCATCGGATATTTAGAAAATAGTAAACAAGTGCAGGAAGAACGGAATAATCATCACACATAAGCAACCACACATGAGCACCAGGATTTTTAGGTGGAAACCCAATTCGGGAGAAAACCACCGCTGTCATCGTCTCAGTCTTCAATTTTTATTATTAAGAAAAATTCTTACAACATGCACTGGTTCAGACTCATACCAATACATAGGCACCCACCTACAGAAGGCTACAACCTTCTCTCATTTACCAGCCTCTCCTGGAAGGGAGAAACAACCCCCCTGCTCTCGTTTACCAGCCTTACCTAGAAGGGAGCTACTACCCCTTGATATTAGCACCACCCTCTACTGGCAGAAAGCTTCTACTATCAGACTGAAGGCTTCAACCCTCAGATCCACTGCAGACCACGTTTCATTAATTTTCACACTGGATCAAACAGCTTCAACACAATTCTTCACTTATCAACAAACATCCCTTTTCATTTCATCAGTCAGAACGGTGAAATCACTGTAACCAGAATATCAGATTTAGCCCAGACTTCAGAACAGATATGCGGAACCTCAATTATCTTTTGAGCAACCATCAACTCAAATACCATACGCGCTTTTCTTTAAACAGTCCCGCGTATACACGCGCTTTTACGGAAGCGAGCCCGCGTATAAATTTGTGCAACTTATCAGAAAAACCCTAATAGCCCATACGCGCTTTTGTCTGAATAGAGCCGCGTATACATGCGCTTTTCATGAAATGAACCTACGTATAGATCTATAAGAGATAAATTTTGCAGATCAGACCAAATCTATGAACTTACCAGATTTCTTCAACTTCTTCAACAGATTTGCGCCAGGTCTTCATCACTTCTTTTCAGATCATCCAAGAGATTCACCATTTCAATATCTAGAGATCTTGAACCTTCATTATGTTCATAGATGCATCATAAAATAGGATCTATCAATTAAGAGCAGAGTTCAACCATGCAAATATACTTCAGAGTGAAGTATTCATTAAAGCCCAGACACTTGCACCCTCTTTGCACAATGAAATTCTTCTCCTTATATATATTTAGCCTTTTTCAATACCATGAGTCAAAACCACATTACTTCTGATGGTTTTCCTAGACGGGATCAAAAAGACAATCCAACGCTCAATACAATGGGTCAATAGCATGGTAATGCCCCTTGGTATTCTAATTTTGGAGTGAAAAATACCATACGCGACTTGCCACATACTTTTCCGCGTGCATACGCGCTTTCTCCTTGACAAACCCGCGTATGCCTTGAAACACACATTTGTCATTATTGCTTTGGCCCTCACTGATATTTCCTTCTCTGGTACTTCTAAGCTACTTGTAGAACATCATATTTACATCATTAATAAACTCATCAAGCATCAAGAACATCTTCAATAAGAGGTTTCCATCATCTTCATCAAGTGGGTTGCCATCAAGGACAACTTTTAGCATC
Organism: Pinus albicaulis; assembly: GCA_034641835.2. NCBI lineage: Eukaryota > Viridiplantae > Streptophyta > Pinopsida > Pinales > Pinaceae > Pinus > Pinus albicaulis. The sequence continues at coordinate 243,018,140 of CM076571.1, forward strand.
ATATTGCCAACAATACAATCTAAGAATGTGCATATTTATAACTGAATAATGACCATTGAGTTGCATAATGTAATATTCCCAAATTTTCACCTAATATTTGGAATATTAGAGTTCTTAATTTTCTTAATGAATTAAGTAAATAAAAGGGTGGAGGGACCCATAATCCTCAATATGAATAAATATCCACTTTTTTCGTGTGAATGTGGACTAATTAAGCCTAGATCAACATAATAAGGTAGTTGAGCAACTACTAATGTGAATGAAATTGGAGATCATGTCTCATTAATTGAGAGAGATCATGGAGGTTGATACAATCAACTAAGATCTTGAAGATGTCAAACAAAAGATCATAAAGCATTCATGATCAAGTGGTGGAGGATAATGTGCAATTAAAGCACACGTGATGGAGAGGGTGTACATTGCACCTAGACATGATGGTTGATTTGGTCAAACAGCACAGTCAAACTTGGAGGATCTTGTCCACGTGGACAGTGCAGTCTAGATGAGGGCCAAGGCATGGGAAGGCTCAAACATTATATAAAGAAGATGAAGGCATGGATGGAGGTATGTTGGATAATATTGATGTAAGGATCTTTTCATATCTAGAATTGTCATGTGACATTCCACTGTTTTCTTGGGCTGTTTAGCAGAGATTGCAGGTGTTGTTTAGCACAGGGTATTCCTGGTCGGGAATCCCACCTCTTTCTTAGAGCATCTCTAGAAAGAGTATTGTACTTAATTCTACATTAGGCATTGGTGCCACATCTCTTTTCCTACTTTCTGCAGAACAATCATATTCAGGAATTGCATATTTCTGAAGATCAGTTTGGAACGTGGAAGTTGTCTTCAGTACTTCAGCTAGAGAACTAGTGAGGGTTTATTCCCATAGCCTTGGGCTTATATATCAACATTTCCAGAGCTTCATTACATATCTAGAATTAGGCAAAAATTTATTGACCTCCTAGCAACAGTATTTCCTTCAGGAATTACGCTGTCCATTTTGTAGATCAAAAGGGAGGGAGGAAGTTGCTAGTATTTCAGCTAGCAATCTTGTGAGGGATCATCCCCTCACATTTCCATACATCTTACCATCATCCTGGAGTTTATTATATTATTTTTCAGTAGGCAGAAGGCCTCTCTTTCCCTCACAGTGTAGTTTTCAGTGGCAGTTGTGTTGCAGCAGCTGTAATCATTATTTGAGGATTGAGAAGCTAGATCTAGAGCTTCTAGCTTGTAGATCTGGAGAAGGGATCAACCCTTCAAGCTTATATCTGATCTTGCAACATATTTCAGCCATCTATTTGATAGATCTAGCTTTAGATCTGTATTTCCCAACAGATCAAGGATCAACTCCTAGGAGGGTGATTTTCCAAAGTTGTAGATCTAGAAAATCCTTTCTGGGATATCTTGGGAATCCATCACATTGGCCAGATCTTGAATATTGGCATCATCTGAGCTCCAGATTTGAGGATATATGCATTTTCCTTTTCATCATGTAACTATATGTTCATATTATATTGAAGGGACAACGCAGTATTTGCTTCAGTGCCTCTCCAGTTACGTTGTATCTATTGTAGCATGTATTCTGGGTGATTCTAGACCAACTTTTTGGCTAGATCTACTCATATTTTGTACATTGTGTAACTTATTCTTCTCCAATATAGTAATATGGCTCAGCTTCTCTGTAAATTCTGATGTTGTCTTAAGATTAATTTTTTACTTAGTTGCAGTTCTTATATTTGATGCATTTAGTTTCCTTTTTGCATTCACATTAAGGGAACTGAAAAGACAAACTTGCATTTGCATATAGTGGATTGTGTGTTTTGCATAGGAACAATTAGGAAAACTACATATTAGTTTTTGCTCTTTTTTGTTTGCTCTCAAATTGATTTCTCTTTCCCTCTAGTAGCTAGGATTTTCATTAAAGAAATTAAAAGTGAAAATTTTACTTATCATTTTAGTTTGCATTTTAGGAATTTCCATCACATCATCATGGTGAACCTTGAAAGGAAAATTTATAAACAAGATCAACTTAAAATTTACATCAATTTACCTAACAAAGAATTAGAACCATAACGATAAAATTTAGAAGGTCTAAGCTAGAGACATGTTCCGGCGTCGTAAAATATAGCAGCTCTAGTTAATTTTCTCCCATACATTCCGAGTGCGATACCTCATTCCACGTATGTAAGTATATCATAGCTCATCCACGTACTTTCGGGTATATCAGGTGGTGTTACAGTACGAAAAGTATAAAGGGGTGCTCTCACTATGCAGTTTCACATCAGACAACGCTAATATGGACTTGGGCCTCCACGTACCTTCTGTTATATTTGGGAGGACAACTTTAGGTTTCTATCCATCCATAGTGAACCAAGTCATCTGCCTTGTAAATTTTGATACATCGAACACAACATTCATGGAGATTTCCTACCCGTACTTCTTGGTTTGCCAGGAGGTATTCTGTAGTTCAGAGTTTCTTGGTAAACCTTTAGCCTCGTATTACCCTTTTATTTTGTTTATTTTTTTGGTTAAAATAAATCAGTCATCGTGGAAGAACAAAATCCTTTTCCCCGTCGTTTGCGTAGATTAGCATTGAAACCACCTTTACCACCAGAAGTTACTCCTGGTCAGCAAAGGTGACATCACTCTACCGAAACCAATACTATCAGTACCTCTGGTGAAGCATCATCTTCCCATATACCAAAGTCAACACAAGTTGTTTCTACACATCCTATTTCATCTACTATTGTCGAGACAGAGTCCTCACAGCTACTCGTGGTCACAATACATCCAATCAGTGAGACCATACCTCCTGAACCCAACATTTTTCAACTGGAAGTTGATCCAGATCCTATCCTTTTTTTTCCAGAACATCTGCATCCCAAAGTTGAATGACCAAAATTTATTACTGTATTGGTCACCCCACAATTTTCTATAGCAACTAAGTCTCCCATATCGCGTATTCAACCTCCTGAAATATAATTTGGGCCAAATGGAAAAATCCTTCCACCTGATTTAATTTTGATTGAAGAAATCCCACAAGATGAGACACCTTTAACTCCAACCCATTTTAGGGAGGAGTTTTACCTATACGAGTCTTTTCCTCAATCACCATCCTCTGCTTTTGTTGATCCTGTTCCTATTCAAATTCCCATCAATTCAAAAGGGTATACATTTGGTCAAGTAACCATGTCTGAACCTACATCTTTGGTTGGACCATCTGTTCCAATTGTGTCAGCACCTGCTCTCGCTACACTGTCTATGTTCACAAATTCACCAAAGTCATATTTTCATGGTGGCCCTTTGGTCCCATCAGTTTATAAATCTTTACCTGGAATTTTCTCTAGTGCATCTTCAAACCCATGGACTTCACCAATGTCATCATCTGGTATTTAACTGGTAAACCTATAGTGAGTACTGAACAAATTGATTCTTTATACACATCATCAGGGCAATATCAAGCTGGTCCTTTTGGATCTATTCAATCCAGTACCATATCAACTGGACTCCCTGCATTTGGAGAACAATATTTTCCATATTATTATCCTCCTCATGATGCGGGGCAACCTTTGGTCACCCACTTTGACATTAATCCATCATTTTTTGGTCAACCTAATGTCGAAATGAATGTTTGTCAATGGCAGCCCATTCTACCTATCCAACCACAAACGGTTGTACACTTATATCAACCGGTTCAACCTATTGCACCCATATCAATTCCACTTGTTAATATGTCTTTACCACGGTTAAATAATCAAAATGTTGTACAACAACCATTTTAGGTTGGTCCTTCAACTCAATATCCTCAAGTATTGCACCCACAGACTCCAAATCCTTCGACCAATTTACAACAAAAACCTATACCCGGAATCATTTATTCACAAGGTGGATTACCATATTATGGAATTTCATAGCCACAACTAGGTTATACCTATCCTCAACCAAATCCAAGTTATCCTAATTTGGGTTATAACATGGGTGGACAGACCCCTCGGTAGCCTTAGGTGCAAATGCCTCAACCTTCATTTCAACAAGTATCATATCTAGGTTTTGGTCAACTGAATCCTCAAGCATTTTCCTATCAAAACAACCCCTATATGGGTTACCAGCAGTAGATTCTTTATGCTGGTGCTCAAAGGCCTGTTGCTCAAGCAATTCCATCATACCCTGGCTATGCTCAACCTGACCTTAATCAACAATTTCCTTTTGTTGCAACTTTAGAGTTACCAGATTTAAATCGGCTCACCAATGATCCAATAAACTATGCTCCTTGGTGGTAGGTGATACCCCATAAATTACCCTTTTATATTCCTAAGTTCAATGGAAACCCTAGGGAAGACACGTCGACTCATGTTATGACTTATCATTTGTGGTGTTCATCAAACTCCCTGAATGATGACTCTGTTCGACTACGTCTTTTCCAGCGTACGCTCATTGGTCCGGCTGAAAAATGGTACATTGAGTTACCTAGAGCTTATTTTGATAATTTCACTGCAATAGCTACTGCCTTTTTGACTCACTTCCAGTTACCCATACGATATGAAACTGGAATGGAACTCTTGACCAATTTTAAACAGACTAATGCTACTCACATTTCTGATCATATTCATGAGTGGTGTCGTCGTCGTAGAATGGTTAAGACATTTGTTCTTGGTCATCTTCTTGCTGAGTGGTTCATTACGTCCCTGTTGCCATATATAACTGAGGATGTGGCTAATGGTGGCGTCGTCACTGAAGAGCAGGTCATTGCTTGTGCCCAATATTTAGACTTGATTTATACCCAGTCTGGCACGCACTATGAAACAATTCCTAATGCGTCGTGATCTAATTTTACTATTCCTCCTCAATTAAAGGACTCTCATGCCAGAGACGGTTTTATTGGTACTGCAAGCACACATCATACTACTTCATCTGATCCTACACCTTCTTCTGAAATTAATGTCATGTCATTTGATAAAGGTAAAAGTGACAAGCAACCCGGAAGTAAGAAAAAAGGGAAATCTAAGAAAAAGAAAACTTCTAACCCGCAGGAAAGATCATCTAATCAATCGTCTGGAAATAGGAAACCTCATTATCTATGCATAATCTATAATGAGGAACAATTTTTTCAGGATTTTCCTCACCGCGCTAAAATCTCAAAAATGGTTAAGACTTCACATGCGTCAACTGTGTTGATAGATCCGTTTCCGAATCCAGACACAAATTTGGTTGCTATGGATCCAGCTTCTAGTTCCCAAGTGTTTATGTTATTTGTCACAAAACCTTCAACATATATTTTGGTTTCAACGCGTAGTAAATATTATGGTATTCAAGCCACTGATCAACCTACGACCTCGACCACAAATCCGTATACGGAATCGGTACCACCTACTGTTATTCCTGAATTGACGATTAAGCCACCAAAGGAAGTTGTTCATAAATAAACATATAATGGTCGAGAAAGAGCTTCTCAAAACTATAATATAGTTGAATATTTGGCCCAATCCCCTTCAGTTATGTCAGCTCTTGAGGTATTACAAAATTGTCCCTCCCAAAAATAGCCTCTATATTCGGCTATTGGTGGAATTGATCTGACTGATTCTAATCTTTACGTTTTTAATCATACAGGCTATGTGCCGCAATTACCAGCAAAATTGGCATTCTATATACAAGTAAATGTTCTCAATCACCTTTTTCATCATACTATTACTGATGAGGGAGCATATACGTGCATTATGTCTCTAAACTATTGGAAGTCACTTGGATCGCCGTGCTTATCCCAATCATCAACGACATTGAAGGCTTTCAATAGATGTAAATATAAGCCTTGTGGTATTATTAATAACCTGCATATTGAACTAGTGGTAAAAATAGTAAATTTTGATGTCAAGGTTGTTGACAGACCCCTTGACTACAATATTCTACTTGGAAGGCCATGGGTATATGTTATGACTACAATTGTTTCTACATATTTTAGAATGATCGGATTTCCATATAAAGGTGCCATCACAGTCATCAATCAGCTATCATTATTTTCCTCTGCTTCACAGATAACTAGAAGTGTTTCATTTGTTTACGCACCCCAACTAGCAGATTAGAAAATTGGTGTAGGACTATTAAAGGATTCCACTCTCATGGGAACCTTTTCATTACCGCCGCCTACGACATTGGTAGAAATTGCAAGCATAGAGACTTGCTACATGATATCTTCCACTCCATCTGGCTTAAGGAAGAGTACGGGTGATTCTGAAATTGTTAGGTTGGATTAGTTTATGCTTCCCAACCCTATTGAGCTTGCATAGAAATCAATCTATCTATATTGGGCGGCGAATCCAAAATCAACGTCGCCGATTGTTTAAGTTGATCGTTCCTTAGATTTTGGTACTCCATCTGATCCTTTTTCCTAAACGTTCTTGACAGATGAGAATATTTTGGAAACCATGATGTTGAAAGGAGAACCATGGGAAGATTATCATCATTGTTCCCATCTTCCTGATTATGAAGAAAATTATCTTAGTGAACTATGTCACCCATCGATCAAAAATTTATTTTCGAATTCTTTACCTATTAATGCAATCGATTCCGAGTGAAATTTATCAAATATTGAAGAAACCATTTATATCGATATTTCGACCAAACCTAGCGTTGTAGACAATAATCATGTCGGTGTATCTTGTTCTCCATCAAAACTCGAAACATATCTCCCTCTCTTTCGTGAATTCCATGATATATTTGCTTGGTCTTACGAGGAAATTCAAGGCATAGATACTAGTATCGTTGAACACGCTATTAATATGTATCCTAATGTCAAACCGGTGCATCAACGCCTTCGTCATGTTCATCTAAAGAAGGTTGTTGTCATTAAAGAAGAAGTTGAGAAAACTTTGCGTGCTGGTTTCATTTACCCTATTCCGATAACTGAGTGGGTTTCCAACATAGTTCCTATCATGAAAAAACAAGGAACGATCAGTGTGCATCGATTATCGAGATGTCAGTCTTTCTTGTCCAAAAGACTACTATCCTACTCCCTTTATCGACTAGATTATTTACGATTGTGCTCGATGTGAAATATTTTTGTTCATGGATGGATTTTCCAGCTACAATCAAATCAAAATCCACCTATAGGATCAACATAAGACAACATTCATTTGTCTCTAGGGCACATTCACTTATAGGAAACTACCGTTTGGTTTAAAGAATGTTGGGGCAACTTTTCAATGAGCAATGGATTATGCTTTCAATGACACCAAGCACATTTTTCAACCCTATCTAGATTATTTACCCACGCATTCACGAAATCAGACTCATCACCCGATGCATTTGAGAGCCATCTTCTTACGCTGCCGACATTACAAAATATGCCTCAATCCACATAAATGTGTGTTTTTTGTTGGTTCTGGTCGTTTGCTTGTATTTTTCGTTTCAAAACTAGGAATTTGAATCAACCCATTGAAGGTTTAGGCCATTCTTGATTTGCCTCCGCCATCAAATTTACTTCAGATGCAAAAACTTCAAGGAAAGGCTAACTTCCTAAGGAGTTTCATACCAAAATATGCCGAAATTTCTAAAGGATTTACTCAGCCCTTGAAAAAAGGGGTTCCCTTCCATTGGGACCAAGTTGTGCAAGCTTCTTTTGATGTTGTCAAGGATACTCTTGTCCGGACGTCATTAATGTATCCCCTCAATTATCAGTGTGATTATTTATTTTATATCACTGCAGTTGATACGACCATTGATTTGGTGTTGTTCCAAGTAGAAAATCGGATAGAACATTCGATCTATTATTTGAGTCGTAATCTCAATGATACAGAAGTTTAGTATTCATACGTAGAAAATCTTGTCTTGGCAGTTGTTCAAGCTATCCAAATATTTCGCCACTATATCCTGTTCCGAAAGATGATTGTCGTTTTGGATTGCAACCCCATGAATTATATATTATCATGTCAATTTCTAGGGGGGAAATATTAAAAATGGATTTTCATTTTGCAAGAATTTGATTTGGAATTCATCAAATCCAAGTCAAATAAGTCTTTAGTTTTATATGAGCTCCTCTATGACCTTCCCTCTTATAGTACTACTACTACATTGGAACCATCAATTCTTGATGAGTCTCAATTTCTGATCGGATCATCTGATCCTTGGTATGGATATTTCATCATTTATCTCCAAACACAAACTTTTCGACCTGATACCTCTCGCTCTAAACAACAATGTATTCAATACCAAGCCAAATTTTATCTGATCATCAGCGATACACTTTATCGTCATGGTGTTGACACAATTTTAAGAAGGTGCCTCACTCATGAGGTGGTAGAAAAGGTTTTAAATGATTGTCATATTGGGGCTTGTGGTGGACACTTGTCTGGATATGCTACTACGTAGAAGATACTCCACGCTGGTTACTTTTGGCCTACCATATTTCACGACTGCATTCTCGTGGTCAGATGTTGTCATGTGTGCCAGATATTTGATCGTAAAATCCATAAACCACCAATGCCAATGCATCATGTTGTCTTTGTGGGACCATTTTCGAAATGGGGTATTGGCTTCATGACCTGTAACCCTCGTTCATCCAAGGGGAATCGTTATATTATTGTCGTAGTAGACTACTTTACCAAATGGGCCGAAGCGATGCCTACATTCAACAAAACATGACAAATAGTTGCATTGTTTTTCTTTAATCATGTTATTGCATAGTTTGGGGTCCCACAAGCTATAGTTACAGATCATGGGAAGCATTTTCACAACCACATGATGACTGAATTGACTTCCAAGTTAGGATTGTCACATGATAATTCTACTGCTTATTATCCACAATCAAATGAACAAGTTGAGGCTATCAAAAAGATTCTTAAATGTATGCTTCAATTAATGATAGGATTTTTTAAAATAAACTGTAATTTGATCCTATACTCAGCCTTGTGGGCATACCAAACCTCGGTGAGAAATGCAACCAAATTTACCCTCTTTCAATTGGTGTATGGTCTGGGAGCTATCTTACCAATCCAATGTGAAATACCGTCATTAAAACTCGCAATCGACTTGTTACCTGACACCTTAGAAGAAGAAGCATGTCTTTTTAACCTCATCCATCTTGATGAAACACGTCGTGAAGCACAATTGGCCAACGAAGCGCATAAGAGACATGTAAAGGCACAATACGACAAAAATGTCCAGCCTCACATTTTCTCAAAGGGTGAATTGGTCCTTCTTTATGATAAAGAAGATGATGTAATAGGTATAGGGAAATTTGAGCCATTATGGCACGGCCCCTATATTTTCAAAAGAGTCCTTGCTAAGGGTGCATATGAGTTGGTGGATTACAATTGAATTCCATTGGCATATCCCAGAAATGGGTTCTATCTGAAACATTACTATGCTTAATCAGGAGCGTAGTGATTTTTTGTATTATTTTGCATATATATGCATTTGATTTGCATTCATTTTCTTAGTTTTTTTTTAATATTTTTCTTGATGTTAGTAATCTGCTTTACATTTCATCGCAGATGTCTGAATCTTTGGAACCATTTGTTGGATATGCTGATGGTGCTAGTCGTAGTACACATAATCTATCCTCTGCATCGTGGGCCATTTTCGCTCTGAACGGCGAGTTAGTGAAGTTTCAAGGGATTTTATCGGTATATCGACAAAAAATATCATTGAGTATAGCACATTGATCGAACTTCTCTCTGATGCCATTTCATTTGGTATTAACCACATTATCATAAGGTTAGACTCACAACTTGTGGTATTACAACTTACTAGTGTTTATACTATTAGAAATCCAACACTGCATTGTTTGTTCCTAAGAGTTCTACTTTTGGAAAGACACTTTGATTTTATTCAATATCAACACATTTCCAGGAATATGAACACATTGACTGATTCTTTAGCTAATCAAGTTTTAGACAGACATTTGCAAAACATGTAAAGAAAACATTCACATAATTGAATGGGATTGCACAATAAACATAGGAAAAAACTGAAATCAAATAGATATATAGTTATAGGTTTTTAAAAAAAATTGTGCCCAAGACACATTGATCATCTAACCTCAAAATGTATGCAACATGTCAAAAGTAAACTAGTGATGCTCATGGTAACATGCTATAGATCTAGCTATCCTATGCAGTAACTGTATCCAGCGATTAGGAATGCCTATAGTGTGGCGCTACAGTCACATGGGTAACTCTTCGATCCGGAAATCCAGAATCACAAAGGTCAACCCCTCTATGTGTTGTCGAAGCTCAAAGAGAGTCTCAACCATGTCTAGATCCTGAAGGACTGCTCTCCCGACAGCCCTCTCTACTGGCTCATCTTCTCCATGCTCTGGTTCCTCCACCGGTTGAACTCGACTAACATCTGAATTACATTAAATTTTAGTTTAGTCTTGGGAAAACATCAAAATAAAAAAAACATTGTATAAACCTTGGAAAAATTAAAAACATGGTCAAAAAATTCTTACATATTTCACCCCACTGAGCACCTTTTGGTAAATCTAAGTCTAGATCTCCTCAAAAATAAACGCCTGCATATGTATACTCATCGATGGCGACAACCTGTCGCCTAAACTAGGTGAAGAATGCAATCGAGAACACAATGGACGATTGGCCTGCATGCCTACCCATTAGTTCTACTCATCTCTGCATCCTCAGATCTCTAGGGTTAGACACACCTAGTATCACATGCTGAGGTTGCATCAGTGGAATATTCTCTAAGGAAAATGAAATGAGGATCTAACCATAACTCAAGTTCTTCTTCCTTCTTCCATTTTCCTTGCTCAGTTTTTCTTTTATCTGAGACAGTACAGCTTCAGACTAGTTGAAGACTGTTGGCTCCATGCACTCTAGCCCATACTGCATATATAATCTATTCACTACATGTAGTGTAACAGTGCCGACAAGTTTTGTGATCATGAAAATAATGGTTCTCAAAGGCAAATCTCGAACATCGCAGATGTTTATTTTCCCATCATTGCTTGGCTCTGCCCCTGGATAGAAATATTGTAAAACATAATCTCTCACAGTCTCTCCTCCGAGAGCAAACCCTGAGAGGGAAATAGGCAAGCCTCTCCTCGACAAGCCTATAAGAAAGTATACATCCTCCACTTTAATAGGAACCACTTTGTTCCTAATGTGAAATGCCTCGATATCTGGATCCCATGCTCGAACTAGGAACTCCAAGAGTTCTATTTTTTGCCTCATCCCTGACAAGCAGAAGTACTTTAACAAGACACAATATCTTAGGGCTCTTACTGTACCCAGATCATTTAGGGAAACCATATGTTGTTATTCATGCTCTCTTTCTCTCCATGTAATCGTCATTATAGTTTGATAAAATCCTGAAACATAACCATAAGACTTATTAGAAACCTTTCAATGCAAAAAATTAGACAAATTTTGAGCATAGTGCAAGAATAAAAAATGGAGATTGCACCCAACGTAGTCTTGAACAAGGGACAGTGCCTTGCATATGAAACTAAACTTCAATTTAGGTGCTCCACAATGCACTTTTCAATGTTCAAGGGTTCGTTTCCCTCTTTGGAAGAAACATTTACCCTAAGGGGCTCAAAACCCTAAAAATTTTCAATGAAAGGAAATGAATTGGCTACTAAAATAAAGAGAGGGTTCATGGCACTAACTTGGATCAAACGGTGATGAAAACCATCCATAGAAACGATCGCAATAAATGGCTCAAGTTCGGGGGAAAAAAATGATTCAACGCTCCAAAATGCAAATGGTAAATTTCAAATGGTAAAAATGAATATTAAAACTCTTTTTATTAGTCATTTAATTATTTGCAAATCATATTTATTGTTGTGACTATGGTTTTATTATATTTTTATCATGAAACAGATATTTTTAATCCATTTGATGTTGCTCTGAATAGGTTTTACAACTGATGAATAGATTAGTCATGCAGATTTATTTCAAGAATGATTTTGACCACAAAGAATACATTTATCCTTATTTTTTGAGCTTTGTTAAAAAAAAAGGATTTGAAGCGCACTTTTATCTCTTTTTCGAACCTCGATAACAGCAAAAAAGGAACCCCTGGAGTCTTCTTTCAGCTCTTTTCAAACTCCAATAATGTGAAAAGATTGTCGAGTACTTGTATTTTCGAGGTCGTAAAAGTTGAATTGATATCTACTCAGTATAATTTTAACCCTTTTCTGGACTGAAATATATTATTTATGAAAAAGGAATACCTTAGTCAAACATGACTAAAGAGGTTCTCTCAGATATTATTTTACACTTTTTTGGATCTGAGCGACAACTTTAAGAAAAAGTGCTTATGGAGTTTTATTTCGTCATCTTTTTCAAACTCTCTAAATATGAAAAAGGATTGGGTTGTCATTGTTGTTAGGCTCGTTAAAACATAAAATAGGGATGGACTTGTTGATCATGGAAAGAATCAAGTTTCATTCATCGCTAGACTCGTTAAATTATTAAATAGAGATACATTATTCACCCAAAGGGTTGAATTATAGATCAAGCATATGTTATCCTCCTCAAGCTTGTTAAAAAATAAAGAGGTACTAGTCGAAAAATAACCAGGGGAAATTTGGGAAAGTGAACAGATTTTTTTACGGTAACAGGTCGCTCTTGAACATTACACTTCACTCCATCACTGTGACTATTTGGGTTGGGTAAAATTCTTGATGGTTCATTCATACCTATGGTTCATCATACCTTCACTTCAGTTTTGGGTCAATGCTGCCAAATCATTACAGTGTCACCAATATGTTCAAGAGAAGTCATCCAGTGAATACTCATCCTTCTACAATACTCATAAACCTTCATTCTCATGACAATCACCCCTAAACATTGCCATATCAATTCATACCTTTGTCTCTTAAATCAGTAACTCCCATTTCACAATAAAGTGACTTCCTGTCAATGAAAAACCATTATCCGGGAAGTTCACTTAGAAACATCATAATCCAATACCATGAGGCTTGTTACAGTATCGACAAGATCCTTGCTTCCAGAATTTTGACCAAAATATTTTGTTTGGCATTCGACATCAAATCATCTATTCATGCCTCATGAAATGTACTGCAGTGCCTTGAGGGCCATTGACATCAATGGTGGTTCTCTCGCGTTTGTTAACCGCTCACATTATTGGCTGGTAATAAAATGATGTCTTACCATGTTCGACTACAAATCATATATTCTCATGGCTAGACTTGTACCCGAACGATCAAGTGAACAAGATAAGAAGACCCCGAATCTAGTTTCATCCATCCAGGCTGCGATTTCAGGATTTTTGTACACATCATATGTACAATGACCTTACATACAGATCATCATCTGAACATAGGCCTATATCTGTAGGCACGTATGTATTGGGAAACATTCCAATGTAGACAAATTTCTGAACTATGTACATGTTATTAGATAGTTTATGTGATGATCATGGGAGTGCCTTCCCTCAGCAATTCGTGATCAAGAGGATATATCATGATGTAATGTATTGTAAGATTGATGCAGGTCGCCACTCCGCTTCAGCTCCAACCCATCACAGTGTAAATCATCTCATTCAAAAAATATTGTTATTATTATTTTGACTTCATGCTTTAGGGGGAAATTGTTATAGGTCAATTTGGGCACCATTCCCAATGACCTGGTTAACTGGACATCATCCCCAAAACCAATGAATAGGGTCTATCATCCCCTATTATTTCAGTTGCTACATGCCCTAAGACAAAGAACAAGAAAAAATCATCCATGACTTCCATTGCAAGGCTTCCAAGGTTTGAAGTACATGTTATATCACCTATGAGCTCACCAATGCAGTCTCTCAAGGGGCTAAGTGCTTTGCATATGTAGGTAACCCCACTCAAGGGTGTGTTGGTCAAATTGGGAGCGAAATTCTCACTATTCTAGAATATCCACTTGGCCAGGGCCTTCTAGAAGAGTGCATATGTGTCAAACTTTGAATCCATGTGTCCATTTGACACCTCTGAGCTTGGGAACATGTCTTGCCTATTATTCAAAAGTCATTGATCATGAAACTACCTTCAGCTCATCTATAAATTGAGCATAAATAATTGTTGAGATTCAACAAGATGATGAGCTTAGTGAAAATTAAGCACCTTCACTAAGTGGGGCCCGCATGCTATTTTTAGGTGTATGTCTATTTTTAGACATGGTGAGCATATTCTATAAGTTATAGGATGTCATTTGTAGATGGTTGGTAAAATGTGAAAAATAGATGAAATTATATTTTTAGAATATTGAGCGAATTCTATTTCTATATCGTCAATCTAAAAATAGATGCATGTCGATTATTATTATCTCCTAATAATAATCCGACAATAAACATCAACTTATTCTCTTGGAGCACTTTATTTCAGTGAACATATTTAGAAAATCAGTGGGCTGAAGGAATTACACAATTCCTAGGGTTTATGGTGGCTCATGCATGGAGGACTCAGTTAGAATTGAAGTGGAAAAGTTATGACAAAGTTGGAAGAGTAGTTACAGGAGTTGTTATTCAGTTTAACTCAGTTAATGGAGTTAAACTCAGTTGAGCTAGTTGTATCTAGTCTAATTGAAAGATACACTAGTGAGAGTTAAGTGAATTAATTAGTTAATTAATTCACAACTAATAACTCACTGACAACTGAAAAAATACAACAGTTAACTACAATGCATTTCAGTTCCAGTGGAGACCCAGTGGAGAGATAGGTGAAAGGGTAAGATGGACTATCCGTTGTGACTATAGTGATGCATTCAATGCATTTGACACACATTGGAGTTGCCAATGAGGATTGCACAGTCAAGTTAAGGCCAATTCGAATTCATTCAGGGATCTTCTTCATAGGGATTGCGCAGTGGAGACAGGCTGTCAGGAGGCAAGAAATTGGTGCATAGATATGCAAATTTCTGCATGACAGTGTGTAATGATTGTTGATTGTACTGAGAGCTTGATGTACCAAAATTTGTATGAGATTATTACATGATTCCATTGATATACATAATATATGATAGTTGGGGTTTTTAGCTTTAAGCTTTCTCGTTAAACAAATGTGTTATGTGTGATTGAATTTATTCACATATGTTTGCAATTGAGTTTTAAATTTCCGCAAGTTTAACAGTGGAAGGATTATGTATTTTGCAAGAAGATAAATATTGTGAGATCAGGAGAGTCTAGTAATACATTAGTATTAATAAATTTCTACATGGTATCGGAGCAGTATTGATTACTGGAGATTGCGATTATGAAGAATTGTTGAGTTTGTGCTGGTGGACAATTCGAATTTGCTGCAGAAATTTCTTGGTGCGACAGTTAAGTATTCATTGAAATTTCTTTCAATGGGTTGCGATTGGAGTATTCCCTTTAGGGTAGCTCTAATTACATAGCCTGGAAGGATAGGATGGAGGTGGTTCTTGAAGACAATGGACTAAAGGATTTTATTGACAACGATGTTCCTAAGCCTATTTCTAGCGATGCTGCATTACTTGATGCATGGAAAAAGAAGGTAGCAAAGACAAGAAGAATTTTGTTGGAAGGTGTAAAGGAACATATTGTGTAAATCCTTCATGGGAAAGCCACTCCATTTTCAATGTGGAAGGCTTTTACCGATCTTTTCTGAAGCATCAGCGACCATAGGAAGTTGGCACTGAAAGATAAGCTCAGGAAAATAAAAATGGAGAAGGGCGACAGTATTCCAAAATATCTCACAAAGTTTTTCCACTGTAGGGATGAATTGGGAAGTGTGGGGATTACTGTTGATAATTATGACTTGGTGAGCTTGGTTCTCCTTGGGCTTCCAAATATTTAGCATAGCTACGAAGACTCTGTCAATGGATGGGAGAAACTGCCAGGTTGGGAGTGACTTTGGTCAGATCTTGTGCAGGAGGAGATAAGGCGAAGTACCAGGGATGGATCTTCATCAAAGAATGATGATGAAGAGAATTGTGCTTTGGTTTTCAAATCAATGAAATGAAAGGGGAATAAATCCCATCCAAAATCTGAGGCTAAAGGAAAGAATTTGGATTTGTCCAAAGTGAAGTGTTTTCACTGTCACGAACATGGGCATATCGCCACTAACTGCCCACAAAAAAAGAAGAAAAAGAAGGTTGTTGGAGCTACAGCTAGAAAGGCCTTAGCCTCACAATTTGAACTTGATTTCTCTTTTATTGCATGCTTGGTTTCAATCTCAATGGTATCAGTGTGATATCTTGATAGTGGTGCGTCTTTCCATATGATGGGAGACAAGGATTTGTTTAGTGACTTGGACGAGAAGGATCTCCAAATGCATATAGAGATGGGCGACGATGGTAGATACAGTGTGACCAGCATTGGGACCATTACCTTTGAGAGGGAGTCAGGTAAACCATTTCTTTTGAAAGATGTTATGCATGCTCAAGGTCTGAAGAAGAACTTGGTCTCGGTCGCAATGTTGGAAGACAGAGGTTATAACGTTGTTTTCAGCGATAGAAAAGCTTTCCTACAACATAAAAAAATGGTTCAAACCAATAGGATAGGGATTCAAGTTAAAAATATCTACAAGCTAGAGGTAGATGGCTGCGCTACAATGATGGGCAAAGCAGAAGAAGTGGTGAGTCGGGATGAGGGCGAATTATGGCACAGGATATTGGGCCATCTTCATCATGGCGCCTTAAATATTTTGCATCATATTTCTACTGGACTTCCCAAGGGTACTCTTGCATAGTCATATCATTGCAAGGGATGTACTATGGGTAAGTTTGTGAAGACCACCTTTCATGAGAAGGAGAACCATGCTTTGGTGATCCTAGTTCACACAGATGTGTGTGGACCTTTCTCGATTGCTTCAACAACAAAACACAGGTATTATGTTATATTTGTTGATGAATATTCTTGTAGATGTTGGATCTTCTTCATGCAAAAGAAGAGCAAAACATTTTCAAAGTTATGTGAGTTTAAATAATTGGTGGAGAAGGAGTCAGGGAAGCAAGTGAAGGCTCTACGGAGCGATAATGTTTGTGAATATATCTCGAATGAATTCAAATACTTATGTAGAAAATAAGGAATTAGAAGAGAACTCATAGTGCCTCATAACCCACAGTAGAATGGGGTTGCAGAGAGGAAGAAAAAAATGATAGTGGGTGTTGCGTGAACTATGTTGCATGACCAGGGCCTACCAATGCACTTGTGGGAGGAAGCATGCAACACTGCGGTTTATGTGCAAAATCGTTGTCCTCATAGAGTACTTGGCATGAGTACACCTAAAGAATATTTTACTGGTAAGAAGCCTGATATTTATCATTTGAAGATTTTTGGCTCATCTGTTTACATTCATGTGAAAAAGGACGCCAGGAAGAAGCTGGAGCCGACTGCAGAAGTTGGGATATTTGTGGGGTAAACAGAAACAGCCCATAATTATCATGTGTATTTTCCAAACAATCAAATGACTGTGGCACGATGGGATATAAAATTCAATGAGGTGAAAGCCATGAAGTTGTCGCTTGAGAGGGAGCTACACTTGCATTAGGAGGAGGAACTTCTTATTCCCAAAGATGAGCCTCTAGATGTGGATCAGCCACATTCAAGGAGTAGAGGAGTCCACTCATGCAGAACCAAACATCAGAATAGACAGAAAGAGTAACACAGAAGCTGAGAGACTGAAGCTTGATGTGGCACAGAATGTATGAGTCCCTACATCACAGCGCAAACAGAGACAGTCACCTGACTGATTTACTCGATACATGGCTCTTATAAGCAAGTGTATCGTGACAGAGCCATATTATTTTGAAGAAGCAGTGCGGTAGCCCACATGGGTAGATGCCATGGTGGAGGAGTATGACTCCATTGTCAGAAACAGTGTTTGGGAGATTGTTCCAAGGCTGGTGGGTAGATCAGTTGTAGGATCAAGATGGATTTACAAGGTAAATAAAGCTACTTATGGGAGCATCGAGAAGTATAAGGCAAGATTTGTTTCCCAGGGATTCTCACAGATCGAGGGGATTGATTATGAAGACAACTTTGCACATATCACACGGTATTCTTCCATAAGGACCATCCTTGCTCTCTCAGCGCAGATGGGTTGGCACATTCATAAGATGGCTGTGAAGACTGTGTTCCTTAATGGGATCATTCAGGAAGAGGTGTACATTGAGCAGCCTGAAGAATTTTAGATCTTCAGCAGTGAGTCACATGTGTGCAGACTCAAAAGAGCGTTGTATGGGCTGAAGCAAGCACCACGTGCTTGGTACACACGGATCGGTAGCTATTTCACTGGACTTGGCTTCACCAAGAGTGAGGCGGATGCAAACTTGTACCAAATTGTGGTGGAGGGTAAGCTTTTAATAATTGTTCTTTATGTTGATGATTTAACACTAATGGGTGATGAGAATTTGATACACTCATGCAAGGAAAATCTTGAAAAGGAGTTTGAGATGAAGGATTTGGGCCTCCTTCATTATTTCCTTGGATTGGAAATATGGCAGCGAGAAGGTGAACTATTTGTGTCTCAAGGTAAGTATGCTTGGGAGATACTTGGTAAGTTTCACATGGAGGACTGCAAGCCCATGGATAATCCTCTTCCAGGAAATTTGAGGAAAGAGGATGCTACATCAACAGAGGTAGTGGATGCCACTATTTATCGACAGTTGGTCGTTTCGCTCATGTATTTAGTTAATACAAGACCGGACATATGCTATGCGGTGAACCAACATTCTCAAGCGATGGTTAAGCCTACCAAGCTCTTTTGGAAGGCAGGCAAGCATGTCCTGAGGTATATCAGGGGCACATCTGAGTATGGCTTATGGTACAGACAGATTTATGAATTGAAGTTGCATGGCTTCACGGATGCAGATTGGGCAGGCAGCCCAACGGACAGAAAGAGCACATCATGAGGGGTTTTTGGTATCATATCTACAGCAGTTTCTTGGTACAAAAGGAAACAAAGATTCATAGCACTCAGTTCAGCAGAAGAAGAATACATGGCAGCAAGTCAAGCTGCATGTGAGGCTATCTGGATGAGGAAGATCTTGGTCGGTTTGTTCGGTACTTATTTAGATCCTACAACGATACATTGTGATAATCAGAGTTGCATTAAACTCTCGATTAATCATGTATTTCATGATAGATCTAAAAATATTGATATCCAGTATCATCATATCAGAGATTGTGTGGAGCGGAAGATCATGTTGCTTCAGTACATTCCTATGGAAGATCACGATGCAGACATTCTGACGAAGGCGCTCGGCAGGAGAAAATTCAAATACCATAGAGGCAGGATCGGGGTGAAGGATAATCCCTATCTTGTTAAGAGGGAGTGTTGAGATTCAACAAGATGATGAGGTTAGTGAAAAGTAAGCACCTTCACTAAGTGGGGCCCACAGGCTATTTTTGGTGTATGTCTATTTTTAGACATGGTGAGCATATTCTATAAGTTGTAGGATGCTATTTTTAGATGGTTGGTCAAATGTGAAAAATAGATGAAATTATATTTTTAGAATATTGGGCGAAGTCTATTTATAGATCGTCAATATAAAAATAGATTCATGTCGATTATTATTAGCTCTTAATAATAATCCGACAATAAAAATCAACTTATTCTCTTGGAGCACTTTATTTCAGTGAACAGATTTGGAAAATCAGTGGGCTGGAGGAATTACGCAATTCCTAGGGTTTATGGTGGCTTATGCATGGAGGACTCAGTTAGAACTGAAGTGGAAAAGTTATGACAGAGTTGGAAGAGTAGTTTCAAGAGTTGTTATTCATTTTAACTCAGTTAATGGAGTTAAACTCAGTTGAGCCAGTTGTATCTAGTCTAACTGAAAGATACACTAGTGAGAGTTAAGTGAATTAATTAGTTAATTAATTCACAACTAATAACTCACTAACAACTGAACAAATACAGAAGTTAACTACAGTGCACATCAGTTCCAGTGGAGACCCAGTGGAGAGATAGGTGAAAGGGTAAGATGGACTATCTGTTGTGACTATAGTGATGCATTCAATGCATCTGACAAACATTGGAGTTGCCAATGAGGATTGCGCAGTCAAGGCAAGGCCAATTCAAATTCATTCAGGGGTCTTCTTCAGCAGGGATTGCACAGTGGAGGCAGGTTGTTAGGAGGCAAGAAATTGATGCATAGATATGCAAATTTCTGCATGACATTGTGTAATGATTGTTGATTGTACTGAGAGCTTGATGTACTAAGCTTTGTATGAGATTATTACATGATTCCATTGATTTACATAATATATGATAGTTGGGGTTTTTAGCTTTAAGCTTTCTCGTTAAACAATTGTGTTATGTGCGATTGAATTTATTCACATGTGTTTGCAATTGAGTTTTAAATTTCCGCAAGTTTAACAGTGGAAGGATTCTGTATTTTGCAAGAAGATAAATATTGTGAGATCAGGAGAGCCCGATAATACATCAGTATTAATAAATTTCTACAATACTAGGGCTTGAAAAGGAAGAAATTGAGTAGAGAAATGTTGGTGGAATTTCAATTGAGGATTTGATTTGAGTGATATGTTGCTGGAGAGATGTGCATTGTGTTGAGGCTGGTATGATGTTGGAGATGGTGACATCAATTCAATCATTGGTTGTAACCTCTCCTTATATCAATTAATAAATATTTTTGCTTACCTTCCCACATATGTATCTGTATAAGCTTCTGTCTTTCATATTATGAATTCTTATCTGATGTATATGGTTCATTTTAAATTCTAAATCTTCCGGGAAATCACATGAGAATTTTTGGAACCGACGCGTTTCGAACTACCAACTGTAGTTCATCATCATTATCTTGATGATGAACTACAGTTGGTAGTTCGAAATGCGTCGGTTCCAAAAATTCTCATGTGATTTCCCAGAAGATTTAGATTTTAAAATGTTATGGATCACATAAGCTTGTACTCTCAAGTATATGGTTCATGTTTCATTGATTTAATTGAATAACTTGAATAGAGATCTATATATTGCTATCTCTTTTTTGTTTAGTGTTCATTATTGCAGGAAATATTTTTACGATCTAGCTTGGATTTGAAGCTACAACAAGAGCGACAGAAGGAGACTTGGAAGCGCTTGGACTCCAAGTAAGTTTCTTAATCTATTCTTTGTGTCTATTTACTGTTAGGAAAAGTAGTTGCAAAGTCTTTAATATGTTGTTCTAAATGCACACCACATGTAGGGAAGAATTTTTTATCTGTAATCCATAATTACGCATAACATTGTGCAAACTCTTAAGAACAAACACGAAAATTGTCGATGCATGAAATCACATTTGATTGCGATTTAGTCTCCATCATTAATCTTGCCTGGATCTAACGGTTCCACTCTGCCCTTACTGATCGGCTTCACATCACAACTAACACAACTTACCGTGTGATGTCTTAACTATAAAAATTAGAATAACCGATGTGTGATATGCGCTTGAATCCTCCGCTGAAACGTGGACTTCGTACTTTCCTCAACTTACCACATCGCAACTTAAACATTTTACCTTGCGATCACACATTCCCAATTAACCTTGTGATGAGATCTTCGTCGTTAATATTCAAATGGATTTAATCCTCACTGTCCACTCCCTTCCTTTGGAAATCTTCCAAAGGTTCACTTCCTTTGAACTTTTCTCAGTTTTCTTCGACATCTCCACTCGCTACTCTTCCTGAGCTTTAACTTCTATTCATTCACTCAGATCCTTAACTGCCTTTAAAAGCCTTCTACAGTAATAAATCGACTAAGTTTTTCCTCATTTTACTGCTTATCGTAACTGTATGTTCTACTCTGCAAGTGGAACCTTCAATAATATTCTACCCAGCCTTGACTTCATCTATCAACTAGAACTTTTAAACAAAATTTATACCCAGTCAATCTCCTCTCTGTCAACTTCTCCAGAACTGGAATCTCTTGTACTTCTACCTAGTTCTTCCACTATAAGTTATTTTTCCACTCAGAAATACTTGTTCAATAGTTAAAATTCATTCACAGATAATTCTTTCACACATAATAGAAAATAATCACACAATTTTTATAATTCATCAACAAAACACTTATTCATGAACTCTGAATTCAGTTTTATACTCACCAGTAAATATTTACTAAGGATAAATTTTCTCTAGGCCTGATTTTCTCTTTCAGTGACCTTTCAACACTACCTCTCTATCTCTCTCTTAGCCTAATATTCTTTCTTTTAAATTGGCCTCCTTTCTCTCGAAGCTTACAATTAATTTATAAAAACTCGGAGCTTATCCAGCCCTCACTCAACTCCTATAAACTTGTAACTAGTTTCTATTCTAAGGAAATCCTAATTTATGACTCTCCTATGTTCTTATCATAAACAACAAATATTCTCTCTAATATCCCATTTCTTAAGGGGATTTATTACATTGACTCAACACTCATTGACACCTAACAACTAAGCATATTCTCTATCAATGCTCACTAAGAAATTAAACACTTTTTACATGATTTTTACAATGTCTCTTTCAATAGTCTCTTCTTGGACAAATTTCAAGACCCTAAGGTCTGACTTCTACTTGCACTTTTTACTTAGGGAAGATGCTCCTGCATTAGACTCCCTAGGTGAAAATAATCATGACCTCCAGATCATGTGTCTTTAATAGTTGTCTTCCTGGATCCCAGACTTTGTTCTGAAATATGTCTCTACCTTTTCTGTTGTTTTTTTGTTGTTCTTGTTCTGCAGGTCTCCATACTTTATGTTGCATTGTCCCACTGGCTATGCCCTCACATTCTTATGTCGTCTTTTTCTTGCTATTGCTGATTTTCTTTCCTTGTGATGTCTTCTTTTGAGACACCTTCACCATCAACCTTCTTATTATTTTAATCTCCATGTCGAGTTTATCTTCTAACTGGTACTCATTCTGCCAATTATCACCAAACTGTTGTTTGCTATCTTCTCTTTGAATTTGTTGAATTCTTACTACCACCCTTACATCCTTACCCTCTTGTTGCTTCTAAACTTTCATCTCATCTCCAGTCAACATTTTTTCAATATCTTTGATAAATACAGCATACTCATATGCTTCCAGCAAAAATTTTAGCACTTTACTTTCTATCTGATTCCTTTCAAACACCGCATCACTATGTTGTTCATAAATTCCAGCATATCTTTATTCATTTTCCTTGACAACCCTCAGTGATTGTTATTTAATTCTTTGACTAATCCTAGTAGTCATTTCAGCTTCCTTCAGTTCTAATATTGATTCCTCTTTATCATGAGACATGCTTGCCTTACCTTTGTCCAATTTCATTTGTACATTCAGAATATTCATTCTCTGACTTTCTAGTCTATCCTCCAAAAGACTTAATTCATGCCACAATTTTTTCATCTCACTTGGAACTTCCTCAAAATGTTCTATACAATCCTCACTATCTCCTTATTTGTCACAAGTCCAATTTCTTGGTGACACTACTTCTTCATTCTTCATAAAAATAAAATTCTGATCCTCTATCCGTGTGACAACTTTAGATATTTGTCCAACAATCTTCCTTTGGTCAATTAGATAAGCTAATTCATCCATGTCCTCAACAATAACAGGTTCCTCATCATCAGACATAACTGTCTCATCTCCATTGAAGATACTTTCTTCACTAAGCAAGGAATTTATGAACTCCTTTTGCTGCAATAACTCAACTTGATCTTCATCTAAAAGGCAATCATCATTGTACTTTGCTTGAAAATTCTCAACTTCATTCAAGGCAATTCCAAGATATGGATTTCCTTCTGAAACACCTACAAACACAGTCAATTTATCAATCTGAAAATCGCAAGACCTAATGGTCTCATTTGATAATCTAGTCACCAAATCTTCCTCTTTTTGTTCTAAGTCTTCTACATGACTCAGAAAATCTTCAATGGTCTTCTTATCATCCTCCTCAAGCACTTTACTTGGTTGCTTGATATCCTTCTCCACTTTTTTTTTCTTTTTTTCATCATTGTGAGCCAAACTTCCTCTACTTTCATTCCTTACAACATTCTAAAAAGAAATATTTCTCTGCAATTGTGTATGAACTTCCATATGAGATCTAACTGTCTCAAAACTCAAATTATGTCTCTCTTCTTTGTCTTCTTTGACATCACCTGCAAACATACACAAATTATTAATTTCAAAATCATAAGGCTCAATTGCCTCAACTGATTTTTCAAACATCACTGCTCCATCTTCAAGTTCAAAAGAAACTTGTTCATCTCCAACAATTTTGTCTTGATGTAGCTCAACTCCTTCGAGCTTCTCTATCCTCAATTCAACATCCATAATCTGCTCAAACTTCCTGAGCTCCTCTATTAACTGCATATTAACCTTTTGTTCTCTTTTCTCTTGTATTTTATGCCACTTCATTTTCTTTCTCATTCTATAACCAAATATCTGGTCTTATTTACTCCTTCGGAACAAATTTATCAACCAATTAAATTGCATTCTTGTCTCAGCTTTTTCTCTCTCATACTCTTCATCCATGCCATCTGCTTTGACATATTTCTTCAATTTTCTTCTATTGTGTTCTCTCTTAGAACTTCTGCTATGACTATCAGTAGTCATCTTCTCCTCTATCTTTATGAGTTCCTCACTCACTATGAGTTGTACTTAAGCCTCTGCAATAGAAAGTCCTCCCTGCTACAACTTACCTCACCAAGCTTTCCTCTATACTTGGCCACTAGTCCTCTCTCTGGAACTTTCTTTGAGAATTCCTCTACTCCTTCTAGGCTTCAACTCATATGCACTTTTCAAAACACAATTTTCCTCTTGTATTTCAATCACAAATGAAATACTAGGTTCTAGCCAGATTCTTCTTTCACTCAAAAACTTTACCAGCTTCCTTCATCACTGCTTCTTAAGGCTATGATCTTCTTTTACTGAGATACTTCATTAGCTGCAAATATTAATATTCAATCTGTCTTTTATCCTGCAAAACTCAAATCAGATTTAAATAAAACAATACGTGCATGATTTCACAAGCAGTCTCTAACCACTCTTCACATTTGAGTGAATTTCTATTCTCCACAAGAAAACAACCATCACTATTCTTTCTTTATGCTTCTGCAATCTCTTCTTAAGTTCACGCTCAATATTATTCTGCTCTGCTACCAACTTTCTCCCAAAAGAGCTTTAACCTACTCTAATACCAAAATGATGCAACCAAAAGGCCGCTTTCACCCACATGTGCAAAATTAATACATAGTCTGCCTAAAACTCTAGGATAGGTTCATACATTCTCTAGGAACCTTTAATACCCAACTTTAACTTTAATAAAATTCTTTTATGTGGAAGCTCCTTTAAAAAGTGGGTTCGAGTTTTTAACTCATATAATAAAGGTTTTGTTTTTTACCTTTTACCATGGTCGCCTTCATTACCATACCCAATTAAAACTCTGTGATGAAAATGAAAATTTACATAAAATCACATGGACATGAGGGTTATGGCCCACATAAACGAATTTTCTCACAGATTCGCCACTTAACATTTTTCGCGATATTGTGACTTCGCAATTCGCAACTATCTCCACATCTCTCATCACAAACTTTAATGTTTAACAATAAACATATCCCTTATCCTGTACGATATGCGATATGTGATATGCATCCCATCGCATTGAAAACTCCTTATATCACCGCAAATTAACACTTTATCGCATAGCATCTTAAATAGTTTACTATGCGAACTCTTAAAAACAAACACGAAAAATTGTCGATGCATGAAATCGCACTGGATTACGATTTAGTATCCACCGTTGATCTCACCTAGATCTAACAGTTTTGTTGTGCCCTTAATGACCAGCTTCACATCAAAACTAACACAACTTACCAATTTCTGTCAACTAACACAACTTAGCATATCAATGGAATTTTACTTTTGAATTTTCCCTTACCAATTTTTAATTTTCTCGTGAAGTAAGCATATTATTCAGCTGAAAGACCTTCTTCATCATCTCCCTTTTCTTCACACTTGTAGGTGCATGTATTTTCAATTGAAGGTTTTTTATCCTTATTGGTTTTCTTAGATGCAACGAACGTAGTTTCTAGATGTGAAGTACCCTCTTCTTCATCAAGTCTCATTTCATATGCTATGAGAACTCCATGTAATTCCTCTTTGCTGAGTTTTTCCAGATTTTCACTGTATTCTAAGACCGACACTTTTGGGTTGAATCTCCCTGGTAACGTTCTAAGAATCTTTCGTATAATAGTCTTCTCGTCAACTGGCTCTCCCAATCCTTCCAGAGTATTGGTTATTTCATCAACGTATTGGAAGTATGCAGCAATGTTGCAATCTTCTTTCGTGCTGAGTTGCTCAAATTTTGCTCTATAGATTTGAAGCTTTGCTTCTTCCAGCATTTGAGTCACTGCATATATATTCTCCTAGCTTGTCTCATACATTTGGCATTTTTACAACCTTCAACACCTTATGTTAAGCGATTCAATAAGTCCATGATAATAATATTCTTTTCTTTT
Organism: Pinus albicaulis; assembly: GCA_034641835.2. Classification (NCBI taxonomy): domain Eukaryota; kingdom Viridiplantae; phylum Streptophyta; class Pinopsida; order Pinales; family Pinaceae; genus Pinus; species Pinus albicaulis. The sequence continues at coordinate 243,044,542 of CM076571.1, forward strand.
GCATCATTTACCAAATTCTTCTTACCTTGTTCATCGTAGTTGATGTAAATCCATTTTAGACAGTCCCATATGTCATAACCTTGCGCCAAGGGAGCCAAGGGCTAGACCTCCATTATTCCTTTCAGTGCATAATTATTTTCATTTAATAGAGTTACACCATTATTGGTATGCTCTGTGACCTCCTTCAGTGTTTGTTAAGCTGCTATTGAAGGAACCAAGCTCCAATACCAATTGTTGGAAATCTTTTGAGAGGGGTGAATTAGTATTCCTTTCAATTAGAAAATTAGTTAATCTTCGATTATTATCAATTTTTGTACAATGATATCAGTAAACAAAAGGAAAACAAATTCACAGAGTTTTTAAGGTGGAAACCCCCTCCGGGACGAAAAGCACCTGAATGTTTTTCTAATAATTCTTTAATATTCAAATCCAATTGAAAATAAAGCTCCAAATTCTTAGAATATAGAAAATAATTCATCTCCAGATCCCACTATATGGATGCTCCAACTCCTGAGATTCTTCAGTAGTCAACTGAACAGATGCCCCAATACCCAATGAGCTACAACTCACCCTAGCACCACCCTACCACCCTATAGAAGAATAAAAGTGGACTCTCGTACCAGGGAAAATGGTCCACTTTACAATGATATAGAATGTTGTAGAAGAAGAAGATATACTAGACCATAACCCCAACTCTAACACAACCACCTAATAATGATCCTATACCTCCCAACACTGCCTCTTCAACCCTTGGTAGATAGACACTAGTACAATTTTTGAAATAATGTATTTACAATGACTTAGTACAAAGATACCTTTACAATGATTGTATGCAATGCTGCCCACTTGTCCCAGGAACGAAAGAGAGATAAACAGAGAAAAGCTTCATTATACGATATTATGGACTTCCCTTATCGACGTGTAACAGCATCATAGCTGCATCCCAAACATCAGGCTAACTCAGGTTCTCAGCGAGAAATTACCAAGAGCTTTCCAAAGGCGTAGGATCGAGAGAAATCAGCACCTGTTTTATAAGCATCTAAGCCAAGAGGTCTAAGTGTCAATTTGATTTCTGGCTCTCCTATCAGCTAACACAACTTACCATACCATAAATCAAATTGACACTTATACCTCTTGGCTTAGATGCTTATAAAACGAGTGTTGCTTTCACTCGATCCTACGCCTTTGGAAAGCTCTTGGTAACTGCTCGCTGAGAACCTGAGTTAGCCTAACGTTTGGGATGTAGCTATGATGTTGTTATGCGTCGATAAGGGAAGTGCATAATATCGTATAATGAAGATTTTCTCCATTTCTCTCTCTTTCATTCCCGGGACAAGTTGGCAACACTACATACAATCATTGCAAAGGTATCTTTGTACTAATTCATTGTAAATACATTATTGTAAAAATTTTACTAGTGTCTATCTTCCAAGGTTTGAAGAGGCAGTGTTGGGAGTTCTAGGGTCATCATTAGGTGGTTGTGTCAAAGTTGGGGTTATGGTCTAGTATATCTTCTTCTTCTACAACATTCTATATCATTGTAAAGTGGACCATTTTCCCTGGTACGGGAGTCCACTCTTCTTTTATTCTTCTATACGGTGGTAGGGTGGTGTTAGGGTGAGTTGTAGCTCATTGGGTGTTGAGGCATCCATTCAGTTAACTACTGAATAATCTCGGGCATTGGAGTGTCCATCCAGTGGGAGCTGGAGAAGAATTATTTTCTAGATTCTAGGAAGTTGAAGCTTTATTTTCAATTGGATTTGAATATTAAAGAATTATTAAAAAAGCATTAGGTGGTTTTTGTCCTGGAGTGGGTTTCCACTGTAAAAACTATGTGCATTTTTGTTCCTCTTGTTTGCTGCTATCATTGTACAAACACTGATAATAATTGAAGGTTAACTAATGCTCTAATTGAAAGGAATATTGATTCAACCCCCCCCCCCCCCTCTTAGTATTTCCAACAATTGGTATCGAAGCTTGGTTCCTTCAATAGCAGTTTAACAGCTGGAAGGAGGTCATGGAGCATACCAAGAATGGTGTACCTCTATTCAATGAAAATAATTATGAACTGTGGAAAGGAAGAATGGAGGTCTATCTCTTGGCGCAGGTTACGAAGTATGGGACACTGTTCAAAATGGATTTACATCAACTACGGATGAACAAGGTAAGAATAATTTGGTAAATGATGAAAAAGCAAAGAATATTATTATTAGTGGACTTATTGAATCTTCTTATCATAAGGTGTTGGGTTGTAAAACTGCCAAAAATGTATGGGACAAGCTTGAGAATATATATGCAGGTGACTCAAATGTCAAAGAAGCCAAGCTTCAAATCTATAGAGAAAAATTTGACCAACTCATAATGAAAGAATATTGCAACATTGTTGCATACTTCCAATACGTTGATGAAATAACGAATACTCTGGAAGGATTGGGAGAGCCAGTTGACGAGAATACTATTATACAAAATATTATTAGAATGTTACCAGGGAGATTCAACCCAAAGGTATCAGTCTTAGAATACAGTGAAAATTTGGACAAACTCAGCAAAGAGGAATTACATGGAGTTCTCATAGCATATGAAATGAGACTTGATGAAGAAGAGGGTACTTCGCATCTAGAAACTATGTTCGTTGCATCTAAGAAAACCAATAAGGATAAACAACCTTCAATTGAAAAGACATGCACCTGCAAGTGTGAAGAAAAGGGAGATGATGAATAAGGTCTTTCAAATGAAGAATATGCTTACTTCACGAGAAAACTAAAAATTGGTAAGAGACAATTCAAAGGTAAACTTCCATTGATATTTTTTAGCTATAATGAGGTTGGGAATTTTGCAGAAAAATGTCCAAACAGAAGTAATGGCAACTCAAAAGGAAAGAAAGGCTTTAAGAAATTCAACAAGCAAGGATCCAAAAGTAACTTTCTCTCTAAAGAAGATAGCTCATCATCCGATGAAGACAATGACAGTGAAGAAGAATCCAATGAGAGAGTATTTTTTATGGCCAAGCACAATAAACAAGAGGTATCAAACAATGAAGAAGAAGGATGGACCATAGAATAATTTTATGAGGAAGCAACCAAGCTTATAAAAGATCTCAAGGCGGAGAAGATCCATTCCAATACTCTTGAAGAACAAGTTCAAGGTCTCAAAATTGAAGTTGAAGAACACAAATGCATTGAAGAGTCACTTCAAAAGAAGTTGGAAGAAAGCAACCAAGAAAGGGAAGAATTAGAAGCTGAAGTAGTCTTGCTGCGCGAGGAAGTGAAGAAAGGAAAAACTATCCAAAAATATGCCAACAGCTCAAGGGCATTGGAAGAACTCATCAACAACCAATGATCTTACAATGACAAAACTGGCATCGGTTACAAAGAAGAAGAAGCAGGACCTTCTACAACAAAATACAATGAACCTATGAGTTCTGACATGCATGAAGACTTCATTGGACAAGATTCGCAAGAACAGCATTGGAAGACAATTCCTCGACGAAAATTTCCATCCAAGTACCAACATATTTTTTATGGCTACTGTTATTCATGTGGAAAATTTGGTCATAAAGTTGTAGAATGTCGCACGTACCCTAGGAAAAAATACAATTCCAGGAGATCTGTCAAATATGAACCTCCCACGGCTCAGTGAAACATCAATAGATTTGAACATTTAAGAAATAATATTGCATGTTACAAATGTAGAAACTTTGGACACATAGCCAAAGACTGCAGACTTGAAAATCCTCCAGAAGAATCTTCGAAGCCACCAAACGAACGAACATGGAAGAAGAAGAAGAATGATAATTGTGCTCTTTCTTTCAAGGCTCAAAAGAACAAAGATGTGTGGTATGTTGATAGCGGTTGCTCAATGCATATGACTGGAGATAGAAATAAATTTGTATCTCTGAAAGAGAAGAAGGATGGAACCATGTCCTTTGGAAATTATGGATCTTCAAATGTTATAGGATCAGGTACTGTCACTCTTGGAAGGAAAGATGCTCTAGCCAAGAATGTTCTATTGGTTGAAAACATGAATCACAATCTGCTCAGTGTTGGACAAATGTGTGATCAAGGACACACAATACTATTCAACTCCACAAAATGTGAAATCAGGAAAGGCATGTATGGTGAAATTGTGGCTACAGCAAGTTGAACTCCAAATTACATATATGTTCTGGATGAAGCAACTAAATCATGTCTAATAGCTAAAGAGGATGATACAATAATTGGTAGCAATGATGATCGACTAAGAAAGAAGTTTGCTACAAAGGTGCAAAGTGATTTCAATATGTCTTTACTTGGTGAGCTGACATACTTCTTAGGGCTTCAAAAATCTCGGCAAGAGAAAGGAATATTTATATGTCAAGCCAAATACATCAAGGAAATGCTCAAGAAATTTAAAATGGAATATTTCAAACCCATCCTTACTCCAATGGTAACAAGTTGCAAATTGAGCATAGACGACTCATCTAAGGATGTGGATCAAAGTTTGTACAAATCTATGATTATTAGTCTTCTATATGTAATAGCCTCCCGACCAGATGTTATGCAAGCAGTTGGACAAGTAGCAAGATTCCAAGAAGCGCCAAAAGAATCACATATTAAATATTCACCAGCATTTGAATATCTTCGCCAGAAGCTTGGGATTCTCCCAAGTTCTCATTATATTTTCCTTTTTCAGAATATAAAGGGGGAGTGGAAGTAGATTACAGGCCTGCAGGATGGTTGTGTGTCAGGGGGAGTGGAAGTGTGTACAGGTCTGCAAGATGGTTGTGTTTCAGGGGAGTTACCCTTTTCCATTGATGTCAAAGGGGGAGATAATGTTGTAGGAAGAGGTGTCATGATCGCAGGGGGAGTACTTGTGTTGCCATCAATGCCAAAGGGGGAGATTTTTGATCAGCAGTTGTCATTGATGTCAACCCAAGAAGCACCACGGGCTAACCCAATATTGCATGGGAATTTTTACCTACCAAATTAATATATTCTAGGTCAATAATGTTTTTTATGGTTTCTACTTGTTGAGATGTTTCCATTGATATATGGCACACCATGTAATTCTTCACGGTTTGAGAGATATTCATGTTTGAAGTTTGTACCCCCAGTTAGTGGGCTAAAACCCCATGGGGTTGGGGCATGGGTCATTGAAAAGTCATAATTAATATTTTTTAAGCTCCTAAAATCCCTCCCACGTTTACTTGTTGAAGCCCCTCTCATCTTAAGCATTTATATAAATTGTGATCTTCATTTCCTCCTTATGCAAGGGATTTCTCCATCTGAAACAGGTCATCGTGGAATTTTCACTCTAATTTTTTTTCTACGAAGGTTCAGAAGCTGAAATGTTTATGAGGTGAATCTGAAATCCTGAGGAAGCTGCTGCAAAAATTTTAGATCAAGGTGCACAATATTTTTGGAGATATGATCTATGGAAATCAGGGTTTTTGCAGGCTCCCGAAATTCATCTCAAAGAAGTGACCTTGGTAAATTCGTCATAACTCTCTCTATAAGTATCGGATTGGAATTCCATAAAAAAATTTAGATATTGCATAGTCTGTAATTTTTTCTCTATCAATTAAATAGGCCAAATGAAGAAATAGTGACACGTGGCACGTCGTACAAGTGCGCTCTTCTGAAACAGTCCATAATTAGGGCATTGTGAGAGATTGGGTATAACTCTCTCTTGAAGAATCCAAATTGGGTCAGACCTATGGCATTGGAAATATGACTCAGAGGAATACTATAGGACCGAAAATTAGATATTGAGGATCTGAAATAACAGAGATATACCAGATTCAATATCAATATCCTAAAAGGCAAGAAAAAGCTAGATCATGTGTTGCCAAGGGTTGCAAAGGACCACACTTTCTACGGCAGAAAAGAAAAGCAAGGTGCAGCAAAGGGTAGCATGACAAGAGCAGCAACCAAGGTGCATAATTTCAGCAAGAAATTCATCATATGAAGTCTCAAGTGGGCAACACTGCATATAATCATTGTAAAGGTATCTTTGTACTAAGTCATTGTAAATACATTATTGTAAAAATTGTACTAGTGTCTATCTGCCAAGGGTTGAAGAGGCAGTGTTGGGAGTTCTAGGATCATCATTAGGTGGTTGTGTCAAATTTGGGGTTATGGTCTAGTATATCTTCTTCTGCTACATCATTCTATATCATTGTAAAGTGGACCATTTTCCCTGGTATGGGATTCCATTCTTCTTTTATTCTTCTATAGGGTGGTAGGGTGGTGCTAAGGTGAGTTGTCGCTCATTGGGTGTTGGGGCATCTGTTCAGTTGACTACTAAAGAATCTCAAGCGTTGGAGCATCCATCCAGTGGGAGTTGGAGAAGAATTCTTTTCTAGATTCTAGGAAGTTGAAGCTTTATTTTCAATTGGAGTTGAATATTAAAGAATTATTAGAAAAGAATTAGGTGGTTTTTGTCCCGGAGTGGGTTTCCACCTTAAAAACTATGTGAATTTGTGTTCCTCTTGTTTGCTGCTATCATTGTACAAACACTGATAATAATTGAAGATTAACTAATGCTATAATTGAAAGGAATATTGATTCACTCCCCCCTCTCAGTATTTCCAACATTTGATGTGTTTGGTTTTTATATGTTTCTCAGTTTTATTTATTTTGCATTTTTTTTCTCAATATGGTTTTATTTGAGAATGGCCTATCAAAGCTCAATGTATTGATATTAATTTAGTTTTATCATACCATTTAATGCTCAAATTGAAATATAAAGAAGGCTTTGGGGCTTACAAAATTTTCTTCTTAGAAACTGTTTGTAGAAATTCAATATTCCAGTAAAATTTTATTGCAATTCTATCATAGTTCTTTTCCTCTAATATTTCATAATATTTAATGTGTTTAGTTCCTTAATGTATTTATAATTTATTTTTTTGGTATTTTTTATCTCATAGGTTATTTTTGTTTAGTATTGTTTATCATATTTTAATATATTGGTGTTGATTTAACATTAGCATAAAACCATCTAATGATCAAGCCCAAAGAATATTTTATGGTTTCCAGAATTTCAAGTAAAATTTTATTGCAATTTTATTATACTTATTTTCCTCTAATATTTCATAATCTTTGATGTGTTGGTTCTTCAATGTCTCTACATTTTTTTTTTTGGTGTTTTTTTATCTCAATAGGGTTTTACTTTTGAGTATTGTCTATCAAACTTCAATATATTCGTGTTGATTTAGCATTGGCATAAAAATCTCTACTACTCAAGTCTCTAAGGAAGATTTTGGAGTTTCCATAATTTTTTTCTTAAAATCTTTTTGTTGTACAAGTTCAATATGTAAATAAAATTTTATTGCAATTCTATTATAGTTCCTTTCCTTTAACGTTTCATAATCTCTTTGATGTGTTTGGTTATTCAATGTCTCTATGTTTTATTTTTTTGGTACTTTTGATCTCAATAGGGTTTTATTTTTTAGTATTGTTTATCAAACTTAAATATATTGGTGTTGATTTAGCATTAGCAAAAAACCCTCTAATTCTCAATTCTAAAGAAGATTTTAGGTTTTCCAGAATTTTCGTTAGAAACTTTTTGTAGAAGTTAATTATAAAAGTAAAAGTTCATTGCAATTATATTAGATTTAATTTCCTCTGATCTTTCATAATCTTTGATATGTTTGGTTCATCAATGTCTCTTGGTTTTACTTTTTTGGTATTGTTTATCTCAATAGGGTTTTATTTTTTAGTATTTTTTTTTATCAAAATTCAATATATTGGTGCTCATTTAGCATTAGCACAAAACCATCGAATCCTCAATTATAAAGAATACTTTGAAGTTTCCAAAATATTATTCTTATAAAAATTTTTAGAAGTTCAATATGTAAGTAAAATTTTATTGCAATTATATTAGAGTTCTTTTCCTCCCAACTTTTTCCAAACAGATTTTGGTCATTGGACTTTTTTCTATCTAAAGAGTGACAAAGATTCCAAGCCATGTTGATATTATAAATTAACAATCAATTGGTGTTGCTAGAATGAAACCTTGTAATGTTTAAACTTAGAGAAAATTTTTGGATTCCAGAATTTTCTTCTTAGACATTGTTTATAGAAATTCAGTAGGCTAGTTAAATTTTATTACAATTCTCTTATTATTTTTTTGGTCTGTGCACTTTTGTAAACATATAATTTTGTCATTGGTTTTTTCCTGTTTAGTTGTTTCTTGTTTAGCTGAGTGACAGACAATCCAAGCCATGTTGAGCTTATAAACTAATAAGTTGAGCTTACACAGGTTTGGGTCAGATTATTAACCATTCTATTACCTATAACAGTCATATTCATCAATATCCATTTATGATTTTTCTAAACCAACTTGAACAAGGTGTAATGAGTATGGATATACTTACTATTACAGTGATATTCACTCATTTCCATTTATTATTTTTCTCAACTAGCCTGAACTTACTAGTCCTATTGAGGCAGTGTTGCCACGCCACACCTAAATTATATGGAAACACATCAGGTAGGCGCACACTGAAGTAGGACATGTAGGAAGGCATCTAGGTTTGACAATAACACATTATATAAGCAAACACATCTAATAAAGACATATTAGGTGTAAGGAGTATGAATAAACCTACTAGTCCTAGGGAGGCATTGCTGCCAGGTCACACATGCATTAGATGGAAACACATCACATAGGCACACACTGAAAGGATATGCATTTGGATTTGACAAGAACACATTATGTAAGAAAACACATCTAATCAAGACCTAAAAAATATGGTTTCATAGATAGTACCCTTGCACTACATCTCCATTTATTATTTTTCTCAATTAGTCTCAACTTACTAGTCCTAGGGAGACAGTGTTTCCATGTCACACATGCATTAGATGGAAACACATCAGGTAGGCTCACACTGAAGTAGGACGTGTAGGAAGGCATTTGGATTTAACAAGAACACATCATATCAAACACATCTAATCAAGAACTATTTAAAAAAATATGGTTTCACAGATCATACCGTTTCCTATCTAAGTTTAAGTAAGTTTCCTCAGATGAAATGGCACTACTTGTGCTTGGGGTCGACCTAGGATAGCCAAGGAAATAGTTCAAATACCTAGAAGGGGTTTGCACCTTTGTTTACTCTATCTATACCGCTACTTATTTGTTCTAATAAGTAGTTCAGGGTAAGCCCTTTCCTTTCATTGTACACAATATTAAGCTTAAGCAAATTTGCATACCTTTGTCCAAAGTCAATCCAGTAGTTCCTACATTTTCCTTCCTATTCAATATACTACTGCAAAAAAATTTGTAACCTAGGCCCATAAAAATTCCTTTTAGATTTTTTCGTTTAAGAGTAATACACTATAATTTATGCATTTCATTCCCTTGCATATTGATCTTAGAAGGACAAAACCCACCTCATTCCTTGTGTTTCTAGTGTGTTTATTTATGCCAATGAGCGTTATTCTTGGAGAGTAAGACTAGTAATATTGGAGTATCATGTATCAGTTGATAATCTCCCTTTAGGGATAGAAATTTTCAAAGCCAAAGCAATTAACCTATCTCCCAAACATAAGAAAACGTTCTCTTACATTAAAAAAAAAACTCAGAAACAACAATTCATTTTTCTCCATTCAACAAAATTATCAGAATTACAAGTACATTTTTATCTATCTAATTCCACCCATATATGTTATTCCTTTAGAAAGTTCCATCTATTATTTTTTCCCTAAACAATGTGGTGGGGGTTCACTCATAACTTAAAAGGAAGTTCATGTTTATCCATTGATCAGGAGCTCAAGTCCAAGCCATGGAAAAAAAACTCAAAATTGAAAATGTTTAAAATTGGTTGAAACCAAGATGGTTTCATAGGTCTCGTCTTCCTGATTCCAGCGCCGTAAACAGTTCGAAAACGGACACCGTATGAAGAATTTATTGCACTTTTAGTGGAGTGGGTCCAGCGGAGCATGGAGGGGCCAACCCTCCTCCCATGGAACCTCATCATATGACCAGTGTGGGAGCTTAATGTTAAGAGCGCTTAAGGAGCCTAATCTCAAGTTTAATATTTAATTAAGCTTCAGTTAAGTGGAGTTTAATATGGCAGAGATTCTGGAGGCGCTCCCAAATTTAGGCGGACTTCCACTGTTAGTGGAGTTAACTGGCAGTTGCCCCACATTTAGTGGAGGAAATTGGGGCAAAGTTTTTTTGGTCATAACTTTCTCATTACTCAACCTTTTGAAACGAAACTTTTTTTATTTCATATTTTCTCAGCATTTTGGACTGAATGGCGTAGGTTTCAGAGCCATGGGAGCTCATTTTCAGCCTGTTTAGCTTCAGGGAAGATTTTTGAGCCACTAGGTCCATTTTGGGTTTTGGAGTTTGGTTGAGCTGTGGTTAACCCTTTTTGGTGAACCAAAAGTCATTTTCGACTATTTCCTACATTCCAGAGCCATTTAAATAGGTCTTAGCTCTATTGGAAGACTTTCAGAGGCCAAAAACCTTTAGGATATTTTTCAGGGCCACCATGGCCATTTTGGGGTTTGAGTTGTTTTGAGTTGTGTTTATCAGTTTGAGGTGAACCAAAGCTCTATTTCAGATAATTTTGACCTTATGAAGCCATTGGAAGTGGTTGCAAAGGAATTTGAGGACTTCTACAGCCTGAAAAGTTGCAGAGAAGTTCAAAGCACCAGCAAGACATTGATGAAGAAATCACTGTTTATGGTAATATTTCACTGTTTAGTGAATTTGAAAAGGCATTATTAGCTTTTTCCTGCATTCTGAATCAGTTTATATATTCATATTTGTCTATTGAGACACTTATAATCTTGTATTGCATTTGAGAGCTTTTAATACAAGAGGACAAGCCCATTTTGGGAGGCTTGATCCAGGAGATGTAGCCCAAGAGTTGGGGTGAACTCCTATATCATATTGATGTTGTGTTTTTTTATTCTATGGATGAATATTGTTGCTGATACCCATGTTAAGTTTCAGCAAAAAAAATTACACTTATGATACATAAACAGTGAAAAGACATACACCATTTGCAAGCTAAATTTCCGCATAATGTCAAGTTTAAAGCAAGATCATTTTAATTAAATCTGAGTGTTTACTTCTATTATTTCTTTAGGCAGAGTCTGTAAGAGGACCAGGTAGCCTCTGGATTCATCCTTTTCTTTGAAAGGTGAAATATCTGGTAAATTCCCCTGCGGTCTATCTCTGTATTAGAAATATGAAGTTCTCACATTTTCAGATTTAAACTGAGAGTATTTTTGCACTCATTTACATAATTGAAAATGGATACCTTGCACCCTTTTCAATTACCTTCCATTTTCATATCAGATGGTATCAGAGCTTAGGTTAAGCTTGATTGTGCTTAGGTTGAGCATTGGATGAGCATTTTCTTTTGTGAAAAAGGTGTTAAAACAGTCAATCTCACTGTTTTATGGATACTTGATTAAGAAGGGGTCTTTACTGACATTTGGTTAAAATCTTGTCATTTGTTTGAAAGCTTTGAGGACTTTTATTTGGAAGTTCCTTTTGGTTGTTTTGACCATTTACATAATTTCAACTTCTTCTACAAGTGAATATTCCTCCTTCACGAGATTCTTCAATGATGATATGAAGAATGAGTTCTTTAAGGTGAAGGACATGGTGCAAATTCTCATTGAGGATCAAAGAGAAAGTGTTAAGCCTCATGCACAATTGTTGGCTATGAAGGATGAGAAGGAAGCAATTCTCCAAAGGTTGCATGACATGGAGAAACAACTCCTTCAAGCTCAAGAAGCTTTTTCCAAGAACAAGCATGAGGAAGAGGCTAATCATTCCAACTTGTCTTCAATTTCCTCCATTGAAAAGTGTGTAGGTTCTTTTGAAAGACATACAAGAGGTATTGGGTCCAAATTGATGTTAAAAATGGGCTATCAAGAAGGCAAAGGTTTGGGCAAGCATGCACAAGGCATTGTTGAGCATGTTTGTGTTGTGGAGCGTCCCAAGAATATTGGTCTTGGCTATGAGCAACTTAATGGCGAAGCTTTGAGCACATGCATTCAAGAATGTGATGCAAATTTAAAGAGAACCTTTGTTCCAAGTTCTCAAATGCATTTATGTCAAAATTGTTCTAAGGATGATTGCCATTGTTTGAAGCCATAATTTTAGAAAGTAGAAGGTAAACATGTCTCTTATGGCGAGCATGAAAATGTAAGCAGTTTTCAAGACAAGAACAGTGATGAAAGTCTGAAAAGGAAAGTTGTCTCCTCTACTAGTTCATCGTCTTTTGAACACAAAAAGGATGGACATTCCATGCAGAAAAAGAGGTATAATTATTCACATGATCAATTTGATTATGTTTCAGCAAAGAATAATAATTATGCTTGTTCGAATGAAAGAAAATTTTGTTGCACATTTTGTGGTGGAGTTAACCATGTTGCTTCAAGATGCTGGTTGAAAAAGAAAGCACACAGGAAGCAGAAAAGGAAAAGAGAACTTTCTCAAAAAGTGCTTAAGAGTTGCACATTTTGTCAAAGGAAGGGACATGATGTCTCTCATTGTTGGTCCTTGCATCCAACAAATCGTCGAAAGCACATGCAGCTAGATGACAAAAATCTTGGCGTAAGTGGATCTATGGAGTCCATTATCAATGTGGAAATGAAAGATTCACATGAAGAATTGCAGTTGCAACAAAACAAACATGGAGTTGGCTTGGTAGGAAGTGGATTAACTTCTTAATGCAGTAATTCATACTCATTTTGTACATGCAAATTTCAATTTGGTATGCAAGTATTTCAGTTGAAAATTTGATGCAAGATTGCATGTAAAAGCAGTTTCAGTTGAAGGAATTTCTTTGTTGTTGCAAAATTTTGCCATGGAGGTGTAAAAGATGAGTATGATACTCACTTATGTTGCAGCAATGTCTTTTCGTTCAGCTCTTAATCACCCATATGTTTTTGGGATGATGTACTTGTTGGTATTTGAAAAGAAGAGTTGAAGTTGCACATGTACATAGAGGTTGTATGTGTAATTAGTGAACTGTATATAGTTCATTGTACATTATACATACACATATGTTTGTCAAGATGTATCTTGTTTTTTATCGACTTGTGTCAATTGTGTCATACATGTTTATCGACTTGTGTTGGTTGTGTGCACATTTTTTTTTACAGATTTTGTGTGTCATTTGTATAGCACATTTCATTTTCAACTGGTTGTTCATGTCGTATGTTGCACAAGATGCCTTTGGTGTCGTTTGGTGCAGAGAACGAAGTGTCAGTGCAAATCAGTGCAAGATTACATGAGTTGGAAATGCATGCAAGCAAAGAGGGCACAAAGTTCAGCAAGTGTCATTTCTAGTTTCAGTATGGTAGATTGGTATGGCGAGAAAACTTGGTCGAGATTCGACGCAAGTACGTGGCTCATTCAGCAAAATTCGCCATGTGAACAGTTGGCAATTTAGGAAAATTTTTGGAGGCTGAAGAGATGAGGATGTCGTTATTCTCTCATTTTCTGTACTACAGTTCAATTTCAAAATTTCAGTGATCTTTTGGGGTCCAAAAGCCTCTCATTTGGGAGGTGTGATCAAGAGCTCAAGTCCAAGCCATGGAAAAAAAAACTCAAAATTGAAAATGTTTAAAATTGGTTGAAACCAAGATGGTTTCATAGGTCTCGTCTTCTTGATTTTGGCACCATAAACGGTTCGAAAAACGGACACTATATGAAGAAGTTATTGCATTTTTAGTGGAGTGGGTCCGGCGGAGCACAGAGGGGCCAGCCCTTCTCCCATGGAACCTCATCATATGACTAGTGTGGGAGCTTAATGTTAAGAGCGCTTAAGGAGCCTAATATCAAGTTTAATATTTAATTAAGCTTCAGTTAAGTGGAGTTTAATATGGCAGAGATTCTGGAGGCGCTCCCAAATTTAGGCGGACTTCCACTTTTAGTGGAGTTAACTGGCAGTTGCCCCACATTTAGTGGAGGAAATTGGGGCAATGTTGTTTTGGTCATAAATTTCTCATTACTCAACCTTTTGAAACGAAATTTTTTTTGATTTCATATTTTCTTAGCATTTTGGACTTAATGGAATAGGTTTCAGAGCCATGGGAGCTCATTTTCAGCATGTTTAGCTTCGGAGAAGCTTTTTGAGCCATTAGGGCCATTTTGGGTTTTGGAGTTTGGTTGAGCTGTGGTTAACCTTTTTTGGTGAACCAAAAGTCATTTTCGACTATTTCCTGCATTCTAGAGCCATTGGAATAGTTCTTAGCTCTTTTGGGAGACTTTCAGAGGCCGAAAACCTTTAAGAGATTTTTCAGGGCCACCATGGCCATTATGGGGTTTGAGCTATTTTGAGTTGTGGTTATCAGTTTGAGGTGAACCAAAGCTCTATTTCAGATAATTTCGACCTAATGAAGCCATTGGAAGTGGTTTCAAAGGAATTTGAGGACTTCTACAGCCTGAAAAGTTGCAGAGAAGATCAAAGCACCAGCAGGACATTGATGAAGAAATCACTGTTTATGGTAATATTTCACTGTTTAGTGAATTTGAAAAGGCATTATTAGCTTTTCCATGCCTTCTGAATCATTTTATATATTCATATTTGTATATTGAGACACTTATAATCTTGTATTTCATTTGAGAGCTTTTAATACAAGAGTACAAGCCCATTTTGGGAGGATTCATCGAGGAGATGTAGCCCAAGAGTTGGGGTGAACTCCTATATTATATTGCTGTTGTGTTTTGATATTATATTGCTCAATATTTTTGTTTATACCCATGTTAAGTTTCAGCAAAAACAATTACACTTAAGATACATAAACAATGAAAAGACATACACCATTTGCAAGCTAAATTTCCACATAACGTCAAGTTTAAAGCAAGATCATTTTAATTAAATATGAGTGTTTAATTCTATTATTTCTTTAGGCAGAGTCTATAAGAGGGTCAGGTAGCCTCTGGATTCATCCTTTCTTTGAAAGGTGAAATATCCGGTAAATGCCCCTACAGTCTATCTCTGTATTATAAATATGAAGTTCTCACATTTTCAGATTTAAGCTTAGAGTATTTTTGCACTCATTTACATTATTGAAAATGGATACCTTGCACCCTTTTCAAGTACCTTCGATTTTCAGATCATCCATTGATGAGTTTGCTTAGAAATATATATTCTAAGGATTTAATCCTCCTAAAAGGTAAAAGGTTCAGGTAGAAAGACTTTGACAAAATAAAACCAACCAAATATTATTTTCTCCTCTTCCTATAATAAGAAATCATGGTGGATACCTCTTATCCAAATGCATAGTCCATCTCCTGCTAGAGTGGACAAAGAAAGTGTAAAAATGTTTGCACTTTCTGAATATATTTAATTCCACTATTTGGTGTCAATATATAGTCACGACGTAGGAGCATTTAAATATGTCCCTTCATTGTGTTAAATGTTTGTACAATTATACCATGGGAGCTTAATTTATGTAGGCATTAGGGTACATTCACTAGTTAGATTCTTGTAGGTTTTTTTTTTTCTTTTTTTCTTTTTTCTTTTTTCTTTTTTTAAATCGATTTAAAATGTATCCTTGACACTGCTCCAGGAATGAGTGTCAAAATAAAATCACCGACACTGCTCCAGGAATTTAAAATGTATCCCTGACACTGCTCTAGGAATGAGCCACTAAGGGATATTGAAGGCGTCAAAAATCCTCCAGTGAGATAGATGAAATATGGAGCCACAAATGAGCATGGATATAGGTGGGTGCTCTTACCTAGTAAGGTGTTGTAACCCACCCTTGTGAAGCTTTTTTTCTTAGCCTGCCTTATGAGCTATCCTGAGCCAATATTATGAGCAATCAATCAAAGCTATTTGTGTTGGTTTTGCTTAATTTCTATCCAAAATGATGGTTTTTCCCTTCAAATAAGCAGAAAGTGGAATGTCAGTTAAAAAGATCTCCCCATGAAGCTATGAGAAAGAGGGGTATTCTGGATGAGGAAATGGTTCAAGAGCATTTGGCCTAGGCATTCTAATTCGTTGGATGCCAATGGTGAGAATATTTTTATTGACATGATTACTTATTGTGCACCCAATAATTAGGAATGGAGGGCTCAAACATCTCTATTAACTAGAACAGACCCAATTCAACATGTCTTTTAGCATACAATACACTATTATTGATGTGCATCTCTATACTTTTATGGAAGAAAGGCTTAATGACTTCATTAGCAGGCTTTTAGTTGATGACACAAACGATCAATCATAGTCACTTTTCAAGAATAATGAGTGTAAGGACTGCTTTATGGCACAAAATTCTAGTGATGTGTTTTCACAAAGAAAGGGTGTTAGGATCTCTCTATGGATAGCTTGTTGTGGTGACTAACAATAAAATTTATCTACAATATATATGAGAGTTTCATGAGAGTTCCAAATCCTTGAAATGTCCATGTACAAAAGGAATGTCAAACTTTGACCAACAACGGTTGAGGATTGGCATTCTTCTATCACTGCCTTGTTAAAATATAGATTTAAGTACTAGATATGTGCAGTCCTTATAAAAAAAATATAATGAGTGAAAATTCATTCTGAATGTCCTCCTAGGTCTTTTTTTTTGTTTTGTAGCATATCAACTTCCCTCTCATCTTTTGCACATTCAACTAATAATTCATTTTTTCCATCCCATTTCTACCATAGATATAGCATGCATCACGGATAACATATATAAGAAATTGGATAAAGGGTTATTTATTCCCTTCTTGTATTGAATCTCAAAGAAAAATCCTTATAGTTTACTTTCCTACTTGAAATGTCGATGTAGCAAAATAATGTCAACTTTTGACCAACAACAGTTAAGAATTGGCATTCTTCTATCACACCCTTGTTAAAATATAGATTTCAGTACTAGATATGTGTGAATCTTATAAAAAGAATCATATTTCTTCAAAATGCATACCTAATGTCTTCCTCCTAGTTCTTTTTGTTGTTTTGTAGCATATCATCTTCCCTCTCATCTTTTTCACATTCAACTAATAATTCTTTTTTCCAAAGTTTCATGATCTATTATGAATTTGAAGTGCTCTCCCGGTAAATATGGCTTGACTTTCTCTACAAAATGCATAAGGTACAACATTTCCTTATCATATATGCATAAAATCTTCTCATTTTGATTCAATTTCCACTTTTAAAAGCAATAGGTTGTTGATTTTTCCTCACCACAGTGTTCACATTGATTTTTTCTGACCACAGTGTTCACGTTAGTGCTGAAGGAATCATCTTTCACTTCAAAAGTCTGTGATAAATCTGGAAGTGCAAATACATGGTTGGGCCTTTTTTAATTTTCAGAAGGTATTCCCTCTACTTCCTCCATCCATTTAAATCGATCCTTATTTGTAAGATTAGTGAGGTGTGTCATGATGCTTCCAAAACCCTTGTCAAAAATTCCTATATAAATAGAACATATTTTATCAAGTTCTATCAACTGAGTCACATGCTTGGGTCTTCACTAGTCAAGGAACAAGGAGTGAAATTCAATAAATAAAGAGTGAAACAGAACCAACCTTGGATGATTGATAAAATTGTCAGGCTTCAGGTTCCTTGATCACATTTTGATAGGAATAAAAACTAATCATTGTTCATTCTAAGCATCTTGTTTCCTTTTCCACAGTAATGTTTGGATAAGTATAAATATACTGAAAGAATTAATTGTAGGAAAACTTAAGTTACTAATGAATTCATTTAGTTTCACCTTCTGTTACAAGTATTTGACAGAAGCCTCCTTGAGTGGTAGAATTTGTGTAGATAAGATGGTAGCTCCTATACAACCTTCATCCATTTAAAGTGATCCTAATTGGTAATATGGGTGAGGTGTTCTATGATGCTTCCAAATCCCCTCTTCAAACTTTCCATATAAATGGAATATTCTATTAAGTTCTCTCAATTGATTCACATTCTTGGGAGTTTTCCAATCAAGGAATAAGGAGTGAAACATAACCAGCCCTCAATGATTAAGAAAATTGTCATGCTTCAGGTTCCTTTATCACAATTTTGATAGGAAGCAACAATAACAATTTTTCATTCTAAATCTATTAGTATCCTTTGCCACAATACTGTTTTGGGTAAATTGAAATATACTGAGAGAATTGATTGTATACAAACTTAGTTACTAATGAAATCATTTAGTTCACCTACTAGTTTACTTAATCATACTTGAGTGTTATAGTTTGCATAGATAAGAAGGTAGCTACTTCGCAACCTTCATCCATTTTCTTAACCACAGTGTTCACATTAGTGCTAAAGGAATCATCTTTCACTTCAAAATTCTGTGAGAAAGCTAGAAGTGCAAATACATGGTTGGGTCGGTTTCAGTTGTCAGAAGGTAGCCCCTCTGCATCATCCATCCATTTAAATCGATACTTATTGGTAAGATTAGTGAGGTGTATCATGATGCTTCCAAAACCCTTGTCAAAAATTCCTATATAAATAGCACATATTATATCAAGTTCCCTCAACTGAGTCACATGCTTGGGTCTTGGCCAGTCAAGGAACAAGGAGCACATATTATATCAAGTTATTTCAACTCAGTCACATTCTTAGGTCTTTGACAGTCAAGGAAAAAGGAGTGAAATTCAAGAAATAAAGAGTGAAACAGAACTAGTCCTTGATGATTAAGAAAATTTTCAGGTTTCAGGTTCCTTGATCACAATTTGATAGGAATCAAAATCAACCGTTCTTCATTCTTAAGCATCTTGTGCCCTTTTCCACAGTAATGCTGGTATAATAAGAAATATACTAAACTAATTAATTGTAGACAAACTTAAGTTACTAATGACGTCATTTAGTAACTTCATTAGTATCTTAATTCTCCACCTTTATTCATTTTTTGTGGAATTTGGAGATCGAGAAATGTTTAAATTTTTTAAAATAGATCATAGGGCATAATGCACACTTTCATAAAGATATGTGCATGTTTTCAAAGAATCAGGGCCTGAGGACATCAAGGGACCTTTTAGGCATATCATCCATTGAGGCTTGCTTATATATATTATTATAATAATATATTTATTTTCATAAATATATTTTATTATGATAAAATATAAAATATTATGAATTCTCATAAACCTGTACATTACAACTTGTCTTGACTTACTTGTTGTTGGAGATTTTAATTAATTCCTTTTGCAATTTGTCGTATTTGCAAGATGCTAGAGGGAGATCCTCTTTATATATTGCATAATGATCACTATAAACGTCTTCCCACCAACAAGGTTGTCTAAACAAACTTTGTTTTTTCTTCTTCAACAAAAAAATAATAACTAAGTAAATCTTTCATTAATAAAATCTCATCACAAAGACCTTGCCATGACTTCTAAAACTTTTTTTTGTCAATACTAATGGCTTTTTATACAAATTTTCCTTCTCATTTTTTCATTTTGTCTCATAAAAATAAACCTATTATTTTAAAATACAATTTATTTATATCCATAATTTATTTTAATTTATATATTTTATTATCATAATATATTTGTTTTCATTTACATATATATTTCATCATGATATACTATATAAAAATAACAAGTGAAAATTAATATTATAATTTTATTATCATGATAAAAAAAATATTTTTGAAAATGTATATATTATTATTTTTTTAAATTAATATCAAATTTTTAATAAAATCAATAAAAAAAAATTATAATTAATTTTACATTAATTAAACTTTTTTTTTAATGATTAGTTTTTATTTTATGATAATAAAATTGTTTTATAAATATTTCTCAAAATATGTAATAAATATTAATAAAAACAGGTTTCTCACCCACAATTCAATCCACGTATTTTCCAATCATATTTTAATCGCAACGGTTTCTTTGGGCTCTATGTGGATGTGAAAGAGGGAAATATTTTAAATACATATTTTAAATATTATATTTGCATTGAAGAGTGGAGATATGAGTGGGAGCATGGATGATCGTGCCAGTGGGTGGAGGCAATTTGGTTTGAACGCAAGTGGTTGGGCTGTAATAAACAACCAGATTCAATTTGCGTTGCGATAATATTTTAAATACACATTTTAATCTCAACGACTACATTGGGATCTTTGCTAATTCTAGCGATGGATTCGAAAGAGGGAAAAACTTGTGAAATCCTTGAAATTCGATATACACTATCACATTTACACGACATTTCCTAGATTAGCTGGGAGAGCAAGGGTGGAGGGTGAAATATTGGAGAGGTTCTGCCTTTCATGTCTGGGAGAGCAAGGGTAGAGGTTCTACCTTTCATGGCCGGGAGAGCAAGGGCAGAGGGAAAAATATTAGAGAGGTTCTACCTTTCATGGTCGGGAGTGCAAGGGCGTAGGGTCTGCCTTTCATGGTCTGGAGAGCAAGTGTAGAGGGCGAAAGACTGGAGAGGTTATGCCTTTCATGGTCAGGAAATCCTTTCATGGCCAAGAGAGCAAGGGTGGAGGGTGAAATATTGGAGAGGCTATGCCTTTCATGGTCGGGAGAGAAAGGGTGGAGGTTCTGCCTTTCATGGTCGAGAGAGCAAGGGCAGAGGGCAGAAGATGGGAGAGGTTCTTCCTTTCATGGTCGAGAGAGCAAGGATGGAGGGAAAAAGATTGGAGAGGTTATGCTTGTCATGGACGAGAGATGGTAGATGGTGGGAATTTGATAGCTTGGATGGCAAAGCAAGAGCGGAGATCAGAGAGATTGTAGAGAAAATTAGGAGATTTTTCGTTGGAGCTTTGTGGAGAAGGAGATTGGAGAAGAGCGGAAAAAAGTACACTAGATCCAGACAGATTTTGGGATTTTGTGGGTTTAGAGCGAAGAGTCGGACATGTTTTTTGGTTTGTTGGATTTTTATACTCTGTGTGTGCTTTTTTTTTCTAATGGAGCATGGCCATGCCTAATTTTTCTATCTGCATTTCCTTTTCTTTTTATTTAGTTTGTTTCTATACATTTTCTTTCCCTTATTGGTCTAGATTTGGGTTTGTTTGTTGTTGAGGGAGGGCGATGTTGCAATGAATAGAAGAGGAGTTGATTGATATAAATGCGAAGAATGAGAAGGTAGGTATTGTTTTATTTATTTGTTATTCATTTTTTTATGGTAGTAATCTAGTATCTGAATTTTCTGATAACAATGTATTGCAATATCTCATGGAAAGATTAGTTCTTTTTACATAACATTTTATAATACATTGTTTATATGGGTTAACTTTTGCGGTTTTCTATTGAGGTGGAGACGAATAACTTCATGACCAATAAATTGTCGTGGAAAACATAGTTGTTGTGTATTTTGAGATTAGAGGTGAGCATTACCTTTAACCTTTGGTTTCTAGAATATCTCATCTCTAAACTTTTATGGGGATAAAGTAGGTGTAGTTATTAAGATTAGGGTTTAGATATATATGTACTATGGTTTTAGTTTTTTTTCTTATTCCCAATTGCATTTTCATGTAAGGGTTGGGAAATATTTCATAATATTTGTATATATTTCTCATTTTTATTTATTTTTGCACCATTTATCTCAATAGGGTTTATTTCAGTACAACTTATCAATGCTCAATATATTCATATTGATTTAGTTTTAACATACCCTTTAATGCTCAAACTCAAATCTAAAGAAGGCTTCAGGGTTTTCAGAATTTTCTTCTTAGAAACTGTTTGTAGAAGATCAATACTCCAGTAAAATTTTATTGCAATTCTATTATAGAAAGTTTCCTCTAATCTTTCATAATATTTAATGTATTTTTTTTACTTTTTTGGTATTGTTTATCTCATGGGTTTTTTTTGTTTAGTATTGTTTATCAAACTTTAATATACTGGTGTTGATTCAACATTAGCATAAAACCATCTAATGATCAAGCCCAAAGAAGATTTTAGGGTAAAATTTTATTGCAATTTTATTATACTTCTTTTCCTCTAATCTTTCATAATTTTTGATGTGTTGGTTCTTCAATGTATCTGCATTTTATTTTTTTTGTATTGTTTATCTCAATAGGGTTTTACTTTTGAGTATTGTCTATCATACTTCAATATATTGGTGATGATTTAGCATTGGCATAAAACTCTCTACTGCTCAAGTCTCCAAAGAAGGTTTTGGGGTTTCCATAATTTTCTTCTTAAAAACTTTTTGTTGTACAACTTCAATATGTAAATAAAATTTTATTTCAATTCTATTATAGTTCATATTTTTTGGAATTTGGAGATCAAGAAATGTTTACATTTTTTAAAACAGATCACAGGGCATATGTACACTTGCATAAAGATATGTACATGTTTTCAAAGAATCAGGGCCTCAGGACATCAAGGGACCTTTTAAGCACGTCATCCATTGAGGCTTGCTTATATATATATTATAATCATATATTTGTTTTCATATACATGTTTTATTATGATAAAATATAAAATATTATGAATTGTCAAGAACCTGTATGTTACAAATTATCTTGACTTACTTGCTGCTGGAGATTTTAATTAATTCCTTTTGCAATTTTTCCTATGTGCAAGGCGCTGGAAAGAGATCCTCTTTATATATTGTATAATGATCACTATCAACGTCTTTCCACCAAAAAATTTGTCTAAACAAACTTTGTTTTTTCTTCTTCAACAAAAAAAAATAATTGAGTAAATCTTTCATTAATAAAATGTCATCACAAAGACCTTGCCATGACTTCTCTAAAACTTTTTTTGTCACTACTAATGGTTTTTTATACAAATTTTCTTTCTCATTTTTCATTTTATCTCATAAAAATAAACCTATTATTTTAAAATACAATTTGTTTTATCCATAATTTATTTTAATTTATATATTTTATTATCATAATATATTTGTTTTCATTTATATATATTTTATCATGATATACTATATAAAAATAACTAGTAAAAATTAATATTATAATTTTATTATCATGATAAAAAAAATATTTTTTATAATGTATATATTATTATTTTTTAAAAATAATATCAAATTTTTAATAAAATCAATAAAAAATATTTTTAAATAATTAATTGTACATTAATTAATTTTTTTGTAATGTTTAATTTTTATTTTATTATAATAAAAAAAAAATTATAAATATTTCACAAAATATGTAATAAATAATAATAAAAACAGTTTTCTCGCCCACAATTCAATCCACATATTTTCCAATCATATTTTAATCTCAACGGTTACATTGGGCTCTGTGTGGATGTGAAAGAGGGAAATATTTTAAATATTATATTTGCATTGAAGAGTGGAGAGACGAGTGGGAGAATGGATGATCGCGCGAGTGGGTGGAGTCAATTTAGTTTGAATGCAAGTGGTTGGGCTGTAATAAACAACCAGGTTCAATCTGTGTCCCGATAATATTTTAAATACACATTTTAATCTCAACTCCCGCATTGGGCTATGTGCTAATGCTACTGGCGGATTTGAAAGAGGGAAAAACTTGTGAAATCCTTGAAATCCGATATATACTATCACATTTACACGAAATTTCCTAGATTGGATCGGAGAGCAAGGGCGAAGGGCAAAAGATTGGAGATGTTATTCCTTTCATGGCCAGGAGAGAAAGGTTGGAGGTTCTGCATGTCATGGCTAGGAGGGCAAGGGGGGAGGGAAAAATATTGGAGAGGTTCTACGTTTCATGGCCGGAAGAGCAAGGGTGGAGGGCGAAATATTTTAAAGGTTCTTCCTTACATGATCGGGAGAGAAAGGGTGAAGGTTCTTCCGTTCATGGCCCGGAGAGCAAGGGCATAGGGAGAAAGATGGGAGAGGTTTTTCGTTTCATGGTTGGGAGAGCAAGGACGGAGGGCAAAAGATTGGAGAGGTTATTCCTTTCATGTTTGGGAGATGGTAGATGGTGGGAATTTTCTAGCTTGGTCGGCAAAGAAAGAGTGGACATCGGAGAGATGGTAGACAAAATTAGGAGATTTTTTGTTGGAGCTTGGGGTAGAAGAAGATTGTAGAAGGGTAGAAAAAAGTAAACAGTAGAGCCGGAAATATTTTGGGATTTGTTGGGTTTAGAACGAAGATCCAAACATGTTTGGGGTTTGTTGGATTTTGATACTCTGTGTGTTTTTTTTTTCTAATGGAGCATGGCCATGCTTAATTTTTCTGTCTTCATTTTCTTTTATTTTTATTTATTTTGTTTCTATATATTTTCTTTTCCTTGTTGGTATAGATTTGGGTTTTTTTGTTGTTCTTTTGGTTCTAGTTTGGGAGGTTGGTACTTGTTTGCTGGAGTGAAGAGGGTTAAAGAGGGAGGGCAATATTGCAATGAATAGAAGAGGAGATGATTGATATAATTGCGAAGACTAAGAAGGTAGGAACTGTTTTATTTATTTGTTATTCATTTTTTTATTGTAGTAATCCATTATCTAAATTTTCGAATAACAATGTATTGCAATATATCATGGATAGATTAGTAATTTTTACAGAACATTTTATAATACATTGTTTCTTTGGGTTAACTTTTGTGGTTTTCTATTGAGGTGCAGACGAAGAACTTCATGCCCAATAAATAGTCATGGAAAACATAGCTACTGTGTATTTTGAGATTACAGGTGAGCATTATCATAACCTTTGGTTTCTATAATATCTCATCTCTAAGCTTTTATGGGGATAAGGTAGGTGTACTTATTAATATTAGGGTTTAGATACATATGTACTAAGGTTATAGTTTTTTTCTTATTTCGAGTTGAATTTGCATGTACGGGTTGGGAAAGATTTCATAATCTTTGATGTATTTGGTTTGTATATGTTTCTCAGTTTTATTTATTTTTTTCACTATTTATCACAATAGGGTTTTATTTGAGTATGGATTATCAAAGCTCAATATACTGATACTGATTTAGTTTTAGCGTACCCTTTAATGCCCAAACTCAAATCTAAATAAGGATTCGGGGTTTTCAGATTTTTCTTCTTAGAAATTGTTTGTAGAAGTTCAATACTCTAGTAAAATTTTATTGCAATTAGATTATAGTTATTTTCCTCTAATCTTTCCTAATGTTTAATGTGTGTGGTTCCTTAATGTATTTATTTTTTATTTTTTTGGTATTGTTTATCTCATAGGTTTTTTTTGTTTAGTATTGTTTATCAAACTTTAATATATTGGTGGTTATTTAACATTAGCATAAAACCATCTAATGATCAATCCCAAAGAAGATTTTAGGGTTTCTAGAATTTTAAGTAAAATTTTATTATACTTATTTTCCTCTAATCTTTCGTAATCTTTGATATGTTGGCTCTTCAATGTCTCTTGCATTTTAATTTTTTGGTATTGTTTATCTCAATAGGGTTTTACTTTTGAGTATTGTCTATCACACTTCAATATATTGGTGTTGATTTAACGTTGGCATAAAACACTCTACTGCTCAAGTGTCTAAAGAAGATTTTCGAGTTTCTATAATTTTCTTCTTAAAAACTTTTTGTTGTACAAGTTCAATATGTAAATAACATTTTATTGAAATTCTATTATAGTTCCTTTCCTTTAATCTTTCATAATCTCTTTGACGTGTTTGATTCCTCAATGTCATTGTGTTTTATTTTTTTGGTACTTTTGATCTCAATAGTGTTTTATTTTTTAGTATTGTTTATCAAACTTAAAGATATTGGTGTTGATTTAGCATTTGAAAAAAACCCTCTAATGATCAATTCTAAAGAAGATTTTGGGTTTTCCATAATTTTATTAGAAACGTTTTGTAGAAGTTAATTATGTAAGTAAAATTTCATTGCAATTATATTAGAGTTAATTTCCTCTGATCTTTCATAATATTTGATGTGTTTGCTTCATCAATGTCTCCTCGTTTTACTTTTTGGTATTGTTTATCTCTATAGGGTTTTATTTTTTAGCATTGTTTATCAAACTTCAATATATTGGTGTTGATTTAGCATCAACATAAAACCATCTAATCCTCAAGTATAAATAATACTTTGAGGTTTCCAAAATATTCTTCTTATAAAAAATTTTAGAAGTTCAATGTGTAAGTAAAATTTTATTGCAATTCTATTAGAGTTCTTTTCCTCCCAGTATTTTGCAAACAGATTTTGGTCATTGGACTCTTTTCTATCTAAAGAGTGATAGACATTCCAAGCCCTGTTGATCTTATAAAATAATAATCAATTTGTGCTACTGACACGAAACCTTGTAATGTTTAAACCTAGTGAAAATTTTTGGATTCTAGAATTTTCTTCTTAGACACTTTTTATAGAAATTCAGTAGGCTAGTTAAATTTTATTACAATTCTCTTATTATTTTTTTAGTTTGTGCACTTTTGTAAACATATAATTTGATCATTGGATGTTTCTTGTTTATTTTTTTCTTGTTTAGATAAGTGACGGACAATCCAAGCCCTGTTGATTTTATAAACTAATAAGTTAAGCTTACACAAGTTTGGGTCAGATTGTTAACCATTCTATTACCTATAACAATCATATTCATCAATCTCCATTTATTATTTTTCTCAAACAACTTGAACAAGGTGTAATTAGTATGGTTATACTTACTATTACAGTGATATTCACCAATTTCCATTTATTATTTTTCTCAACCAGCCTGGACATTCTAGTCCTAGGGAGACAATGTTGCCACGCCACCCTCAAATTAGATGGAAACACATCAGGTAGGCACACAATGAAGTAGGACATGTAGGAATTCATTTGGATTTGACATTATAGCAAACACATCTAATCAAGACCTATTTAAAAAAATATGGTTTCATAGATCGTGCCCTTTCCTATCTAAGTTTAAGCAAGTTTCCTCGGATGAACTGGCACTACTTGTGCTTGGGGTCGACATAGGACAGCCAAGGAAAGAGTTCAAATACTTGGAAGGGGTTTTCACCTTTTTTTACTCTATCTAGCCCACTACTTATTTGTTCTAATAAGTAGTTCAGGGTAAGCCCTTTCCTTTTATTGCACACAATATTAAGCTTAAACAAATTCACATACCTTTTTCCAAAGTCAATCCAGTAGTTCCTACATTTTCCTTCCTATTCAATCTACTACTTCAAACATTTTTGTAACCCAGGCCCATAAAAATTCCTTTTATATTTTTTCAATTTAAGAGTAATACACTAGTATTTATGCATTGCATTCCCTTGCATATTGATCTTAGAAGGACAGAACCCACCTCATTCCTTGTGTTTCTAGTGTGTTTGTTTATGCCAATGAGTGCTATTCTTGGAGAGTAAGACTAGTAATATTGGAGTATCATGTATCAGTTGATATCTCCCTTTAGGGATAGAAGTCATCAAAGCTAGAGAAATTAACCTATCTCCCAAAGATAAGAAAACATTCTCTTACATAAAAAAAACTCAGAAACAACAATCCATTTTTCTCCATTCAACAACATTATCAGAATTACAAGTACATTTTTATCTATATAATTCCATCCATATATGTTATGTCTTTAGCAATTTCCATCTATTATTTTTTCCCTAAAGAAATGTGGTGGGGGTTCACTCATAACTTAAAAGGAAGTTCCTGGTTATCCATTAATCAGTTTGCTTAGAAATAGATAGTCTAAGGATTTAACCCTCCTAAAAGGTAAAAGGTTAGCGAAAAAATAATTTACCAAAATCAAACCAACCAAATATTATTTTCCCCTCTTACTATAATAACCAACCATGGTGGATACCTCTTATCCCAATTCATAGTCCATCTCCTGCTAGAGTGGACAAAGAAATTGTAAAAATGTTTGCATTTTATGAATATTTGTAATTCCAATATTTAGTGTCATATATAGTCACAACGTAGGAGCATTTAAATAGGTCCCTTCATTGTGTTCAATGTTTGTACAATTATAACATAGGAGCATAATGTATGGAGGCCCTAGGGTACATTCACTAGTTAGATTCTTGTAGGATTTTTATTTTTTTTTTAATAATCTATTTAAAATGTATCCTTGAGACTGCTTCAGGAATGAGTGATAGAAATAAAATCAATAAGATAGAAGTTAAATTCATTTAAAATGTATCCTTAAATATACTTTAGGAATTAGCCACTAAGGGATATTGAAGGCGTCAGAAATCCTCTTGTGAGGTAGATTAAATATGGAGCCACAAATGAGCATGGATATAGGTGGTTGCTCTTACCCAGTAAGGTGTTGTAACCCACCCTTGTGAATCTTTTTTTTCTTAGCCTGCCTTATGAGGTATCCTGAGCCAGTATTATGAGAAATCAATCAAAGCAAATGGTGTTGATTTTCTTAATTTCTATCCCTTCTATTGGGTTTTCCCTTCAATTAAGAGAAATAAATATAGAAAGTGGAATGTCAATTAAAAGGATATCCCCATGAAGCTATTAGCAAGCAGGGTATTCTGGATGGGGAAAGGGTGCAAGAGAATCTAGCCTGGGCATTCTAATTCCTTGGATGCCAATGGTGAGAATATTTTTATTGACATGATTACTTATTGTGCACCCAATAATTAGGAATGGAGGGCTGAAGAATCTCCATTATTTTATAAATATTTCTCAAAACATGTAATAAGTAATAATAAAAATAGGTTTCTCGCCCACAATTCAATCCACACATTTTCCAATCATATTTTAATCTCAACGGTTACATTGGGCTCTGTGTGGATGTGAAAGAGGGAAATATTTTAAATATTATATATTCATTGAAGAGTGGAGAGACGAGTGGGAGCATGGATGATTGCACCAGTGGGTGGAAGCAATTTAGTTTGAACGCAAGTGGTTGGGTTGTAATAAACAACCAGATTCAATATATGTCCCGATAAAATTTTCAATATACATTTTAATCTCAACTGCTGCATTGGGCTCTGTGCTAATGCTAGTGATGGATTTGAAAGAGGGAAAAACTTGTGAAATTATTGAAATCCGATATATACTATTACATTTACACGACATTTCCTAGATTTCCTGGGAGAGCAAGGGCAGAGGGCGAAATATTGGAGAGGTTTTTCCTTTCATGGCTGGGAGAGAAAGGGTGGAGGTTATTCCTTTCATGGTCAGGAGAACAATGGCATAGGGAAAAATATTCAAGAGGTTCTGCCTTTGATGGCCAGGAGAGCAAGGGTGGAGGGTGAAATATTAGAGAGGTTCTGCCTTTCATGGCCAGGAGAGCAAGGGCAAAGGTTCTGCTTTTCATGGTTGTGAGAGCAAGGGCGGAGGGTGAAACATGGGAGAGGTTCTACCTTTCATGACCGGGAGAGCAAGGACAGAGGGCGAAATATTGGAGAGGTTTCTCCTTTCATGGTCGAGAGATGTTAGATGGTGGGAATTTGCTAGATTGGTCGGCAGAGCAATAGTGGAGATCGGAGATATGGTAGAACAAAATAGGAGATTTTTTGCTAGAGCTTGGCGGAGAAGGAGATTGGAGAAGGGTAGAAAAAATTAGACAGTAGAGCCAGGAAAATTTTGGGATTTGGTGAGTTTAGAGCGAAGATTTGGACATGTTGTGGGGTTTGTTGGATTTTGATACTATGTGTGTGTTGTTTTTTTTTAATGGAGCATGGCCATGCTTAATTTTCTTGTTTGTATTTTCTTTTATTTCTTTTTTTATTTTCTTTCTATACATTTTATTTTCCTTGTTGGTCTAGATTTGGGTTTGTTTGTTGTTATTTTGGTTCTGGTTTGAGAGGTTGGTACTTGTTTTCTGGGGTGAAGAGGGTTAAAGAGGGAGGGAAATGTTGCAATGAATTGAAGAGGAGATGATTGATATAATTGTGAAGACTAAGAACGTATGTATTGTTTTATTTATTTGTTGTTCAATTTTTTTATGGTAGTAATCTATTATATGAATTTTTGAATAACAATGTATTGCAATATTTTATGGATAGATTAGTGCTTTTTACAAAAAAAATTATAATACAATGTTTCTTTGGGTCAAATTTTGCGATTTTCTATTGAGGTGCTGAAAAATAGCTTCATGGCCAATAAATAGTCGTGGAAAACACAGCTCCTTTGTATTTTGTGATTACAGGTAAGCATTACCTTTAACCTTTGGTTTCTAGAATATCTCATCTCTAAGATTTTATGGGGATAAGGTAGGTGTAGTTATTAATATTAGGGTTTATATACATATGTACTATGGTTTTAGTTTTTTTTTTCTTATTCCCAATTTCATTTGCATGTAAGGATTGGGAAAGATTTCATAATCTTTGATGTGTTTGATTTGTATATGTTTCTGGGTTTTATCTATTTTTTCACTGTTTATCTCAAGAGGGTTTTATTTGAGTATGGCTTATCAAAGCTCAATATATTAATACTGATTTAGTTTTCGCATATCCTTTAATGGTCAAACTCAAATCTAAAGAAGGCTTCGGAGTTTTCAAAATTTTCTTCTTAGAAACTGTTTGTAGAAGTTCAATACTCCCATAAAATTTTATTGTGATTCTATTATAGTTCTTTTCCTCTAATCTTTCATAATATTTAATGTGTTTGGTTCCTTAATGTATTTATTTATTTTATTTTTTTGGTATTGTTTATCTCATAGCTTTTTTTTTTGTTTAGTAATATTTATCAAACTTTAATATATTGGTGCTGATTTAACATTAGCATAAATGATCAAAATTTGGATTAGGGCCTAAAATTAGCTAAAATTTCAAAATTATCAAAATTTCTTTGAACCTGAACGACCGGATAGAGTTCATCGCCAAGATTCTGGTGCAACTCATTTCATCAAAATCTGAGTTCTTATGACTGAGTTATTGTGTGTTGTTCATTTTCCAAAATAGGAAAAAAAGGAGCAGAACAGGTATAGTGATGATGTGGTAGGTATAGTCAGCACTCCAAGAATACTCTCTAGTTTTCACCCAATTACACAGTGACAAGTGTCGCAACTAGATTCGCCAGTGTTGATTGTGAAGGAGAAAAATGTCCAGTGACCTTCTCAGGTCAAATTTGTGTTTTTGGGTGCAATTTGAAAATTTTATGTATGGTGGATTTTTTGGGCCAATAGGAAGGAGATACGTGGCATAGCCAGGGGGTGCCACGTGACCCCCCTCCCCCCATGGCAAATTTTTGCATATTGGCGAAATATTTCATATCCTAAAGTTTGAATTCCAATGTTTCGGTGTTGGTAAAATATTTATATGCCAAGGAGGGGCGGAGGTCAAGGTCGAACCTCCCCGTAACAATGGCATAAAGAACCACCATACCATAGCCTAATGTCTTAATAGAAATACGCACCGACCAGTAATTAAACATTTCAAATGATTCCGACAGACGAAAATAGGGGCCAGCCCCTCATCCCATGTGACCTAGCACGAAGAACCAGGAGCGGAGCCCGCGTTAATTGTTCTTAACCATGTGATTAACTACCACTAATCCAAAATTAAGTTTAAATTAATCCAGAGTTAAGTTATTGGTATTTTTGGCAAAGCGCGTCAAATTAGGTGGAGTTCCACTTTTAGTGGACTTAACTCGCAATCCACCAAATTTAGTGCCAGTTTACTAGGCTTGGAGTAAATGAGGCCTATCCTGGAAAATATTCAATGAATTTGAGCTCAGTAAAAGTAATTATAGGCTAATTAGAATGCTGGGAACTCAATGGAGCAGGCTACAAAGGTAGAAAATCCATCTATAGGTGTTTTGTGCATTTGAATATTTTTGAAGGCTAGGGCCACCAGGTGTTGGAGGCATAGCCAGAGGAGCCAGAAACCATTCTGAGAGAATGAATAGTCAATTTTGACTATCTTGGACCTTATAAAGCCATTGGTGCATCTTTTAGAAGCACTTTGAGTCTTCTAAATCCGAAAATTCTACAGGGATTTTTCATGGAGTCGAGGGCCACTAGGTGTTAGACACACAGCCAGAGGAGCCAAAGGCCATTCTAAGATAATGAATAGTCAATTTTGACTGTATTGGACCTTATCAAGAAAATGGAGTATATTTTAGAGGAATTTTGATACTTCTAGGTGTGAAAATCATATAGGGAAGTTTCATGGAGCCTAGGGCCACCAGGTGTTGGAGGCATAGCCAGGGGAGCAAGAGGTCATTCTAAGTGAATGAATAGTGTATTTTGGATGTTTAAAATTTTTTGGAAACAAAGATATAGGCTTTATGATCATATGAGGACTTATAAGGGTGTTTTTGAAATAGGATAGCTTAGTGAAGCTCAAGGCCACCAGTAGAAGAGGTAATGGCTAAGGGAGCCATGGTCCATTTCCAGTGATTGAACAATCAATCTAGGGCTATTTTGGTATTATAAACCCATTGACACAGTCTATAAAAAAAATGGATTTTAGCATCATATTGTAAAATAATTTGACCATATTAATCCCAGAGAGCATATTCCATTGATGGAGGCTCAAGGAGACGTAGCCCAAGTGTTGAGGGTGAAATTATTTATTATCTTGTTGTTGTGAGTTGTTGGTTATTTTTTGGAAATTATGTTTGTCATTCATGCCTTTAATCATTTAAAAACAATTTTTAATTTCTCACTCATAAATCTCTTTAAAAACACATAAACTTGACACAAGAATCATGTTATGAGAATGATCCTTAAGTTGTTTAAATGGAATAGAAGATGATTGCATAGAAAAACAAGTTGGCCACCTTTTCTAGATCAATAAAACCATCTAATGATCAAGCCCAAAGAATATTTTATGGTTTCCAGAATTTTAAGTCAAAATTTATTGCAATTTTATAATACTTCATTTCCTCTAATCTTTCATAATCTTTGATGTGTTGGTTCTTCAATGTCTCTGCATTTTTTTTTTTGGTACTATTTATCTCAATAGGATTTTACTTTTTAGTATTGCCTATCAAAATTTAATATATTAGTGTTGATTTAGCATTGGCATAAAACTCTCTACTGCTCAAGTCGCTAAAGAAGATTTTTGGGTTTCCAAAATTTTCTTCTTAAAAACTTTTTGTTGTACAAGTTCAATATGTAAATACAATTTTATTTCAATTCTATTATAGTTCATATTTTGTGGAATTTGGAGATTGAGAAATGTTTACATTTTTTAAAATAAATCACAGGTCATAATTCACACTTACGTAAAGATATGTGCATTTTTTCAAAGAATCAGGGCCTGAGGACATCAAGGGACCTTTTAGGCACATCATCGATTGAGGCTTGCTTATATATATTATTATAATCATATATTTTTTTTCATCTATATATTTTATTATGATAAAATATAAGTAGTCAAAGCTAGAGAAATTAACCTATCTCCCAAACATAAGAAAACATTCTCTTACATAAAAGAAACTCATAAACAAAAATTCATTTTTCTCCATTCAACAACATTATCAGAATTACAAGTACATATATATATATATATATATATATATATATATATATATATATATATATATATATATATA
Source organism: Pinus albicaulis (assembly GCA_034641835.2). Classification (NCBI taxonomy): domain Eukaryota; kingdom Viridiplantae; phylum Streptophyta; class Pinopsida; order Pinales; family Pinaceae; genus Pinus; species Pinus albicaulis. The sequence goes on from CM076571.1 coordinate 243,077,750, forward strand.
TATATATATATATATAATATATATATATATATATATATATATATATATAATATATATATATATATATATATATATATATATATATATATATATATATATATATATATATAAATGCCGCTCCGGCGGCGTAACCCCGTTATATAATTCCATCCATATATTTTATGCCTTTAGCAAGTTCCATCTATTAGTTTTTCCCTAAATCAATGTGGTGGGGGGTCACTCATAGAATAAAAGGAAGTTCTTCGTTATCCGTTGATGAGTTTGCTTAGAAATATATAGTCTAAGGATTTAGCCCTCCTAAAAGGATAAAGGTTAGGGCAGAAAGATTTCGCCAAAATTAAACCAACCAAATATTATTTTCCCCTCTTCCGATAATAGCCAACCATGGTCGATACCTCTTATCCCAATTCATAGTCCATCTCCTACTAGAGTGGACAAAGAAAGTGTAAAAATTTTTGCACTTTCTGAATATTTTAATTCAACTATTTAGTGTCTATATATTGTCACAACATAGGAGAATTTAAATAGTTCCCTTCATTTTTTTCAATTTTTGTACAATTATAACATAGGAGTCTAATGTATGTAGGCCCTAGGATACATTCACTAGTTAGGTTCCTGTAGGTTTTTTTTTTTTTTAATAATCCATTTAAAATGTATCCTTGAGACTGCTTCAGGAATGAGTGTCAGAAATCAAACCAATAAGATAGAAATTCAATTCATTTAAAATGTATCCTTAAAGATACTTTATGAATGAGACACTAAGGGATATTGAAGGCATCATAAATCCTCCAATGTGGTAGATGAAATATGGAGCCACAAATGAGCATGGATATAGGTGGGTGCTCTTACCCAATAAGGTGTTGTAACTCACCCTTATGAATATTTTTTTTCTTAGCCTGCCTTATGAGGTATCCTGACCCAATATTATGAGCAATCAATCAAAGCTACTGGTGTTGGTTTTCTTACTTTCTATCTGTTCTATTGGGTTTTCCCTTCAACTAAGAGAAATAAATGCAGAAAGTGGAATGTCAATTAAAATGATCTCCCCATGAGCCTATGAGCAAGAGGGGTATTCTGGATGAGGAAAGGGTCTAAGAGCATCTAGCCTTGGCATTCAAATTCATTAGATGCCAATGGTGAGAATATTTTTATTGACATGATTACTTATTGTGCACCCAATAATTAGGAATGGAGGGCTCAAACATCTTCATTAACCAGAACAGACCCAATTCATCATGTCTTGTAGCGTACAATACATTGTTATTGATGTGTGTATCTATGCTTTTCTAGAAGAAAGGATTAATGACTTCATTTGAATGCTTTTATTTGATGACACATAAGATCAATCACAGTCACTTAATGAGTGTATGGACTACTTTATGGCACACTATTCTAGTGATGCGTTTTCACAAAGAAAGGGTGTGAGGATTGCTCTATGGATATCTTGTTGTGGTGACTAACAATAAACTTTACCTACAATCTATATGAGAGTTGCATGAGAGTTCTAGATCCTTGAAATTTCCATGTACTAAAGGAATGTCAACTTTTGACCAACAACAGTTGAGGATTGGCATTCTTCTATCATTGCCTTGTTAAAATATAGATTTCAGTACTAGATTTGTGCAGTTCTTATTAAAAAAAAAATATTGAGTGAAAATGCATATCGAATGTCCTCCTGGGTCTTTTTGTTCTTTTGTAGCATATCATCTTCCCTCTCATCTTTTGCACATTCAATTAATAATTCTTTTTTTCCATCCAATTTCTACCATAGATATGGCATGCATCAGGGATAGCATAGATAAGAAATTGGTTGAAGGGTTATTTATGCCCTTCTTGTATCAAATCTCAAATAAAAAGCCTTGTAGTTTACTTTCCTGCTTGAAATGTCGATGTACCAAAATAATGTTAACTTTTGACCAACAACATTGAGGATTGGCATTCTTCTATCATTGCCTTGTTAAAATATAAATTTCAGTACTAGATATGTGTGATTCTTCTAAAAAGAATCATATTTCTTGAAAATGCATACCTAATGTCCTCCTCCTGTGTCTTTTTGTTGTTTTGTAGCATATTAGCTTGCCCCTCATATTTTTCACATTCAACTAATAAATCATTTTTCCATCCTAGTTCTACCATAAATATGACCTGCAACATAGATAGCATAGATAATAAATTGGCTAAAGCATTATTTATGCCCTTCTTGTGTTGAATCTCAAAGAAAATGCCTTATAGTTTACTTTCCTTCTTGTTCACTAAAATTTCATTGGGATAATGAATATTCCAAAGTTTCATGATCTGTTATGATTCTGAAGTGCTCTCCCCATAAATATGGCTTTACTTTCTCTACAACATGCATAAGGTCCAACATTTCCATATCATAGGTGCATAAAAGCTTCTCATTGTGATTCAATTTCTACTTTGAAAAGCAATAGGTTGTTGATTTTTCCTGACCATGGTGTTCATGTTAGTGCTGAAGGAATCATATTTCACTTCAAAAGTCTGTTAGAAATCTGGAAGTGCAAATCCATGGTTGGGAATTTTTTGGTTGTCAAAAGGTAGCCCCTCTGCATCCTCCATCCATTTAAATGGATCCTTATTGGTAAGATTAGTGAGGTGTGTCATGATGATACCAAAACCCTTGTCAAAAATTCCTATATAAATAACACATATTATATCAAGTTCTGTCAAATAAGCCACATGCTTGGGTCTTGGCCAGTCAAGGAACAAGGAGTGAAATTCAAGAAATAAAGAATGAAATAGAGCCAACCCTCGATGATTGAGAAAATTGTCAGGCTTCAGGTTCCTTGATCAAAATTTGATAGGAAGCAAAACTAACTGTTCTTCATTCTAAAAATCTTGTGACCTTTTCCACAGTAATGTTAGGATAAGTATAAATATACTGAAAGAATTAATTGTAGGAAAAATTAAGTTACTAATAAAGTCATTTAGTTTCACCTTCGTTACAATTATTTGACAGTGTTGAAAATGCAACAAGATGATGGAGCTTAGTGAAAAGAAGTCGCCTTCACCAAGTGGGCCCGCACGCTATTTTTGGCGCAAAGTCTATTTTTAGACTATGTCTATTTTTAGAAATATGGATCATGGTCTATGAGTTGCAGGATGCTATTTATGGATGATTGGTCAAGTTGGTAAAAATAGATGGACCTCTATTTTTATACATTGGGCGGAATCTATTTTTAGACTGCCAGTCTAAAAATAGATCAGTCGGATATTATTAGCTCTTAATAATATTTGGACTATAAACATTATCTTATCCTCTTGGAGCACTTCAGTTCGAGCTACGGATGTGGCACATGTAGCTGACAGAAGGAATTACGTTATTCCTAGGGGTTAGTTGAGCTATTGCGTGGTTGACTTCAGTTAGAACTCATGTGGTAGAGTTTGGTGGAGTTGATGAGACAGTTGGTGGAGTTGTGTTCGGTTTAACTTAGTTGAACTAGTTGTATTTAGTCTAACTGATAAATACACTAGTGATGAGTGGTGTGAATTAATTATTAATTAATTCACTAATTATTAACTCATAAATCAACTAATGAATACATCATTTAACTGCAATGCATGGACAGTTCAGTGCAGACCAGTGTTAGAGGTGGGTGAAAGAGTGAGTCTACTATCAGTTGTGACTATAGCTGTGCATGATATTTGCACACACATTGATTGAGATTTCCAATGAGAATTGCGCAATACAAGCCAGTGGGATTCGAACTTGGATCTCATCATTATTGATCTTGGATTGCGCAGTAGAGGCAGGCAGACAGGTGGAAGAGATTTGAACTTGTGACTTGTTCATATCTGAGCTGTGACGAGCTTTGTGCTATGTATTGTTACATGTTCTCTATCATTATAATATACATATAGTTGGGGGTTTTCAGCTGTAAGCTTTCTCCATTACATATTGTGTTATATGTGTGCTTGATTTTGTTTTAATGTGCGCATGCGACTGCTTCTATTTCCACAAATTAATGATCAATTGTAGAAGATGTTATGTATTATGCATGAAGCTCAAATAGTGTGTAATCAGGATAATCTCGGTGAATAATTCAGCTATTATTCAAATTTTTACATGTTATCAGAGCGAAAATTGATCATTGGATCTATTACATTGATTACATTTTATTTTGGTAGACAGAGTCTGTAAGCGGGCCAGGTAGCCTCTGGATCCATCCTTTCTTTGAAAGGTGATATATCCAGTAAATTCCCCTACAGTCAATCTCTGTGCTAGAAATAATTTTTTCTCACAGATCAGGAGCGGTTGAGTTTTGAGCTGGTGGAATTCAAATTTGCAGCAGTGTTTTCTTGGTGTCGAAGTCAAAATGTCTTTCAACGGATTGGATTTGGAGTATGCCCTTGAGGGAAGCTTGAATTACGTTGCATGGAAGGACAGAATGGAGGCGGTGTTAGATGAAATGCGCTGAAGGAGTTCATAGATGTTGAAGTCCCAAAGCCTACTGATGCTGCTCAAGTTGAGGCTTGGCAAAATAAGACAGAAAAATGTCAAAGGATTCTATTGGAGGGCATGAAGGATCACATAGTATCCAGCCTGCATGGAAAAACTTCTCCATACTTGATGTGGAAAGTGTTGAAAGATTTATTCCAAAGAAAGAGCGACCAGAGGAAGTTGGCGCTCAAGGATAAACTCAGAAACATAAAGATGGAGAAAGGCGACAGTATACCCAAGTACCTCACGAAGTTCACCCAATGCAGGGATGAACTGGGAAGTGTGGGGGTGACTGTCGATGATGAGGACTTGGTGGACCTGGTTCTCCTTGGTCTTCCAAAGAGTTGGCATTCCTATCAGAACTCTGTCAATGGTTGGGAGAAGTTGTCGGGATGGGAGCGACTGTGGTCGGATCTCATGCAAGAGGAGATCAGGCGGACTACCAGGGACGGATCTTCATCAAAGGCATCTGATGAAGAAAATTGCGCTTTGGCTGCCAAAGCAAAGAAGGGGAAGAGCAAGAAAGTTTCTCAGTCTGGTGCGAAAGGCAAGAAGCAAGACATGTCCAAGGTGAAGTGTTTTCACTGTCACCAGCACGGACACTATGCCACAAATTGTCCGCAGAAGAAGAAAAATAAGAAGGCTGCTGGATCTGCAATGGGAGAGGCATTGGCTTCCCAGTTTGAACTGGATTTTTCTTTGATCGCATGCTTGGTCTCAAGTGTGATGGGATCAGTATGGTTCTTGGACAGTGGTGCGTCATTTCACATGACAAGAGATCGGGATCTGTTTTCAGATCTGGAGGAAAAAGATCTTGGAGTGCACATCGAGATGGGCGATGATGGTAGATACAGTGCGACCGGTATCGATACCATTTCCTTTGAGAGGGAGTCTGGTAAACCCTTCGTATTGAAGGAAGTGATGCATGTTCCAGGATTGAAGAAGACAAGGGATATGATGTTGTCTTTAGCGAGGGAAAGGATTTCCTGCGTAGTAAGACAATTGGAGAAACCTGGAAGATAGGGGTTCGAGTCAAGAACCTTTATCAATTGCAAGTAGATGGTTGTGCAGCAATGGCATGCAAGGCAGAGGGAGTGGTGAGCCGGGATTATGGCGAGTTGTGGCACCGGAGATTGGGCCACCTTCACCATGGAGCTTTGAAGATACTGCAGCAGATTTCTACTGGGCTTCCTAAAGGCACTCTTGCGCAGTCAGATCAATGCAAGGGGTGTACCTTAGGAAAATTTGTGAAAGCCACCTTTCACAAGAAGGATAGTCGCGCCATGATGATCCTTGAGAGAATTCACACAGACATGTGTGGACCTTTCTCAGTAGCTTCGACAGCAAAGCACATGTACTATGTGATCTTTGTTGATGATTTTTCTCGGAAGTGCTGGATCTTCTTCATGCAGAAGAAGAGCGATACATACTCAAAGTTCTGTGAGTTCAAGGCACTGGTTGAGAAGGAATCGGGGAAGTAAGTGAAGGCTCTTAGGAGCGAAAATGGTGGTGAATTCATCTCTGGCGAATTCAAGGACTTTTGCAATGCAAAAGGAATTCGAAGAGAGCTCATAGCACCTCATAACCCACAGCAGAACGCGGTTGCTAAGCGAAAGAACAGAACGATCGTGGGTGTTGCACAGGCGATGTTGCATGATCAGGGCCTACCCATACACTTGTGGGCAGAGGCATGAAATACTGCAGTATATGTGCAGAACGTTGTCCTCACAAGATACTTGGCATGAGTACACTCGAGGAGGCGTTTTCTGGTAAGAGGCCTGATATTTCCCATTTGAGGATTTTTGGCTCACCTGTTTACATTCATGTGACGAAGGATGCCAGGAAGAAGCTGGAGCCAACCGCATAGGTTGGGATATTTGTGGGGTACACTGATACACCCCACAACTATTGTGTGTATTTTCCAGACAGTCGCAAGACTGTTGTGCGACGGGATATCAAATTTCAGGAGGAGAAAGCCATGAAGTGTTCGCTTGAGAAAGAGCCACACTTGCATGCAGATGAGGAGCTATTAGTTCCTAAGGATGAGCTTCAGGATGTGGATCAGCCACAAGAGGAAGTTCATGGAGTGGAAGAGACCACTCATGCAGCGCCAACCATCAGAGGGTGGAAGCGCACTATAGAAGCTGAGCGACTGGCTCAAGATGCAGAGAAGGTTGTAGCACCACCTATAGCACAGCACAGACAGAGACAGTCACCGGACCGGTACACTAGATACATGGCTCTTGTGAGCAAATGTGTCGTGACAGAGCCATCTTCTTTCAAGGAAGTTGTGGAGGACCCCGCATGGGTAGATGCCATGGTGGAAGAGTATGATTCGATTGTCAAAAACAGTGCATGGGAGATTGTCCCACGGCCGGAAGGGAAATCAGTGGTGGGTTCAAGATGGATCTACAAAGTGAATCAAGTAGCTAACGGGAGTGTGGAGAAGTACAAGGCAAGATTTGTTTCCCAAGGCTTCTCACAGATAGAGGGGATCGATTATGAGGAGACCTTTGCACCTGTCGCAAGGTATTCTTCCATACGAACGATTCTTGCTCTCTCAGCGCAGATGGGGTGGCACATTCATCAGATCGATGTGAAGACTGTGTTCCTCAACAGAGTCATTGAGGAGGAGGTGTACATAGAGCAGCCTGAAGGTTTCAAGATCTTCAGCAGCGAGTCGCATGTGTGCAGACTCAAGAGAGCATTGTATGGGTTGAAACAAGCACCTCGTGCTTGGTACACACGGATAGACAGTTATTTCACTAGACTTGGATTCTCCAAGAGTGAGGCGGATCCGAACCTATACCAGATTGTGGTGGAGGGTAAGTTGTTGATCATTTTACTTTATGTAGATGATTTGATTCTGACAGGTGATGAGTTGTTGATACTTTCATGCAAGGAGGATCTTGCTAGAGAGTTTGAGATGAAGGACTTGGGCCTCCTTCATTATTTCCTGGGATTGGAAATTTGGCAGCGCAATGATGGACTGTTTGTTTCTCAGGGTAAGTATGCCGGGGAGATACTAGAGAAGTTCAACATGCATGGCTGCAAGCCTGTTGATACTCCTTTTCCTGGAGGTTGGAGGAAGGAGGATGCTACTTCGGTGGAGGTAGTGGATGCCACTGTTTATCGACAGTTGGTGGGGTCGCTTATGTATCTGGTCAATACACGACCTGATATATGTTATGTTGTTAACCAACTTTCACAAGCTATGGTTAAGCCTACCAAGCTCTTCTGGAAGGCAGGCAAGCATGTATTGCATTATCTTAGAGGCACATCGGGATATGGATTGTGGTACAGACATGAGGATGAGGTGAAGCTATGTGGCTTCACGGATGCAGATTGGGCAGGGAGCCCAACGGACAGAAAGAGAACATCTGGAGGGATCTTCAGTATCGGGTCGACAGCAGGAATCAGAGATCCATGGCACTCAGTTTAGCAGAGGTCGAGTACATGGCAGGGAGTTTGGATGCATGCGAGGCTATATGGATGAGGAAGATCCTGGTCGGGTTGTTCGGTTCACACTTGGAGCCTACTGTGATTTATTATGATAACCAGAGTTGCATTAAAATCTTGGCTAATCCAGTATTTCATGATATATCCAAACACATCGACATAGGGTACCATCATATCAGAGATTGTGTGCAGCGAAGAATCATGTTACTTTCATACATTCCCACGGAGGATCAGGATGCTAATATCTTGACGAAGGCGCTCACCAGGAGAAAATTCAAATACCACAGAGGCAGGATAGGGGTTGTAGATAATCCATATCTTGTTGAGAGGGAGTGTTGAAAATGCAACAAGATGATGGAGCTTAGTGAAAAGAAGTCGCCTTCACTAAGTGGGCCCGCAGGCTATTTTTGGCGCAAAGTCTATTTTTTAGACTAAGTCTATTTTTAGACATATGGATCATGGTCTATGAGTTGCAGGATGTTATTTGTGGATGTTTGGCCAAGTTGGTAAAGATATATGGACCTCTATTTTTAGACATACTGGGCGAAGTCTATTTTTAGACTATCGGGCTAAAAATAGAACAGTCAAATATTATTAACCCTTAATAATATTTAGACTATAAACATTATCTTATCCTCTTGGAGCACTTCAGTTTGATGTTTGGATGTGGCACATGCAGCTAACAGAAGGAATTATGCTATTCCTAGGGGTTAGTTGAGCTATTGCATGGTTGACTTCAGTTAGAACTCATGTGGCAGAGTTTGGTGGAGTTGATGAGACAGTTGATGGAGTTGTGTTCGGTTTAACTTAGTTGAACTAGTTGCATTTAGTCTAACTGATAAATACACTAGTGATGAGTGGTGTGAATTAATTATTAATTAATTCACTAATTATTAACTCATAAATCAACTAAAGAATACATCAGTTAACTGCAATGCATGGACAGTTCAGTGGAGACCAGTGTTAGAGGTGGGTGAAAGGATGAGTCTACTATCAGTTGTGACTATAGCTGTGCATGAGATTTGCACACACATTGATTGAGATTTCCAATGAGAATTGCGTAGTACAAGCCAGTGGGATTTGAACTTGGATCTCATCATTATTGATCTTGGATTGCGCAGTAGAGGCACGTAGACAGGTGGAAGAGATTTGAACTTGTGACTTGTTCATATCTGAGCTAGTTTGTGTGTAGCATGTGAGATAGTGCTGAGAGCTGTGAGGAGCTTTGTGCTATGTATTGTTACATGTTCTCTATCATTATAATATACATATAGTTGGGGGTTTTCAGCTGTAAGCTTTCCCCATTACATATTGTGTTATATGTGTGCTTGATTGTGTTTTAATGTGCGCATGTGACTGCTTCTATTTCCGCAAATTGATGATCAATTGTAGAAGAGGTTATGTATTATGCATGAAGCTAAAATAGTGTGTAATCAAGATAATCTCGGTGAATAATTTAGCTATTATTCAAATTTCTACAGACATAAGCCTACTTGAGTGGTAGAGTGTGCATATATAATAAGGTAGCTCTTATGCAACCTTCATCCAGTTAAATTGATCCTTATTGGTAAGATGGGTGAGGTGTTCTATGAAGCTTCCAAAGCCCCTATTCAAATGATCCAGGTGGAATAATCAGGTGTAGGTACAAGAGGCTTGAGTACAAGGCTCAAAAATCAAAGTGTTCGGATTGTTATCGAACCAACTTCATGTTGTATATCTCGTCTTTCTGATTCCAACAACGCAGACAGCACTCAATTCCGAGTCTGTATGAAGAAGTTGTAAGCGGTCAAAGTTCCAGGTTGACTTGGTGACTAGGGAGCCTTAAAGAGGATGCAAATTGGACCTTTCCCGGCCACCGGATTCCGGCAAGCTCAGGCCAGATTCCGAACAAAATTGTGGCCTGCTTAAAATGACCCCTACGGTCCAAAACCGGATTTTTAAAAATGGCCAGGTTGTTTGATAATAATAAAAATTATTTAAAAAAAGGGGTGGCAGGCCACCACCCCCGCCACCCCCCCACTCGACCACATGGCACCATATTTTGGGCCAGCAGGAATCGAACCTACCTGGCCGCAAGGGCCGGCTCGCTCCACGGGCGGCCCAACCAACGGCCACACCACCGACCGCAAGTCAAAACAAATATATATATATATATATATATATATATATATATATATATATATATAACGTTAAAACATGTAACATGGCGGAGATGGTTGAGGGCGGGCTGCCCAATGCAAAGGTCTGACCCCCCCCCCTCCCCCCCAAAAAAAAACAATATAATATTGTTATATCAAAAACGAATGCGGATTTTGTGGGGGAGGCGGGATTTGACCACCCGACCTCCCTTAACAAATTGCTAAGTTTTAACCGTTGCGCCCAATAGTCTTTGTTGGTAAATCCGCCCGATTTTTTTATATAAACTCATATTTTTACAGTGCGCCCAAGCCATGGAGGAGCGGGAGAGTGTGCACGCAGTCTGAGGTTTTAATATTTTTTAATGCAGGTCATGTGGAACCATGAGCCCAAAAAGAGGCAGGCGGAAGCTTGATTGAAGTCAATTTTCAGGAGGGAAAAATTTTGAATTTTTCCAAATGGGACAAATTTTATGTCGTTTCAGCACTACTCGATGCCACGAGTCTGATGGTGTGCTCAGTTTCTGCATCTGAGTTTTTTATTTTCAAGCCACTTTTGGAAGTGGACTATGCCGGTGTCAGATTTTTACATGTGAGCAAATGCTTTCCACTTTCGACGCCACAAGAATGATGGTGTTTCGTATCTTGTCTGTGCATCTTCTCAACCTTCATCAAATGGAAGCATGAGGTATATGATGTGTATTCCATGTATTTCTTCATTTATTTCTTGTTGAGATGCATTATGTCTTGCAGATCTCGGTTGATACATGAGTCGTGGGATCTTTCTTTGTGTTGTTATTGATGTACTTTAAGCTATGGATTTGTGTCATGTATGAGTCCCTTTTATGCCACATTGGCGGGATGCTCTTTTTCATATGTGTATTGTTGAGATCCCTTGTTTTCCAGGATTGGCGGGATACTCTTATTTATTACAGGTCAGCTATGGTCATACTAATAGGAGTCTTTCTTTATGTATGAGAGTTCTGCAGTAGAACATCTCTTAAAGAATTCAAGCCACTCCTGCGTGAGGAAAATTTTTCCTTGTATGTCATAGGTAAACACATCCATGTACATCTCTTCTTACAACACATAATGCAGCGGCCTACACCATCTTGACACCGAGGCCCAAAGATGTAGTCCCTCCTGGACGAACTCCGTCATCAAACGACGTGTTCTTATGATTGTTGATCTTGTTCATTTATGTTCCTCTTATTTTCAGCTAAAATCGTTCATTTCAGTTCTTTAACGTCTTAATTAAATGCAATTCTATTTATCAGCCGAATTAAAAGGTCTTGGTTAAGGGTATCAATATTTTACCGTGGATCAAGTGGTATCAGAGCAGGTATTCTTGTTGATTGGATTGCAAGCGTGAACATTGGACGTTTGCTAAGTTGAGCCATGGAGAGTGCCAAGGACATGTATGAAACCATGCTCAGGGTTTCCGAGAAAGCGGACATATTGTACGAGGCATACGAAAAACAAGCAGCAGAGAACGAAGAATTGAAGACCCTCCTACACAAAGAGGAGGAGGAAAAACAACAGTTGCAGCTTCAGTTGCAAACCACAACAGAAGAGTTGGAAGATTGGAAGAGCAACAATGAAATTCTGCAAGCAGATCATGATGCCTTGAAGGAATTTCTATAGGAAGAGAAGGAGGAGAAGCAGTAGTTGCAGCTTCAGTTGCAAGCCACGACAGAGGCGTGGGAAGATTTGAAACGCAAAAATGAAACTCTTCAGAGAGATCATGATGCCTTAAAAGCATTCCTATAGAAAGAGAAGGAGGAGATGCAGCAGATGCATCTTCAACTACAAGCCGTGTCAAAGGCAGTGATGGAAGTGAAGCGCAACAATGAAGGCTTACAACAGCTTTCTTCATCTGTTTCGCAATCAACACCTAAGGTAAACAGTGTTGATTTTTCTTCAGTTTCTTCACATGATTTCATTTCAATTGGAAGTGTGGAGATACCCATCACAGGTACCGGCATGAGGCTCCTCACCAAAATGGGGTATAGAGGAGGAGGACTTGGCATTCGTGGCCAAGGCATAACCGAACCTTTGGAGGTTGTGCAACAACCTCGTTATGCAGGTTTGGGGTACAATGGTGAAGGATGTTCGAAGGACATCAAGGGCAAATATATAATGATGAACTCTCCAAGGAAGAGGAATGATAGGGACACTTCGCCATCATTCCACGGCAGTGCACGTTGCAGTGAAGGAACTGAGGCAAGCTCCCATCATCATGATCGCACCGAAGACCACCCCAGAAGGTATACTAAGTCTCATTATTCCAGAGTGCATTTTGATTACAAGAATGTCGATAACCATGGTCATAAAATATGGCATCGTAAAACTTGTTATTTTTGTGGTTTAAATAACCATGTGATTTCTAAGTGCTGGAAGAGGATGGCAGCACAAAGGCGGAAGAGGCACGAAAATCCTTCTCCCCAACATGAAAGGAAATCAGTTAAGCAGGTTTGGAGGAAAAATAAATTTTGCACCCATTGCGATCGAAGTGGCCACCAAAGAGCCACATGCTGGAAACTTCATCCAGAGCAGCGCCGTAAAGCCAAAGAGCCCGTGCATACACCAATCGAAAGAGCTGATCGACAAGCAAGTTCGCCACAGGAAGATGTTCCACTCGTTTTAATAAATGAGAAGTGGTTCTTCTAGATTTTTTTTTTCTAAAGATGTTAATCTTGTCACGGCCATGCTTGTAAGTCATTTGTCGCATTTTTATTATGAAAGTGATGATGTGTTTCCATCACTCGTTTAAGCGACCATGAAATTTCTTTTTGGCCTTGTTTTATGAGTCATGTGTTAGATCTCTTTCATGTAAAAGTGATGATATGTTGCCATCACTTTGAGATGCGACGATTATGTTTTGTTCATGTTGTATGAATCGTCTGATGCATTTCTTTCATGTAAAAGTGATGAGGAGTTTTTCCATCACTTCAAAATGCGACGATGAGGTCTGGTCTTGTAATTTTGTTGATGTATGATTTCCATTTTGCTGTAAACTTGACCACCGAGTGCATGTTATAAACTCGTGGAAAGTATGGAAATATCTGGGTCATTATTGGTCACATTGAGAATGTAATGTTCGTTGCAGCTTTAGGAAATTTTTGGCATTCCGATTCCGAAGGACAGAAGTGAAGGAGTCTTTAAGGGATGCGCCTTTTCAGACATTTGCATTTCAGCAGTTGCAGGTGTTGGCTTTGCATCTTGATTCCGAAGTACGTGAGGTGAAGGAGTCTTCATGGGATGTGCCTTTTCAGAAATTTGCATTTCAGCAGTTGCAGGTGTTGGCTTTGCATCTTGATTCTGAAGTACGTAAGGTGAAGGAGTTCTTCGTTGATGTGTCTTTTTAGACATTTTGATTTCAGTAGTCATAGGTGTTGGCTTAGATCTGATTCTCACATGTAAGGTGAAGGGATTCTTCAAGGGATAGCCTTTTCAACATCATATCAGAGAAGTTGTACATGATGGCTTTGCATCTTGATTCCGAAGTATGCCAGGTGAAGGGAGTCATGGGATGTGCCTTTCAACGATGGGCCATGTATAGTTCATGATACCTCACGCTTGATTCTTTGGAGGAACAAAATCTCCTCATGGGGAGGTTTGATCCAGTGGAATAATCGTGCACAGACAAGAGGCTTGGAGTAGAAGGCTCCGTAACAAAAGTGAAGGCTGTTCATATTGTTATCAAACCAGGTTCATGTTGTATATCTCTTATTTCTGATTCCAACGGCGCAGACGACACTCAATTCTGAGTCCGTATGAAGAAGTTATAAGCGGTCAAAGTTCCAGGTTGACTTGGTGACTGGACAGCCTTAAGGAAGGCACAAATTCGACTTTTTCCGGCCACCGGATTCCGGCAAGCTCAGGCCAGATTCCGGGAAAATTTGTGGCCTGTTTAAATTGCCTCCTTCGGTCCAAAACCGAATTTTTCAAAAGGCATGATTTGTTTTTAATAACAAACATTATTTAAAAAAAGGGGTTGCAGGCCACCACCCCCGCCACCCCACTCGACCACATGGCACAACATAAAAAAAAAATATATTATATGTTTATGGGCCGGCGGGCCATGACCCCCGCCGGACCCCACGGGAACCAACCATATATAACATATAATGGTCTTATGTTGAACAATGTGTTAACGTTCAACCCATATTTATATATATAACGTTAAAACATGTAACATGGCGGAGATGGTTGGGGGCGGGCTGCCCAATGCGGGTCCGACCCCCCCCAAAAAACAATATAATATAGTTATATCAAAAACAAATGCGGATTCTGTGGGGGAGGCGGGATTTGACCACCCGACCTCCCTTAACAAATTGCTAAGTTTTAACCGTTGCGCCCAACAGTCTTTGTTGGTAAATCCGCCCGATTTTTTTATATAAACTCAGATTTTTACAGTGCGCCCAGGCCATGGAGGAGTGGGAGAGCGTGCACGCATATCGAGATTTATTATTTTTTAATGTGGGTCATGTGGAACCATGAGCCCAGAAAGACGCAGGCGGAACCCTGATTGAGGCTCAATTTTCAGGAGGGCAAAATTTCGACTTTGTCCAAATGGGACAAATTTTATGTCATTTCAGCACTACTCAGCACCACGAGTCTGATGGCATGCTCAGTTTCTGCATCTGAGTTTCTGATTTTTCAGCCACTTTTGGAAGTGGGTTATGCCGGTGTCAGTTTTGCACATGTGAGCAGTCGTTTTCACCTTTCTCGACGCCACAAGATTGATAGTGTTTTCAGATTCAGCTGCAAAGAAATTCATCCTTCAGCAAATGGTAGCATGAGGTATATGATGTGTATTCCATGTACTTCTTTCTTTATTTCTCGTTGAGATGCATTATGTCTTGCAGATCCCGGTTGATACATGAGTCGTGGGATCTTGCTTTGTGTTGTTTTTGATGTATTTTCAGCTATGGATTTGTGTCATGTGTATGAGTACCTTTATGCCACATTGGCTGGATGCTCTTTCATATGTGTATTGATGAGATCCCTTGCTTGCCAAGACTGAGGGATACTCTTATTTACTACATGTCAGCTATGGTCATCCTGATAGGAGTCTTTCTTTATGTATGAGAGTTCCGCTATAGAGCATCTCTTAAAGAAGTCAAGCCACTCCTGCGTGAGGGAAATTTTTCCTAGTATGTCATAGAGAAACACATCCATGTACATCTTCTTCCTACAACACATAATGCAGTGGCCTACACCATCTTGACACCGAGGCCCGGAGATGTAGTCCCTCCTGGACGAACTCCGTCATCAAACGACGTGTTCTTATGATTGTTGATCTTGTTCATTTATGTTCCTCTTATTTTCAGCTACAATCGTTCATTTCAGTTCTTTAACGTCTTAATTAAATGCAATTCTATTTATCAGCCGAATTAAAAGGTCTTCGTTAAGGGTATCAAGATTTTACCCTGGATCATAAAACTTTCCATATAAATGGCATATTCTATTAAGTTATCTCAAATAAGACACATTCATGGGATTTTTCCAGTCAAGGAATAAGGAGTGAAACAAAACCAGCCCTTGGTGATTAAGAAAATTGTCAAGCTTCAAGTTCCTTGATCACAATTTTGATAGGAAGAAAAACTAACGAATTTTCATTCTAAATATCTTAGTGTCCTTTTCCACAATACTATTTGGGGTAAATGGAAATATACTGAGAGAATTTATTGTATACAAACTTAGTTACTAATGAAATCATTTAGTTCACTTACTGTTACAAGCATTTGACTTTAGCCTGCTTGAGTGTTACAGTTTGCATAGATAAGAAGGTAGCTACTCCACAGCCTTCACCCATTTTCCTAGCCACATTGTTCACGTTAGTGCTGAAGGAATCATCTTTGACTTCAAAATTTTGTGTGAAATTTGGAAGTGAAAATCCATGGTTGGGCCTTTTTCAGTTGTCAGAAGGTAGCCCCTCTACATCCTCCATCCGTTTAAATTGATCCTTATTGGTAAGATTAGTGAGATTTTTCATGATGCTTCCAAAACCCTTGTCAAAAATTCCTATATAAATAGCACATATTATATCAAGTTCCCTCAACTGAGTCACATGATTGGGTCTTGGCCTGTCAAGGAACAAGAATCACATATTATATCAATTTCTCTCAACTCAGTCACATGCTTGGGTCTTGGACAGTCAAGGAACAAGGAGTGACATTCGAGAAATAAAGAGTGAAACAAAACCAGTCCTGGATGATTGAGAAAATTTTCAGGTTCCGGGCTCCTTGATCACAATTTGATAGGAAGCAAAATTAACCGTTCTTCATTCTTAAGAATTTTGTGCCTTTTTCCACAATAATGTTGGGATAAGTAGAAATGTACTTTAATAATTAATTGTAGGCAAACTTAAGTTACTAATGAAGTCATTTAGTAACTTAATTAGTAACTTAATGCTCCACCTTTATTCATATTTTGTGGAATTTGGAGATCCAGAAATGTTTACATTTTTTAAAACAAATCATAGGGTATAATGCACACTTCCATAAAGATATGTGCATGTTTTCAAAGAATGAGGGCCTAAGGAAATCAAGGGACCTTTTAGGCACATCATCCATTGAGGCTTGCTTATATATATTATTATAATAATATATTTGTTTTCATCAATATATTTTATTATGATAAAATATAAAATATCATGAATTACCACGAACGTGTACACTACAACTTGTCTTGAATTACTTGCTATTGGAGATTTTAATTAATTCCTTTCGCAATTTTCCCTATTTGCAAGGCATTGGAAGGAGATCCTCTTTATATATTGCGTAATGATCACTATCAACGCATTCCCACCAACAAGGTTGTCTAAACAAACTTTATTTTTTCTTCTTCAACAAAAAAATAATAACCAAGTAAATGTTTCATTAATAAAATCTCATCACAAATACCTTGCCATGACTTCTCGAAAACTTTTTTGGTCACTACTAATGGTTTTTTATACAAATTTTCTTTCTCATTTTTTCATTTTTTCTCACAAAAATAAACCTATTATTTTAAAAATGATTTATTTATATCCATAATGTATTTTAATTTATATATTTTATTATCATAATATATTTGTTTTCATTTATATATTTTTTATCATAATATACTATATAAAAATAACTAGTAAAAATTAATATTATAATTTTTTTATCACGATAAAAAGAAATTATTTTTTAAAATGTATATATTATTATTTTTTTAAATTAATATCAAATTTTTAATAAAATCAATAAAAAATTATTTTTTAATAATTAATTTTACATTAATTAATTTTGTTTTAATGATTAATTTTTATTTTATGATAATAATTTTTTTTTATAAAAATTTCTCAAAATATGTAATAAATAATAATAAAAACAGGTTTCCAGGCCACAATTAAATCCACATATTTTCCAATCATATTTTAATCTCAACAGTTACTTTGGGCTCTTTGCGGATGTGAAAGAGGGAAATATTTTAAGTATTATATTTGCATTGACGAGTGGAGATACGGGTGGGAGCATGGATGATCGCGCCAGTGAGTGGAGGCAATTTAGTCTGAACACAAGTGGTTGGGCTATATTAAACAACCAGATTCAATCTGTGTCCCGATAATATTTTAAATACACATTTTAATCTCAATGGCCACATTGGGCTCTGTTCTAATGCTAGAGACAGATTTGAAAGAGGGAAAAACTTGTGAAATCCTTGAACTTTGATATATACTATATACATTTCCTAGATTGGTTGGGAGAGCAAGGGTGGAGGGAAAAAGATTGGAGAGGTTATGCCTTTCATGGTCAGGAGAGCAAGGGTGGAGGTTCTGCCTTTCATGGTCGAGAGAGCAAGGGTGGAGATTGGAGAGGTTATGTATTTCATGGCTAGGAGAGCAAGGGTGGAGGTTCTGCCTTTCATGGTCGTGAGAGCAAGGGCGAAGGGTGAAATATTGGAGTGGTTCCACCTTTCATGGCTGGGAGAGCAAGCATGGAGGGTGAAAGATTGAAGAGGTTCTGCTTTTCATGGTCGGGAGACCAAGGGTGGAGGTTTTTCCTTTAATGGCTGGGAGAGCAAGGGCGGAGGGCGAAATATGGGAGAGGCTCTGCCTTTCATGGCTGGGAGAGCAAGGACGAAGGGTGAAATATTGCAGAGGTTCTACCTTTCATGGTCGGGAGATGGTAGATGGTGGGAATTTTCTAGCTTGGTCGGCTGAGCAAGAGTGGAGATCATAGATATGGTAGAAAAAATTAGGAGATTTTTCGTTGGAGCTTGGAGGAGAAGGTGATTGGAGAAGGGTGGAAAAAAGCAGATAGTAGAGTCGAACAAATTTTGGGATTTGGTGGGTTTAGAGCTAAGAGCCGAACATGTTTTGGGGTTTGTTGGATTTTGATACTCTGTGTGTTCTGTTTTTTTTAATGGAGCATGGCCATGTTTAATTTTTGTGTTTGCATTTTCTTTTCTTTTTATTTATTTTGTTTCTATACATTTTCTTTTCCTTGTTGGTCTATATTTGGGTTTGTTTGTTGTTCTTTTGGTTTTGGTCTGAGAGGTTGGTACTTTTTTGCTGGGGTGAAGAGGGTTAAAGAGGGAGGGTGATGTTGCAATGAGTAGAAGAGGAGATGCTTGATATAATTGTGAAGACTAAGAAGGTAGGTACTATTTTATTTATTTTTTATTCAAATATTTTATGGTAGTAATCTATTATCTAAATTTTCAGATAACAATGTATTGCAATATCTCATGGATATATTAGTGCTTTTTATAGAAAATTTTATAATACATTGTTTCTTTGGGTTAACTTTTGTGGTTTTCTATTGAGGTGAAGACGAAGAACTTCATGACCAATAAATAGTCGTGGAAAACACAGCTGTTGTGTATTTTGAGATTGCACGTGAGCATTACCTTTAACCTCTGGTTTCTAGAATATATCATCTATAAGCTTTTATGGGGATAAGGTAAGTGCATTTATTAAGATTAGGGTTTAGATACATGTGTACTGTGGTTATAGTTTTTTTTCTTATTCCCAATTGCGTTTCATGTAAGGGTTGGGAAAGATTTCATAATATTTTTATATGTTTCTCGATTTTATTTATTTTTGCATTGTTTATCTCAACAGGGCTTTATTTGAGTATGGCTTATCACGGCTCAATATATTGATACTAATTTAGTTTTAGCATACCCTTTAATGCTCAAGCTCAAATCTAAAGAAGGCTTCGAGGTTTTCAGAATTTTCTTCTTGGAAAATATTTGTAGAAGTTCAATACTCCAGTAAAATTTTATTGTAATTCTATTATAGTTCCTTTCCTCTAATATTTCATAATATTTAATGTGTTTGGTTCCTTAATGTATTTCATTTTTATTTTTTTGGTACTTTTTATCTCATAGGTTTTTTTTTTTAGTATTGTTTATCAAACTTTAATATATTGGTGGTGATTTAACATTAGCATAAAACCATCTAATGATCAAGCCCAAAGAATATTTTAGGGTTTCTAGAATTTTAAGTAAAATTTTATTACAATTTTATTATACTTCTTTTCCTCTAATATTTCATAATTTTTTTTGTGTTGGTTCTTCAATGTCTTTGCATTTTATTTTTTTGGTACTATTTATCTCAATAGGGTTTTACTTTTGAGTATTGTCTATCATACTTCAATATATTGGTGTTGATTTAGCATTGGCATAAAACTCTATGACTCCCTAGACCAACTCGGATCTCCCTACTTCAACAAATGAACAAGAAATCTAGAACAATTGGGTACTGCACCTCAATCAAATTAGCATCTCCCCTACAGCTCCAAAGGCACAATTTGATACTCTGAACAATTGGACAGCTCCCCCTCTAGGATTGGTCAAATTCAATTTTGATGGAGCTTCCAAAGGCAACCCAGGGGAAGCATGGTTTGCAGGAATTTTCAGAGACAACAAAGGAAACCCTCTCCACCCCCTCTACGGCAACATTGGATGGGATAGTAATAATTCAGCTGAGCTTGAGGGTCTTGTACAAGGTGTTAAAATGGCCATTCAACTTAATATATTTCCACTAGAAGTGGAAGGAGACTCCCAAATCATTATTCATATGGAAACTCACCTTGCTTCGGGATCCATAGCCATAAAACTCTCCAAGAGTTGGAGACGCTTCAACAATTGGAACTCTAGCTTCAGCATCACAAAGAAATTACATTCCAGCATGTAAGAAGGAAAGACAATGTGGCATTGGACTATCTAGCAAATCATGGGGTAAGCCAAAATCTCCAGCTCGTCGCCTCCAACTTCCATTCATTCAGGGAGGAACCGCTAAGAGCCAACTGTATGGTGATCCTGCATAAAGACTATTACATCCTGGAACTGAGTGAAATGGAGGCCACCTCATCCCGTGGTGTGACATGCCTTTCCGCATGAAGAATTGACGACAATACAGCAAGAACACTGCACTTGATGGTAGCCAAAGGCCATTAATGCAGTTAATGAAGGAATTGATTGCCAGTTGGGGCCTCGAATGAAGGAGCATCATCTTCATAACCCACCGCAATGCTATCCTCTGCACTCTCCCATTTTTCTTTCAACAAAGCGCTATCGATTTCTCTCTCCATCGCCTAGTGCATTCCCAACGAATTTTCTCTCTCACTGCCATGGCACCCAGGCAGAGACAGAAGCCCCACTGCATCATCACTTGAGGAGCTATGCCTGCCAAGCTCACCATAGATTCCGCAATCTATTTCTTTCAATCCTTGATTGAGCTCAATATCTCTCCCGACTCGCCTTCCGTGGACCTGGCCACTGATAGCACCTCCACTTCTTCTACATCGATGGCCAATGTTATAAATTCCCCTGTCCTCCAGACTACAGAAGCCCCCCCCACTCAGTTAGCTCTCGATGCCTCCCTCACTCCCACAGCTAAGCCCTTGGCATCCTCTCATGCAGACCACCTTCTCTTGAATACTAATATTTCTGTGCTGACTCTACCCAAATTGAAGAGGATATACCGTAAATCAAAAATTCCCTTAGCAATCTCTCCCCCACCCAAAAATATCATGCATCTTCCCATCAAATCTCCCTCACCATTTCAGACCAATCTGTGGCACTATGAGCTAGGGTGATGGCAAAAATGTGATGCACACGGAGAGCTGATAGAGCCAAAGTCACAGGTCTTCACGGAGGAACAAGAGGAAATTGGATTCATCTATGGGTATCCAATTACAGAGGACCATCCGACACCCAATGAAGAACAGTATGACGACAACGGAAGTGAATGAAGGTTTTTGCACCACCGTTCGCCTCTAGACGTGAATTTCTTTTTATCGTTTCTTTAGTTATTTCCAGTTTTTTTGATAATGTATTAGCGACTGTAGGTGAATTAAGTTTTCAGAGACAAGTAAAGGGTCTATTTCCCAACTATGGGCACTGGGCCTTCATTTTGATTTTTTGGACTCACTTGAGAGCAGGCATTGGATAAGTTCCTCCGCTCAAAATAATGGATTGTAATATATTTTCTTAGTTAAATAGAATAAGACTAGCTTACAAAAAAAAATGTCTCTGCATTTCATTTTTTTGGTATTGTTTATCTCAATAGGGTTTTACTTTTGAGTATTGTCTATCAGGCTTCAATATATTGGTGTTGATTTAGAATTGGCACAAAAATGTCTACTGCTCAAGTCTCTAAAGAAGATTTTGGGTTTCTAGAATTTTCTTCTTAAAACAATTTTGTTGTACAAGTTCAATATGTAAATAAAATTTCATTGCAATTCTATTATAGTTCATATTTTGTGGAATTTGAAGATCGAGAAAAGTTTACATTTTTTAAAACATATCACAGGGCATAATGCACACTTGCATAAAGATATATGCATGTTTTCAAAGAATGAGGGCCTCAGAACATCGAGGGACCTTTTAGGCACATCATCCATTGAGGCTTGCTTATATATATTATTATAATCATATATTTTTTTTCATCTATATATTTTATTGTGATAAAATATAAAATATTATGAATTATCAGGAACCTGTACATTATAGCTTGTCCTGACTTTCTTGCTGCTGGAGATTTTAATTAATTCCTTTTGTAATTTGTCTTATTTGCAAGACAGTGGAGGGAGATCCTCTTTATATATTGCGTAATGATCACTATCAACGCCTTCCCACCAACAAGGTTGTCTAAACAAACTTTTTTTTTTCTTCAACAAAAAAATAATAATTGAGTAAATCTTTCATTAGTAAAATCTCATCACAAAGACCTTACCATGACTTCTCAAAAACTTTTTTTGTCAGTACTAATGGTTTTTTATACAAATTTTCTTTCTCATTTTTTCATTTGATCTCATAAAAATAAACCTATTATTTTAAAATACAATTTATTTTATCCATAATTTATTTTAATTTATATATTTTATTATCATAATATATTTGTTTTCATTTATATATTTTTTATCATGATATACTATATAAAAATAACCAGTAAAAATTAATATTATAATTTTATTATCATGATAAAAAATATATATATATATTATTATTTTTTAAAATTAATATCAAAATTTTAATAAAATCAATAAAAAAAATTTATTAATTAATTTCACATTAATTAATTTTTTAATGATTAATTTTTATTTTATGATAATAAAATTATTTTATAAATATTTCTCAAAATATGTAATAAAAATAATAAAAACAGGTTTCTCGCCCACAATTCAATCCACATATTTTCCAATCATATTTTAATCTCAACAGTTACATTGGGCTCTGTGCGAATGTGAAAGAGGGAACTATTTTAAATATTATATTTGCGTTGAAGAGTGGAGAGACGACTCCGAGCATCAATGATTACGCCAGTGGGTGGAGGAAATTTAGTCTGAACGCAAGTCGCTAGGTTGTAATAAACAACCAAATTCAATCCACGTCCCGATAATATTTTAAATACACATTTTAATCTCAACGGCTGCATTAGGCTCTGTGCTAATTTTAGCAACGGATTTGAAAGAGGGAAAACTTGTGAAATCCTTGAAATCTGATATATACTATCACATTTACACGACATTTCCTAGATTGGCTCTCAGAGCAAGGGCAGAGGGCAAAATTTTGGAGAGGTTCTGCCTTTCATGGCTAGGAGAGCAAGGGCAGAGGGCGAAAGATTGGAGAGGTTCTACCTTTCATGACCGGGAGAGCCTTTCATTGTCGAGAGAGCAAGGGTGGAGGGGGAAAGATTAGAGAGGTTTTGCCTTTCATGGATGGGAGAGTAAGGGTGGAGGTTCTTCCTTTCATGGCCGAGAGAGCAAGGGCGGAGGGCGAAAGATGGGAGAGGTTCTACCTTTCATGGACGGGAGAGTAAGGACGAAGGGAAAAAGATTGGAGAGGTTCTTCCTTTCATGATCGATAGATGGTAGATGGTGGAAATTTTTTAGCTTGGCCGGAAAAGTAACAGTGGAGATCAGAGAGATGGTAGAAAAAAATAGGATATTTTTCGCCGGAGCTTGGTGGAGAAAGAGATTGGAGAAGGGTAGAAAAAAGTAGACAGTAGAGCTCGACAAATTTTTGGATTTGGTGGGTTTAGAACGAAGAGCCAAAAATTTTTTGGGGTTTGTTATATTTTGATACTCTGTGTGTTTTTTGTTTTTGTAATGGAGCATGGCCATGCTTAATGTTTCCGCCTGCATTTTCTTTTCTTTTTATTTATTTTGTTTCTATACATTTTCTTTTCCTTGTTGGTCTCGATTTGGGTTTGTTTGTTTTTCTTTTGGTTCTGGTTTGAGAGGTTGGTACTTGTTTGCTGGGGTGAAGAGGGTTTAGATACATATGTATTATGGTTTTAGTTTTTTTTCTTATTCCCAATTGCATTTCCTGTAAGGGTTGGGAAATATTTCATAACCTTTGATGTGTTTGGTTTTTATATGTTTCTCAGTTTTATTTATTTTTGCATCGTTTATCTCAATAGGGTTTTATTTGAGTATGGCTTATCAAAGCTCAATATATTGATACTAATTTAGTTTTAGCATACCCTTTAATGCTCAAACTCAAATCTAAATAAGGCTTCGGGGTTTTCAGAATTTTCTTCTTAGAAACTGTTTGTAGAAGTTCAATACTCCAGTAAAATTTTATTTCAATTATATTAAAGTTCTTTACCTCTAATATTTCATAATATTTAATGTGTTTGGTTCCTTAATATATTTATCTTTTATTTTTTTGGTACTGTTTATCTCATAGGTTGTTACCAAAAAACCAAAAAAGAAATACATCAAGGAACCAAACACATTAAATATTATGAAATATTAGAGGAAAAGAATTATAATAGAATTGCAATAAAATTTTACTGGAGTATTGAACTTCTACAAACAGTTTCTAATAAAAAAATTCTGAAAATCCCGAAGCCTTCTTTAGATTTGAGTTTGAGCAGTAAAGGGTATGCTAAAACTAAATCAGTATCAATATATTGAGCTTTGATAATCCATACTCAAATAAAACCCTATTGAGATAAACAATGCAAACATAAATAAAACCCATAAACATATAAAAACCAAACACATCAAATATTATGAAATCTTTCCTAACCCTTACATGAAAATGAAATTGGGAATAAGAAATAAAACTAAAACCATTGTACATATGTATCTAAACCCTAATATTAATAACTACAACTACCTTATCCCCATAAAATCTTAGAGATGAGATATTCTAGAAACCAAAGGTTAAATGTAATGCTCACCTGTAATCTCAAAATACACAAGAGCTGTGTTTTCCACAACTATGTATTGGCCATGAAGTTCTTAGTTTGCACCTCAATAGAAAACCGCAAAAGTTAACCCAAAGAAACAATGTATTATAAAATGTTTTGTAAAAAGCACTAATCTATCCATGAGATATTGTAATACATTGTTATCTGAAAATTCAAATAATAGATTACTACCATAACAAATTTGAATAACATATAAATGAAACAATACCTACTTTCTCATTCTTCGCAATTATATCAATCATCTCCTCTTCTATTCATTGCAACATCACCCTCTCTCTTTAACCCTCTTCACCTCATCAAACAAGTACCAACCTCTCAAACCAGAACCAAAAGAACAACAAACAAACCCAAATCTACACCAACAAGGAAAAGAAAATGTATAAAACCAAAATAAATAAAAAGAAAAGAAAATGGAGACAGAAAATTAAGCATGGCCATGCTCCATTAAAAAAAAACACACACACAAAGTATCAAAATCCAACAAACCCCAAAACATGTCTGACTCTTCGCTCTAAACCCACCAAATCCCAAAATATATCGAGCTCTACTATCTACTTTTTTCTACCCTTCTCCAATCTCCTTCTCCGCCAAGCTCCAACGAAAAATCTCCTAGTTTTTTCTACCATCTCTCTGATCTCCACCCTTTCTCTGCCGGCCAAGCTAGAAAATGCCCACCATCTACCATCTCTTGGCCATGAAAGGCAGAACCTCTCCAATCTTTCACTCTCTGTCCCTTCTCTCCCGGCCATGAAAGGCAGAACCTCTCCCATCTTTTTCCTGCCACCCTTGCTCTCCTGGGCATGAAAGGAAGAACCTCTATCGTTGCTCTCCCGGCCATGAAAGGCATAACCTCTCCAATCTTTCACCCTACACCCTTGCTCTCCCGACCATGAAATTCAGAACCTCTCCCATATTTTTCCCTCCGCCCTTGCTCTCCCGGCCATGAAAGGCAGAACCTTTCAACTCATTCGCCCTCCGCCCTTGCTCTTCCGACCATGAAAGGTAGAACCTCTCCACTCTTTCGCCCTCTTCCCTTGCTCTCCCAGCCATGAAAGGCAGAACCACCGCCCTTGCTCTCCCAGTCATGAAAGGCAGAACCTCTCCAATCTTCCGCCCTGTGCCCTCGCTCTCCCAACAAATCTAGGAAATGTCTCATAAATGTGATAGTATATATCAGATTTCACAATTTTTTCCTGCTTTCAAATCCGCCGCTAGCATTAGCACAGAGACCAATGCAGTCGTTGAGATTAAAATGTGTATTTCAAATATTATCGTGACATAGATTGAATTTGGTTTTTTATTATAGCCTAACCACTTACGTTCGGACTAAATTGCCTCCACCCACTAACGTGATTATCCATGTTCCCACTCGGCTTTCCACTCTTCAATGCAAATATAATATTTAAAACATTTTCCTCTTTCACATCCGCATAGAGCCCAATGTAACCATTGAGATTAAAATATGATTGGAAAATATGTGGATTGAATTATGGGCGAGAAACCTATTTTTATTATTATTTATTACATACTTTGAGAAACATTTATAAAACAATTTTATTATCATAAAATAAAAATTAATCATTATTATTTTTTTAATTAATATAAAATTAATTATTAAAAAATATTTTTTTATTGATTTTATTAAAAAAATCATATTAATTTTTAAAAATAATAATATATACATTTAAAAAAAAAAAATCATGATAATAAAATTATAATATTAATTTTTACTCGTTATTTTTATAGTATATCATGATAAAATATATATAAATTAAAACTAATATATTATGATAATAAAATATATAAATAAATAAAAATTATGGATATAAATAAAATGTATTTTAAAATAATAGTTTTACTTTTATGAGATAAAATGAAAAAATGAGAAAGAAAAGTTGTATAAAAAACCATTAGTAGTGACAAAAAAAGTTTTAGAGAACTCATGGCAAGTTCTTTGTGATGAGATTTTATCTTGCAAATAGGACAAATTGCAAAAGGAATTAATTACAATCTCCAATAGCAAGTAAAGACAAGTTGTAATGTACAGGTTCCTCACAATTCATAATATTTTATATTTTATCATAATAAAATAAACAGATAAAAACAAATATATTATTATAATAATATATATAAGAAAGCCTCAATGGATGATGTGCCTAAAAGGTCCCTTGATGTCCTCAGGCCCTGATTCTTTTAAAACATACACATATCTTTATGCAAGTGTGAATTATGCCCTGTGATCTGTTTGTACATTTCTCAATCTCCAAATTCCACAAAATATGAAAAAAGGTGGAGCATTAAGTTACTAATGAAGTTACTAAATGACTTCATTAGTAACTCAAGTTTGCCTACAATTAATTCTTTCAGTATATTTCTACTTATCCCAACATTACTGTGGAAAAGGGCACAATATGCTTAAGAATGAAGAATGGTTAATTTTGCTTCCTATCAAATTGTGATCAAGGAACCTGAAACCTAACAATTTTCTCAATCATCCAGGATTGGTTCTATTTCACTCTTTATTTCTTGAATTTCACTCCTTGTTCCTTGACTGGCCAAAACCCAAGCATGTGACTAAGTTGAGAGAACTTGATATAATATGTGCTCCTTGTTCCTTGACTGGCCAAGACCCAAGCATGTGACTTAGTTGAGGGAACTTGATATAATATGTGTTATTTATATAGGAATTTTTGACAAGGGTTTTGGAAGTATCTTGACACACCTCACTAATATTACCAATAAAGATCAATTTAAATGGATGGAGGATGGAGAGGGGGTACCTTATGGCAACTGAAAAAGGCCCAGCCATGTCTTTTCACTTCCATATTTTTCATAGACTTTTGAAGTGATACATGATTCCTTCAACACTAAGGTGAACACTGTGGCTAGGAAAATGGATGAAGGTGGAGGAGTTTCTACCTTCATATCTATGCAAACTGTAACACTCAAGTAGGCTTAAGTCAAATACTTGTACCAGTAGGTGAACTAAATGATTTTATTAGTAACTAAGTTTGTCTACAATCAATTCTCTCAGTATATTTCCATTTACCCCTAACAGTATTGTGGAAAAGGACATTAAGATATTTAAATGAAAAATTGTTAGATTTTCTTCCTATCAAAATTGTGATCAAAGAACCTGAAGCGTGACAATTTTCTCAATCATCGAGGGTTGGTTCTATTTCACTCCTTATTCCTTGACTTGCAAACTACTAAGAATGTGACTTAGTTGAGAGAAATTAATAGAATATGCCATTCATATGGAAAGTTTGAAGAGGGGATTTGGAAGCATCATAGAACACCTCACCCATCTTACCAATACAGATCAATTTAAATGGATGAAGGTTGCATAGGAGCTACCTTCTTATCTATGCAAACTCTACCACTCAAGTAAGTTTCTGTCAAATACTTGTAACAGAAGGTGAAACTAAATGACTACATTAGTAACTTAAGTTTGCCTACAATTAATTCTTTCAATATATTTCTACTTATCCCAACATTACTATTGCAAAGGGCACAAGATGCTTAAAATGAAGAATGGTTATTTTTTCTTTCTATCAAATTGTGATAAAGGAACCTCAAGCCTGACAATTTTCTCAATCATCAAGGGTTGGTTCTGTTTCACTCTTTATTTCTTAAAGTTCACTCCTTGTTCCTTGACTGGCCAAGACCCAAGCATGTGACTTAATTAAGAGAACTTGATATAATATGTGATATTTATATAGGAATTTTTTATAAGGTTTTTGGAAGCATCATGACACACCTCAGTAATCTTACCAATAGGGATTGATTTAAATGGATGGAGGATGCAGAGGGGCTACCTTATGACAACTGAAGAAGGCCCAGCCATGTATTTTCACTTCCATATTTCTCACATAATTTTGAAGTGAAAGATGATTCCTTCAACACTAATGTGAACACTGTGGTCATAAAAAATCAACGTGAACACTATGGTCAGGAAAAATCAACAGCCTATTTCTTTTCAAAGTAGGAATTGAATCACAGGGAGAAGATTTTACACATATATGATAAGGAAATGTTGGAACTTATGCATGTTGTAGTGAAATTCAAGCCATATTTACAGGGAGAGAACTTCAAAATCATAACAGATCATGAAATTTTATCCCAATGAAATTTTACTGAACAAGCAGGAAAGTAAACTACAAGGCCTTTTCTTTGAGATTCAACACAATAAGGGCATAAATAATGCTTTAGCCAATTTCTTATCTATGCTATATGTGTTGTAGGTCATATTTATGGTAGAATTGGGATGGAAAAAATATGTATTAGTTGAATGTACAAAAGATGAGAGGGAAGCTCATATGCTACAAAACAAAAAAAAGACCCAGGAGGAGGACATTAGGTATGCATTTTCAAGCAATATGATTCTTTTTATAAGAATCACACATATCTAGTACTGAAACCTATATTTTAAGAAGGTGGTGATAGAAAAATGCCAATCCCCAACTATTGTTGGTCAAAATTTGACATTATTTTGGTACATCGACATTTCAAGTAGGAAAGTAAACTACAAGGCTTTTTCTTTGAGATTCAATACAAGAAGGGCATAAATAAACCTTCATCTAGTTTCTTATCTATGTTATCTGTGATGCATGCCATATCTATGGTAGAACTGGGATGGAAAAAAAAGAATTATTATTTGAATGTGGAAAAGATGAGAGGGAAGTTGATATGCTACAAAACAACAAAAAGACTCAGCAGGACATTTGGTATACATTTTCACTCAATCTACCTTTTTTTATAAGAACTGCACATATCTAGTACTGAAATCTATATTTTAACAAGGCAGTGATAGAAGAATGCCAATTCTCAACTGTTGGTTGTCAAAATTTGACATTCCATTGGTACATGGACATTTCAAGGATCTCGAACTCTCATGAAACTCTCATATAGATTCTAGATAATGATTATTGTTAGTAGCCACAACAAGATATCCATAGAGAAATCTTGACACCCTTTCTTTGTGAAAACACATCACTAGAATTGTGTGCCATAAAGGAGTCCTTAAACTCATTCTTCCTGAAAAGTGACTATGATTAATCTTGTGTGTCATCAACTAAAATCCTATTAAGGAAGTCATTGAGTCTTTCTTCCAGAAAATTATAGAGACGCACATCAATAACATTGTATTGTACTTTGCAAGCCATCTTGAATTGGGTCTGTTCTGGTTAATAGAGATGTTTCAGCCCTCCATTCTTAATTATTGGGTCCACAATAAGTAATCATGTCAATAAAAATACTCACCATTTTCATCCAATGAATTAGAATTCCCAGGCTAGATGCTCTTGCACCCTTTCCTCATCCAGAATACCCCTCTTGCTCATAGCTTCATGGGGAGATTATTTTAATTGACATTCCACTTTTTGTATTTATTTCTCTTAGTTGAAGGGAAAACCCAGTAGAAGGGGTAGAAAGTAAGAAAACCAACACTAGTAACTTTGATTGATTGCTCATAGTACTGGCTCAAGATACCTCATAAGGCGAGATAAGAAAAAAAAGAGTCACAAGGGTGGGTTACAACACCTTACTGGGTGAGAGCACCCACCTATATCCATTCTCATTTGTGGCTCCATATTTCATCTACCTCACTGGAGTATTTATGATGATTTCAATATCCCTTAGTGGCTCATTCCTAAAGTATTTTTAAGGATGCATTTTAAATGAATTGAATTTCTATCTTATTGATTTGATTTCTGACACTCATTCCTGAAGCAGTCTCAAGGATACATTTTAAATCGATTATTAGAAATAAATAAATTAAAAGCCTACAGGAATCTAACTAGTGGATGTACCCTAGGGCCTACATACATTAGGATCCTATATTATAATAGTACAAACATTGAACACAATGAAGGGACCTATTTAAATGCTCCTACGTTGTGACTATATATAAACACTAAATAGTGGAATTAGAAATATTCATACAGTGAAAATATTTTTACACTTTCTTTGTCCACTCTAACGAGAGATGGACTATGAATTGGGATAAGAGGTATCCACCATGGTTGGTTATTATAGGAAGAAGGGAAAATAATATTTGGTTGGTTTTCTTTTGGTGAAGTCTTTTTGCCATATCCTTTCACCTTTTAGGAGGGTTAAATCCTTAGACTATCTATTCCTAAGAAAAATCATCAATGGATAACCTCGAACTTCCTTTTAAGTTATGAGTGAACCCCCACCACATTTCTTTAGGGAAAAAATAATAGATGGAACTTGCTAAAGGAATAACATAAATGGATGGAATTAGATAGATAAAAATATATTTGTAATTCTGATAATGTTGTTGAATGGAGAAAAATGAATTATTGTTTCTGAGTTTTTTTATGTAAGAGAATGTTTTCTTATGTTTGGGAGATAGGTTAATTTCTATGGCTTTGACTACTTCTATCCTAAAAGGGAGATTATCAACTAACACAGGATACTCCAATCTTACTAGTCTTACTCTCCAAGAATAATGCTAATTTGCATAAATAAACACACTAGAAACACAAGAATGAGGTGGGTTCTGTCCTTCTAAGATCAATATGAAAGGGAATGCAATGCATAAATTCTAGTGTATTACTCTTAAATTGAAAAAATCTAAAAGGCGTTTTTATGGGCCTGGGTTACAAAAACGTTTGTAGTAGTAGATTGAATTGGAAGGAAAATGTAGGAACTATTGCAATGACTTTGGACAAAGGTATGTGATTTTGCTTCGGCTTAATATTGTGTACAATGAAAGAAAAGGGCTTACCCTGAACTACTTATTAGAACAAATAAGTAGTGGGCTAGCTAGAGTAAACAAAGGTGCAAACCCCTTCCAATTATTTGAACTCTTTCCTTGGCTATTCTAGGTCGACCCCAAGCACAAGTAGTGCTAGTTCATTTGAGGAAACTCAAGCTTAAACATAGATAGGCAAAGGTACGATTTATGAAACCATATTTGTTTAAATAGGTCTTGTTTAGATGTGTTTGCTATAATGTGTTCTTGTCAAATCCAGATGCCTTCCTACATGTCCTACTTCAGTGTGAGCCTACCTGATGTGTTTCCATATAATTCAGGTGTGACATGGCAGCACTATCTTCCTAGGACTAGTAAGTTCAAACTAGTTGAGAAAAAAATAAATGGAGATGTAGTGCAAGGGTACTATCTATGAAACCATATTTTTTTAAATAGGTCTTGAATATATGTGTTTTCTTACATAATTTGTTCTTGTAAAATCCAAATGCATATGATTTCAGTGTGCGCCTATGTGATGTGTTTCCATCTAATGCATGTGTGACCTGGCAGCACTGTCTCCCTAGGACTAGTAGGTTTATCCATACTCCTTACACCTTAGATGTCTTGATTATATGTGTTTGATTACATAATATGTTATTGTCAAATCTAGATTCCTTCCTACATGTCTTACTTCATTGTGCACCTACCTGATGTGTTTCCATCTAATTCAAGTGTGGTGTGGCAACACTGCCTCCCTAGAGCTACTAAGTTAAACTAGTTGAGAAAAATAATAAATGGGAATTGGTGAATATCACTGTAATAGTAATTCTATCCATATTCATTACACCTTGTTCAAGCTAGTGGAAAAAATAAGAAATGGAGATTGATGAATATGACTATTATAGGTAATAGAATGGTTAATAATCTGACCCAAACCTATGTAATCTCAGCTTATTAGTTTATAAGCTCAACATGGCTTGGATTTTCCGTCACTCAGCTAAACAAGAAACAACTAAACAGGAAACATCCAATGACCAAATTCTATGTTTACAAAAGTGCATGGACCAAAAAAATAATAAGAGAATTGTAATAAAATTTAACTCGCCTACTGAATTTCTATAAACAATGTCTAAGAAGAAAATATTGGAACCCAAAATTTTTCTCTAGGTTTAAACATTACAAGGTTTCATGCTAGCAACACCAATTTATTTTTAGTTTATAATATCAGCATGGCTTGGAATCTCTGTCACTCTTTAGACAGAAAAGAGTCCATTGACCAAAATCTATTTGTAAAATGCTGGGAGTAAAAGAACTCTAATAGAATTGCAATAAAATTTTACTTAGATATTGAACTTCTAAAAAAATTATAAGAATAACATTTTGGAAACCTCAAATTATTCTTTATACTTGAGGATTAGATGGTTTTATGCTGATGCTAAATCAACACAAATATATTGAAGTTTGATCAGCAATACTAAAAAATAAAACCCTATCGAGATAAGCCATACCAAAAAAGTAAAACCAGGAGACATTGATGAACCAAACACATCAAAGATTATGAAAGATCAGAGGAAAGTAACTCTAATATAATTGCAATGAAATTTTACTTACATAATTAACTTCTACAAAACGTTTCTAAGAAAATTCTGGAAAACCCAAAATCTTCTTTAGAATTGAACCTTAGAGGGTGTTTTGCTAATGCTAAATCAACACCAATATATTTAAGTTTGATAAAAAATACTAAAAAATAAAACCCTATTAAGATCAAAAGTACCAAAAAAATAAAACACAGAGAAATTGAAGAACCAAACACATGAAGGAGATTATGAAAGATTAAAGGAAAGGAACAATAATAGAATTGCAATAAAATGTTGTTTACATATTGAACTTGTACAACAAAAAGTTTTCAAGAAGAAAAATCTGGAAATCCAAAAATATTCTTTAGAGACTTGAGAAATAGAGAGTTTTATGCCAATGCTAAATCAACACAAATATACTGAAGTCTGATAGACAATACTCAAAAGTAAAACCCTATTGAGATAAACAGTACCAAAAAAATAAAATGCAGAGACATTGAAGAACCAACACATCAACGATTATGAAATATTAGAGGAAAAGAAGTATAATAAAATTGCAATAAATTTTCCTTAAAATTCTGGAAACCCTAAAATCTTCTTTGGGCTTGATCATTAGATGGTTTTATGCTAATGTTAAATCAACACCAATATATTAAAGTTTGATAAACAATACTAAGAAAAAATAACCTATGAGATAAACAGTACCAAAAAAATAAAAAATAAATATATTAAGGAACCAAACACATTAAATATTATGAAATATTAGAGGTAAAGAACTATAATATAATTGCAATAAAATTTTACTGGAGTATTGAACTTCTACAAATAGTTTCTAAGAAGAAAATTTTGAAAACCCCAAAGCCTTCTTTAGATTTGAGTTTGAGCATTAAAGGGTATGCTAAAACTAAATCAGTATCAATATATTGAGCTTTGATAAGCCATACTCAAATAAAACCCTATTGAGATAAATAGTGCAAAAATAAATAAAACCGAGAAACATATAAAAACCAAACACATCAAAGGTTATGAAATCTTTCCCAACCCTTACAGGAAATGCAATTGGGAATAAGAAAAAAAACTAAAACCATTATACATATGTATCTAAACCCTCTTCACCCCAACAAACAAGTACCAACCTCTCAAACCAAAACCAAAAGAAAAACAAACAAACCCAAATTGAGACCAACAAGAAAAATAAAATGTATAGAAACAAAATAAATAAAAAGAAAAGAAAATGCAGGCGAAAACATTAAGCATGGCCATGCTCCATTAAAAAACAAAAAACACACAGAGTATCAAAATATAACAAACCCCAAAACATGTCTTGCTCTTCGTTCTAAACCCACTAAATCCAAAAATTTGTCGAGCTCTACTATCTACTTTTTTCTACCCTTCTCCAATCTCCTTCTCCACCAAGCTCCAGCGAAAAATATCCTATTTTTTTCTACCATCTCTCCGATCTCCACTGTTGCTCTGCCGACCAAGCTAAAAAATTTCCACCATCTATAATCTCTCGATCATGAAAGGTAGAACCTCTCCAATCTTTTTCCCTCCGTCCTTGCTCTCCCGTCCATGAAAGGTAGAACCTCTCTGATCTTTCACCCTCCACCCTTGCTCTCTCGGCCATGAAAGGAAGAACCTCCACCCTTACTCTCCCATCCATGAAAGGTAGAACCTCTCAAATCTTTGTCTCTCCACCCTTGCTCTCTCGACAATGAAAGGCTCTCCCAACCATGAAAGGCAGAACCTCTCCAATCTTTCGCCCTCCGCCCTTGCTCTCCTAGCCATGAAAGGCAGAACCTCTCCAATCTTTTGCCCTTCGCCCTTGCTCTGAGAGCCAATCTAGGAAATGTCATGTAAATGTGATAGTATATATCGGATTTCAAGGATTTCACAAGTTTTCCCTCTTTCAAATTCGCCGCTAAAATTAGCACAGAGCCTAATCCAACCATTGAGATTAAAATGTGTATTTAAAATATTATCGGGACGATGATGGATTATAGATTTATGTGGTGTATATTTTTAGGATCACAGCTCGGAATCTCCACAGTTCTCATTTTTAAGTCTACGATTGAATCTGGTTGTTTATTACAACCCAATCACTTGCGTTCAGACTAAATTTCCTCCACCCACTGGCGCAATCATTGATGCTCCGAGTCGTGTCTCCACTCTTCAATGCAAATATAATATTTAAAATAGTTCCCTCTTTCACATCCGCACAGAGCCCAATGTAACCGTTGACATTAAAATATGATTGGAAAATATGTGGATTTAATTGTGGGCGAGAAACCTATTTTTATTATTATTTATTACATATTTTGAGAAATATTTAAAAAATAATTTTATTATCATAAAATAAAAATTAATCATTAAAAATTTAATTAATGTGAAATTAATTATTAAAATTTTTTTTATTGATTTTATTAAAATTTTGATATATATATATATATATATATATATATATATATATATCATGATAATAAAATTATAATATTAATTTTTACTGGTTATTTTTATATAGTATATCATGATAAAATATATATAAATGAAAACAAATATATTATGATAACAAAATATATAAATTAAAATAAATAATGGATAAAATAAATTGTATTTTAAAATAATAGGTTTATTTTTATGAGATCAAATCACAAAATGAGAAATAAAATTTGTATAAAAAAACCATTAGTAGTGACAAAAAAAAGTTTTTGAGAAGTCATGGTAAGGTCCTTGTGATGAGATTTTACTAATGAAAGATTTACTCAATTATTACTTTTTTGTTGAAGAAAAAAAAAAGTTTGTTTAGACAACCTTGTTGGTGGGAAGGCATTGATAGTGATCATTACGCAATATATAAAGAGGATCTCCCTCCAGTGTCTTGCAAATAGGACAAATTACAAAAGGAATTAATTAAAATCTCCAACAGCAAGAAACTCAGGACAAGCTATAATCTACAAGTTCCTGATAATTCATAATATTTTATATTTTATCACAATAAAATATATAGATGAAAACAAATATATGATTATAATAGTATATATAAGCAGGCCTCAATGGATGATGTGCCTAAAAGGTCCCTCGATGTCCTCAGGCCTTGATTCTTTGAAAACGTGCATATATCTTTATGCAAGTGTGCATTATGCCCTGTGATATGTTTTAAAAAATGTAAACATTTCTCGATCTTCAAATTCCACAAAATCTAAACTATAATAGAATTGCAATAAAATTTTATTTACATATTGAACTTGTAGAACAAAAAAAATTTAAGAAGAAAATTCTAGAAACCCAAAATCTTCTTTAGGGACTTGAGCAGTAGAGAGTTTTGTGCCAATTCTAAATCAACACCAATATATTGAAGCCTGATAGACAATACTCAAAATTAAAACCTTATTGGGATAAACAATACCAAAAAAATGAAATGCAGAGACATTTTTTTTTGTAAGCTAGTCTTATTCTAGTTAATTAAGAAAATATATTACAATCCATTATTTTGAGCAGAGGAACTTATCCAATGCCTGCTCTCAACTGAGTCCAAAAAATCAAAATGAAGGCCCGGTGCCCATAGTTTGGAAATAGACCCTTTACTTGTCTCTAAAAACTTAATTCACCTAAAGTCGCTAATACATTATCAAAAAAACTGGAAATAACTAAAGAAACGATAGAAAGCAATTCATGTCTAGAGGCGAACGGTGGTGCAAAAACCTTCATTCACTTCCGTTGTCATTATATTGTTCTTCATCGGGTGTCGGATGGTCCTCTATAATTGGATACCCATAGATGAATCCAATTTCCTCTTGTTCCTCCATGAAGACCTGTGGCTTTGGCTCTATCAGCTCTCCGTGTGCATCACATTTTTGCCATCACCCTAGCTCATAGTGCCACAGATTGGTCTGAAATGCTGAGGAGATTTGATGGGAAGATGCATGATATTTTTTGGTGGGGGAGAGATTGCTAAGGGAATTTTTGATTTGCGGTATATCCTCTTCAATCTAGGTAGAGTCGGCGTAGAAAGCTTAGTATTCAAGAGAAGGTGGGTTTCATGATAGGACGCCAAGTGCTTAGCTGCAGGAGTGAGGGAGGCATCGAGAGCTAACTCAGTGGGGGGGAGCTTCCATAGTCTGGAGGATGGGGGAATTTACAACATTGACCATCGATGTAGAAGAAGAGGAGGTGTTATCGGTGGCCAGGTCCATGGAAGGCGAGTCGGGAGAGATATCGAGCTCAATCAAGGAGTGAAAAAAACAGATTGCGGAATCTCTGGTGAGCTTGGCAGTCATAGCTCCTCAAGTGAAGACGCGGTGGGGCTTCTGTCTCTTCCTGGGTGCCATGGCAGTGAGAGAGAAAAGTTGTTTGGAATGCACTGGGTGATGGAGAGAGAAATTGGTAGCGCTTTGTTGAAAGAAAAATGGGAGAGTGTAGAGGATAGCATTGTGGTGGGTTATGAAGACGATGCTCCTTCATTCGAGGCCCCAACTGGCAATCAGTTCCTTCATTAACTGCATTAATGGCCTTTGGATGCCATCAAGTGCAGTGTTCTTGCTGTATCATCGTCAATTTTTCATGCGGAAAGGCATGTCACACCACGGGATGAGGTGACCTCCATTTCACTCAAATCCAGGATGTCATAGTCTTTATGCAGGATCACCATACAGTTGGCTCTTAGCGGTTCCTCCCTGAATGAATGGAAGTTGGAGGCGACGAGCTGGAGAGATTGGCTTACCCCATGATTTGCTAGATAGTCCAACGCCACATTGGCTTTCCTTCTTACATGCTAGAATGTAATTGCTTTGTGATGTTGAAGCCAGAGTTCCAATTGTTGTAAGCATCTCCAACTCTTGGAAAGTTTTATGGCTATGGATCCCGAAGCAAGGTGATTTTCCATATGAATAATGATTTGGGAGTCTCCTTCCACTTCTAGTGGAAATATATTAAGTTGAATGGCCATTTTAACACCTTGTATGAGACCCTCAAGCTCAGCTGAATTATTACTATCCCATCCAATGTTGTCGTAGAGGAGGTGGAGAGGGTTGCCTTTGTTGTCTCTGAAAATGCCTGCAAACCATGCTTCCCTTGGGTTTCCTTTGGAAGCTCCATCAAAATTGAATTTGACCAATCCTAGAGGGGGAGTTGTCTAATTGTTCAGAGTATCATATTGTGCCTTTGGAGCTGCAGGGGAGATGCTAATTTGATTGAGGTGCAGTACCCAATTGTTCCAGATTTCTTGTTCATTTGTTGAAGTAGGGAGATCCGAGTTGGTCTAGGGAGTCATAGAGTTTTATGCCAATGCTAAATCAACACCAATATATTGAAGTCTGATAGACAATACTCAAAAGTAAAACCCTATTGAGATAAACAGTACCAAAAAAATAAAATGCAAAGACATTGAAGAACCAACACATCAAAAATTATGAAATATTAGAGGAAAAGAAGTATAATAAAATTGCAATAAAACTTTACTTAAAATTCTAGAAACCCCTAAAATATTATTTGGGCTTTATCATTAGATGGTTTTATGCTAATGTTAAATCACCACCAATATATTAAAGTTTGATAAACAATACTAAACAAAAAAACCTATGAGATAAAAAGTACCAAAAAAATAAAAATGAAATACATTAAGGAACCAAACACATTAAATATTATGAAAGATTAGAGGAAAGGAACCATAATAGAATTACAATAAAATTTTACTGGAGTATTGAACTTCCACAAATAGTTTCTAAGAAGATAATTCTAAAAACCCCGAAGCCTTATTTAGATTTGAGTTTGAGCATTAAAGGGTATGCTAAAACTAAATCAGTATCAATATATTGAGCGATGATAAGCCATACTCAAATAAAGCCCTATTAAGATAAACAATGCAAAAATAAATAAAATCGAGAAAAATATAATAATATTATGAAATATTTCCCAACCCTTACATGAAATGAAATTGGGAATAAGAAAAAAAACTATAACCACAGTACACATGTATCTAAACCCTAATCTTAATAACTACACCTACCTTATCCCCATAAAAGCTTATAGATGAGATATTATAGAAACGAGAGGTTAAAGGTAATGCTCACCTGCAATCTCAAAATACACAACAGCTGTGTTTTCCACGACTATTTATTGGTCATGAAGTTCTTCGTCTTCACCTCAATAGAAAACCGCAAAAGTTAACCCAAAGAAACAATGTATTATAAAATTTTCTGTTAAGTCCCTATATTAATAGTGTAGCCCCTTATTATGTTAGTGTAGCCCCCCTTATTGTTATTATTGTACCCCTGTAACCCCCATATTGTTATTATTGTGCCCTTACATTATTATTGTTAGGTCGGCTAGGATTACATTGTGGCCCCACTAGGATTATATTATGGCCCCATGGACTCCTATATATAGAAGGAGGCTTTGTTCATTTGTATCATCCAAGAATTGTTCATTCATGTAATGTATTG
The DNA here is from genome assembly GCA_034641835.2 of Pinus albicaulis. Lineage (NCBI taxonomy): Eukaryota > Viridiplantae > Streptophyta > Pinopsida > Pinales > Pinaceae > Pinus > Pinus albicaulis. The sequence goes on from CM076571.1 coordinate 243,117,245, forward strand.
GAGGTTGCCCCCTCGAAGTGGCTCATTTATAAGGCGTGAATATCTCTTTTCTTCTCTCTTTGGAGCTGGTTACACAACATTTGGTATGGAAAGCTTTAGGATTCCTAGGGTTTAGTATTCCAAGCAGTCATCAGTGGCATTTTTAAGTATAAAATTTTTTCTCTGCAGCTTGAAGCTGAAATTTCAGGGTCAAAGCTGAAATCTTGAGGAAGGTTGTCTAAAAATTTCAGATCTTGGTTAATATTTGAGAATATCATGTTTACATCCAGAAGTTCAGAGTATTTTTCAGATATAGGATATCATTAGCAATTGCTATAATTTTTGTATGCAGTTTAAGAATCTAAATACATATGGTGCAGAAACAAAATCTGAGAAATTCTCAAAAAATTTGAGAGCCAGTTTATAATATTTTGGAGATATGATCTGTGGAAGGTCGTGCTTTTTCAGGCTCCTGAATTGCATCTCAAAGAGGTGATCGTGGGAAAACTTCAATAACTCTCTCTCTGGGCATTGGATTGAAATGCCGTAAAAAGTGGTCGCAAGTACACAGACTGAAGTTTCTGGGCTATCAATTTCAGAGACAAAGGACAAAACAGTGACACGTGGCAAGTCGTACAAGTTCGCTCTACTGAACCAATCCAGAATTAGGTCATTGTGGGAGATTGGACACAAATTTGTCTTGGAGAATCCAAATCAGGTCAGACCTGTGGCATTTGAAAGAAGATAAACAGGTCATCGTGGAAATTGCGCTATAAATTTTTTGTACGAAGTTTCAGAGTCTGAAATTCATATGGTGCGAAGCTGAAATCCTGAGGAAATTCGTCAAAAAATTTCAGAGCTTGGTTCGCAATATTTTTGGAGATATGATCTGTGGAAGGTAGTGCTTTTTCAGGCTCCTGAATTTCATCTCAAAGAGGTGATCGTGGGAAAACTTCAATAACTCTCTCTCTGGGCATTGGATTGTAGTGCCGTAAAAAGTGGTCGCAAGTACACAGACTGAAGTTTCTTCGCTATCAATTTCAGAGACAAAGGACAAAACAGTGACACGTGGCAATTCGTACAAGTTCGCTCTACTGAACCAGTCCAGAATTAGGTCATTGTAGGAGATTGGACACAAATTTGTCTTGGAGAATCCAAATCAGGTCAGACCTGTGGCATTTGAAAGAAGCTTCAGAGATCTACTACAGAGCTGAATTTCAGATATTGAAGATTTTCAAATACAGAGATAATTCAATTTCAATATCGAGCTCCTAAAAGCTAGTAAAAGGTGTGTATTTTTTTTTCCCAAATTGCATAAGTCTTGTTTGAAGAATCAAGTTGAATTGATTCCAAGGGAATATTGTAGAATAGATATCAATATTGAATTCTAAAATGGCCCCTAAAAAGAATTCAACACCCATCAAGCCTTCAGAAGGTTCTACCATGACTCATGAAGATGAAGAATTGCAACATGATCTATCAAAATTACAAGAACAAGTGCAACAAATTTCACTCTCGCAAAGAGCAGCAAAAAATGAAATGGAAGTTTTGAAGAAAGGTGTGGAAGTGAAGATGGATGGTTTGAAGAAAGGCATGGAAGCAAAGATGGATGGTGTGCAAGCTAAGATGGAAGCTAAGATGGATGGCATGGAAGTGGGCATGGAAGCTAAGATGGATGACATGAAAGACAACATGGAAAACATGAAGAATGATCTAAAAGCATACATGGAAGGCTCGATGACAAGCTTAAAACCAGAAATGATTCCTAATGGCGGAAATATAGGAGAAGAACCTCCTGATGAGAACAAAATAAATGTTAATCATGATTCCATAAACTCGAATGTTGGCGGGAAGAACCACCATATTCCAAAAATGGATATGAGGAAGTTTGATGGAAAGGATCCTCTAACATGGATACTACAGATGGAGCAATATTTTGATCTCCATAACGTGCAAAACACACAAAAGGTACGCATTGAAACTTTACATTTAGAACAAAATACATTTGTATGGTATCAATGGCTTTGCTCCCGTAAAAAAAATTTCACTTGGTCAATTTTTATGGAGGAAATGATAGCACATTATGAGGATACAAAGAGCAACACCTTCTTTAGCCAATTGATAAATCTCAAACAAAAAGGTTTAGTGGGGCAGCACATTGAGGAATTCCAAAAATTGAATATAAGGGTAACTGATATTCCAGAGGAACACAGGATCGATCTCTTCATAGGCACTTTAAAGGATAATATCCAACATGAAGTTCGCGTTTTGGAACCAGATTCATTGGAGAAGGCATTCAGGCTGGCAAGAAAAGTTGAATGTAAAATAATGGCGACAAGGAAGCCTACCACTCAATTCTATAAAGAAGGAAGTGTTGCTACGCCTAGATTTCCACAACCTACAAGGTTGACACCACAACAATTGGAAGAAAAAAGAGCAAAAGGGCTTTGCTACAGTTGTGATAGCAAATACACTAAAAGTCATAAGTGTGTTGAGAAGAAATTATTTTACATAGATTGTGAAGAGGAAGAAGAAAATGAACAAGAAGAGGATATACACCAGGAACCAACCCTATAAGAGGAAGAAATGAGTCCGACCATATCATGTAATGCATTGGCAGGAATTACCACTCCTCAAACTCTCAAGATAGAAGGACATATCAAGAAGAAAAAGGTAATAGTGTTGATTGATTCAGGCAGCACCCATAATTTTATTCATTGTAAGGTAGCCAAGGAATTAAATTGTTTCCTATACCCAACACCAGAATGTCAAGTGATGGTTGCAAATGGAGGAACTATAAATTGCTCTGGAAAATGCAATAACATCAAGCTAACCATGGGGGAATATGTGTTGACTAGTCCAATGCTTCCCATTCCTATGGGAGGTGCTGATGTTGTACTAGGAGTACAATGGTTACAATCTTTGGGGACGGTAGCTTTTAATTTTCAAGAACTTTTCTTGAAATTCTTTTCAGAAGGAAAGGAAGTCAAACTACTGGGTATTGAAGGGAAGCCAGGAAGGATAATAAGCTCTAATGGCATGACAAAGCTTCTAAAGAAAGAACAACGAGGCGTAATTGCACAATTATGCTCACTAGAAGTTCCAACATCAAAATCATCTATTTCTGCAGATCTCCACCAAGTCTTGGACAATCATTCCAAGGTGTTTGAAACTCCCAAAGGACTCCCACCTATTCGTGATCATGATCATGCTATTCATTTGATTCCGGGAAGTGTTCCTCCAAACATCAGGCCTTATAGATATCCTTACTTCCAAAAGAGAGAAATTGAACGTATGATTGCAGAAATGTTAGAGGCAGGTATAATTCAACCTAGTCAAAGTTCTTTCTCTGCTCTCGTAGTATTGGTACACAAGAAGGATGGATCATGGCGAATGTGTCTGGATTATAGGGAGCTCAATAAGCTCACCATTAAAGATAAATTTCCCATTCGTGTGATTGATGAATTATTGGATGAATTACATGGAGCAATTTATTTTACCAAGTTGGATCTTCGTTCAGGATATCATCAAATTAGAATGAAGACTGAAGATATTCCAAAAACAAGATTTCAAACTCATGAGGGTCATTATGAATTTTTGGTCATGCCTTTTGGCCTTACCAATGCACCTTCTACATTTCAAGGGTTGATGAATTCCATTTTCAAACCCTTCCTTAGAAAATTTGTGCTAGTATTTTTTGATGATATACTAATCTATAGCAAGTCTTGAAAGGATCATGTTGAACATGTTGACAGGGTGCTCAAACTATTGCAGGAGAAACAATTATATGCAAAAGCATCCAAATGTTTCTTTGGAGTACAAGAGGTGGAATATCTTGGTCATATTATATCCCACGAGGGTGTTAAAGTAGACCCTAACAAAATTAAAGCCATTAAGGAATGGAAAGTCCCTAAGACAATAAAGCAGTTGCGAGGATTTCTCGGGTTAACAGGCTATTATCGTAAGGAGGGTGTTAAAGTGGACCCTAACAAAATTAAAGCCATTAAGGAATGGAAAGTCCCCAAGACAATAAAGCAGTTGCGAGGATTTCTCGGGTTAACAGGCTATTATCGCAAGTTTGTTAAGAATTATGGGAGAATAGCAGCACCTCTAACAACATTATTGAAGAAATATGCATTTTCATGGACTCCCGAAGCAACTAAGGCCTTTGAACATCTTAAAGAGGCAATGTGCCTAGCACCGGTCTTAGCTACGCCAGACTTCACAAAAACCTTTATCGTGGAATGTGATGCCTCAGGAAATGGAATTGGTGTTGTTTTAATGCAGGAAGGAAGACCCATTGCTTTTGAAAGTCGTCCAATCAAAGGAAAATATTTACAGAAACCTATTTATGAGAAGGAAATGTTAGCAATACTGCATGCACTAAAGAAATGGCGAACTTACCTAATGGGAAGACACTTCAAGGTAAAAACTGATCATGATAGTCTTAAACACTTTTTTGGAACAAAGACTATCTTCAGAAGAGCAGCAAAAATGGGTCACAAAGATGTTGGGTTATGACTTTGAAATAATCTACAAAAAAGGAAAGCTTAATGTTGTTGCAGATGCACTCTCAAGAAATAATGAAGAGGTGGAAGCATTTCTTTGTGCCATTTCTATTATCCAACCAGATTGGATAACTGAAGCAAGAGATGAATGGAAGAAGGACAAAGATGTATGGACACTCATTCAAAATTTTCAGCAAGATCCTAGTACATCTGATACATTTAGTTGGAAAAATGATTCCTTATGGTACAAAGATCGCTTATATCTTTGTAAGAATTCCCAACTAAAACAAAAGATTCTTCTCGAATTGCACACTTCTCCTTTAGGAGGACACTCAGGATTTTTAAAAACTTACCACAGGGTGAAGAAAGAATTTTTTTGGGATGGCCTTAAATCTGATATTCAAAAGTTTGTGGCTGAATGTTTGGTTTGCCAGCAGAATAAAGTGGAAACAATTAAGACCCCGAGACTTCTACAACCTTTATCCATTCCAAGTCAACGCTGGGAGGAGATTTCAATGGATTTTATCACAGGTTTACCTAAGTCTGAAGGAAAGAGTGTCATCATGGTGGTAGTTGATAGAATTACCAAGTATGCACACTTTTGTGCATTATCTCATCCATTTAAAGCAAGTAAAGTTGCTACTACATTTATGGACACAATTCAAAAGCTACATGGAAACCCAAGGGTTATTGTGAGTGACAGAGATCCCATTTTTACTGGAAATTTTTGGACGGAGTTATTTTCTTGTTTGGGTACTCAATTAGCTCATAGCTCATCTTATCATCCTCAATCCGATGGTCAAACCGAGATAGTAAATAAATGTTTGGAAGGATATCTTCGTTGTTTTGTATCTGATAAACAAACACAATGGGTCAAGTGGTTACCTCTCGCCGAATGGTGGTATAACACTTCCTTCCATACTGCAGCAAAAATGACCCCATTTATGGCACTTTATGGATATCATCCACCATCCATCACATCATCTTTAAGGGAAAATTCGAAGGTTCAAGCAGTGGAAGATCACATCGAGCATCAGCAAGAAGTTCTCCAACTCTTAAAGGATAACCCGAATTTGGCACAAAATCGAATGAAACAACAGGCAGATCAGCATCGTAGCGAGAGAAGTTTTGATGTAGGAGATTGGGTATTTTTACGGCTACAACCATACAAACAAATGTCCCTCAAGCAAGCAAAGAAGGATAATAAATTATCGCCTAAGTACTATGGTCCTTACAAGGTGTTGCAAAAGATTGGTACTATGGCATACAAATTGGAGCTTCCTGCTTCTTCGCGAGTACATCCAGTTTTCCATGTTTCATGCTTAAAGAAGGTTATAGGTGAAAATCTTCCAGTTCAAACAGTATTACCAGAACTTGATGGGGAAGGGAAAATCATATTGGAACCTGAAGCAGTCATGGAAAAAAGAACTCGACAACTACGGAATCGATCAATTTCAGAGTATCTCATCAAGTGAAAGAACTTACCCACTGAAGATTCTACATGGGAGGATGAGAATTTTATACAGAAGCACCCGGAGCTACTCAAGTGTTGAGGACAACACTTTTTTTGAAGGAGAGAGGCATGTTAGGTCCCTATATCACTAGTATAGCCCCTTATTATTGTTAGTGTAAACCCCTTATTGTTATTATTGTACCCTTGTAACCCCCATTTTGTTATTATTGTGCCCTTAAATTATTATTGTTAGGTCGGCTAGGATTACATTGTGGCCCACTAGGATTACATTATGGCCTCATGGACTCCTATATATAGAAAGGAGGTTTTGTAAATTGTATCATCCAAGAATTGTTCATTCATGTAATGTATTGGAGGTTGCCCCCTCGAAGTGGCTCATTTCTAAGGCGTGAATATCTCTTTTATTCTCTCTTTGGAGCTGGTTACACAGGATGGGTGCGAAGACACATCTAGACCATTGGATCAGCAAAATGGAAAAGTCGATTAGAAGAAACATGATGAAAAAATACTAGCGTTGACGGTGGGACAAAATTTGTGATTATACATGTAGGTCTATAAATGTTAGATCTGAAGGAATGGACGGTCTAGATCAAAGTGGAGATTTAGAATGGTGTATGAGGGGTAGGAAAAAAATGAAGACCTGATGGAGTCACTACTACATTTCGCGGAAATTCCGACACCTGTTTCCGACGCTTTTGACCAAATGTCGGAAATTTTCCCAAATTTTTTCCATCCCGCCCGAAACCGTCGCTATACCGACGTCTATAGAAAAGTGTCGTAATACCGACACTTAAACTAGTGTCGCAATTACGACGTTTAAGGGAAGACGTCGCAATTGCGACACCATGGCCCAAAGCGTCGCTATTGAGACGACTCTAAACGTCGCAACGGCGACACAATGTCTAGGTGTCGCCATTGCGACGTTTGGAGGCACCGCCCTAATAGCGACGCCTTTTCCGCCGTCGGTATAGCGACAGTTATTTTCGCGCTACATAAAAATACCAAACTTATATGGGCGCTACATAAAAATTCGAAACTTATATGCGCGCTACATAAAAATGTTTGGTATTTGTCGCAATAGCTACGTTTGATATCACGCGCGCATTCGCTCTCTGCTCTTGCAGAACAGCATTTGCGGTCAGCATTCGAGCTCAGCTCTTGCAGAACAGCATTTTCCCTTAGCATTCGCCCTCAGCGTTCGCCCTCAGCTCTTGCAGAACAGCATTCGCCCTCAGCGTTCGCTCTCAGCTCTTGCAGAACAGCATTCGCCCTCAGCTCTTGCAAAATGGTAAGTTCTTACTGCAGGCCCTTCCTCCTATAGTAGGGTTGACTCTATTTGGGTTTTTTTGGTCAATTCCATTAGATTGTGTTAGGCTGTAGGGTTCTCTCTAGATGTCAAGAATCAAGATTCAATACCTCTATTATCTTCATCACCCAATACAAGATTTAAATTTTTCCCAAAGAAACGCTTATTAATTTGGCAGCCATTATTTCTCCCTGCTTTAAAAACCCTACATTTAAATTAAAACAAGCAATGCATTTCAACTACAAAAATCTATTAGTGTTCAAATGTACATGTGTGCTACATTAACGTCTGATATCACGCGCACATTCGCCCTCCGCTCTTGCAACACCACCCGCCCGCATTCGCCCCCGCCCTCTTGCGGCACGCACGCCGCGCAGCTCTCCCCGAGCTTCGTTAGTAATGGAAGATTAGCCCCGCATTCTCCGCCCGAGCTTCCTGCAACAACATCTCACCCCCGGATTCCCCTCGCCCTCTGCACGCATTCGCCCGCATAGGAGGAGTACGCCCTGCGAATGTGCCTTGGATCTCGCATTCGCCCCTCGAAATACCGCCTTCTCGCCCCGCAACAACATTTTCCTCGCCGTTCGCCCCCGCCCTCTTGCGCAACAACATTCGCCCCCGCCCTCTTGCAAATGGTAAGTTCTTAACGTTGTGCCCTTCCTCCCATAGTAGGGTCGTACTCTATTTGGGTTTTTTTGGTCAATTCTATTTGA